>BTCM01000007.1:600000-1063398 GCA_030805415.1 Cutaneotrichosporon spelunceum
CCACGGCATCACTGTCCACCTCACAGCATCAGAGGGTGTCATGCTCTTCATCGTTCGCACCATCGGCCACGGCAGACCAGCGTCGCACGACGTGCCAGCTTCGGAGAAGCAGTTGGGCTACTCGTCTGACAACGTCGACTCGTATCTCGCTCGTGGTTACCGTCTCACCGAGACCCGCTTCTTCTCCAAGACGCTTGCCGACAACATGGGTGTCTCAAAGCAGGAGATGGACGTGTTCCTCTCCGCTTGCAAGACGTACGCCAAGCGTGGTACGCGCGCAGTAGTCCAGTCTGGTGGCGCATACCTCGGTCTCTTTGGTGTCCGTCCGACATCTGAAAATGGTCTCGACGTGCTCGTTTACAACTTTGCGCGTCACCAGATCCCAGCCTACCGCCTGCCAGACGTTGCCTACCCACTGACTACAAGCATGCGCGCATTCGTTCGCGACTGCGCCAACCTGTCGATGGGCGAGGTGCTACAGCGGTGCAATGACGCAGTGCAGGCTGCCGAGAGCTCGGACAACGAGTCGATCCTGTCGCTCGACGAGTCACTGTACGAGTTCCAGGCTGCCATTGCTGTCGCTGTCGAGGCTCTCACCACTGCGCTGCGTTGCTGGCCTGACCTCCAGGTGGCAGCCCGCCTGTCGCCCGAGATTCTGGGTCTGCCGACATCGGACAGTGACGACAAGCTCCCTGCCCAGATGATTGTGTTTGAAGTCGTCCTTGGCGCCCCTGAGGCGCGGATCACTCCCGTGCAGTCGCGCGCCTCTGGTGTCCAGGCGCCGGGTGTCCGCTCGGGTCGCCACGACTCTGACAAGCCCCCTGCTCCGTTTGTCTACACGCCGTACAACCTGTTCACCAAGACGCAGACCATGCTCATGCGTGCGCGAGGCCGTCAAGACTTCAACCGGGGTTCGCAGGCTGACTTGGCACGCCTTTACCCCTTTGTTGCCAACGATGTCGCCGCTGAGATTCGCGAAGACGAAGACAAGGCGCCCAGCGGGAACAGCCGCTTCACTTCGAGGATGTCCAAGATTTCCAAGGGCCTTTCGGTTGACACGACGGGCGGCGCTGCCTCGTTCCGCGAGGGCGCGCACGAAATGCGGACGCCCGTTTCTCCGGGGAGTGATCACGATGGCGAGTCTACTTCTCCAGGCGGTGCGCCAAGTATTACGACGCTTATGGGAGCAGCTGTTCCACCAGCAGGTGTCCGCAAGGTCGGCGAAGGATTCGCGTACGCCCGCACGGCGGGCTCGATCAAGACGGACCGCCTCGAGGAGGAGGAGGATTTGCGCTCGCAGGGCACGGGCGAGGCGGCTGGTCCAGCGATGTACGGTGACGTCCGCGTCAAGGCCGAAGGCTGGTATTCGCGCTCGATGCGCACGATGGAGCGCAACGACCGCGGCGGGTTGCTCAACGGCGTTGACCTGAGCGAGTAAGGGCAACCATCATAGTCGTGAGCAGCAGCACGTCCGCAAGCGTACTTGGCCCGGTGTATTTTATATATAAGTTTCTTTAGATGGTCTGACAGGGTGGGCCACAGTCTCGGCGCTGGGATTCTATAGTGTCTTCGTATTACAATACTCGACGCTCGAGCACTGTCTAGTTTGGCCAGCGTTTTGATGTATACATGTGTAATCCCCAGTGACTGTAATACCCAAGTGACGAAGCGAACGGGAGGGATGTGATGGGCAAAGCAAAGGCGTGTCGTGCTCGCCGTGCCGTGCGTGCCTTGTCGGACCGTAGTCGAGCGGACGTCCGCCAAGCCTTCCACGAGGTACAGGAACGGGCACCGCGGAAGGAGCTGGACCTGTGCCTCTGCCGCTGCCGTGAACTGTCCCTCGGACTGGTGCGCGACATGGGGAAGTTGGAGAGTGAACAATACTGTGAGAGGTGTTGAAACGCGGGAGCCGCGGCGCCGCTGGGCTAGCGGAGCTGCAGGGCGTGGGCCAGACGTGGGCGGACATGGGCGGACGCGGGCGGACACGACTGGGCAGACATGTCCGGGCACTGGGTGTACACTGGGTGGCGGTTCTGGCGGTTCTGGGTAGGCGATTCTGACTACACGAGACAGTGCTCCTCAGACGATACTGCTGTGGGAGGGGACACGGCACCGGTCGTCTACAATGTCTGTCTAATGCACCGCAGCCGTTCATGCATCCGGGCATGGCTCGGACTCGATCGCACAAACCCAGACTCGGTGATTGGCACGACGCAAACTGGGAACGCAGACTCGGACTGGATCAATCGGACGACGTAGACTCATCCACAGACTGATGCAACAACCTCTATGGTACACGATATGCTATGTTTGCTCGGGCAAGCACCCTCTCACTGCTGCTCGCGCTTACGCATCCCCCAACTTCTCCCGGATACGTTGCACAATGTCGAGATACGCCGTCGTCGCCGGGCTCTCGGGATACGCGTCGAGGAAGCTCTCGCCCTCGTCGCACAGCGTGCCGATCCGTGGGTCGAGGGGCACCTTGCCGAGCACCTCGATGCCGAGTTCTTTGCCCATAGCCTCGGCGCCTCCAGTGGTGGGGATGAAGATATCCGACTCGCCCTTGCACTTGGGACACACAAAGCCGCTCATGTTCTCCACGAGGCCGAGGACGGGCAAACCGACCTTGCGGCAAAAGTCGAGCTCCTTGCGCACGTCCTGAAGCGCGACTTCCTGCGGTGTCGTGACTAGGATCGCGCCGTCCACTCCGCTTTCGGCGAGGTACTGCACGACGGAGAGGTGTTCGTCCGACGTGCCAGGGGGCGTGTCGACCACCAAGTAGTCGAGGTCGCCCCACGACACGTCCTTGAGAAACTGCTTGATGAGCCCGTTCTTGCGCGGGCCGCGCCAGATCACAGCATCCGCGGCCGAGGGGAGGAGGAAGCCGATGGACATGACGGCGAGGTTGTCGGTCGCGTACGCCGGCGACCAGCCCTCGGCCGAGGTGTGGATCGTAGACTTTTCGAGGCCCATCAGGAGCGGGATCGAGGGCCCGCAGATGTCGACGTCCATCAAGCCTGTTTGGATGTCGGGGTCGGCCGCGAGGGCCCAGCCCAGCGCCGCCGTGAACGTACTCTTGCCCACGCCGCCCTTGCCTGAAAGTACGAGGATCTTGCGTCGGACGCCTGTCATGCGCTCCCGGATGGCGGGCAGGTCGGGGTCGGGACCCTTAGGACCCTCGGCGCAGATAGCCTGGTTCGGGCAGCCTTCGCACGCGTCCGCCTTGCCAGCTTGTTCTGAGGAGGGGCCCTGCGGTCAGCGGGACCCGAGGAGGATGAGGTGGGAGTTGGGCGAGGAAGGGAGGAGGGGAGCGTCGTAGGAAACTCACGGGACAGTGCTCTGGCGCATCCTCTGGAATTTCCTCATTAGCAGCGGCGATACCGTTCGCAGCTCCATTCGCTGCTCCATTCGCCGGCTTCGCTGCACCAGTCACGTATTCGCTGTTCGCGCCGTTCGTGCCATTCGCCAGCTGTCCCGCTGCACTCGTTGCCTCGCCGTCTGGAGACATGTTTGGTCAAGTATTCTCAACAAGTGAATTGGTCAAGTCGTGGGTGGCGAAGAGATACGGCGACCGAAATCAGCATGCTGACTGATCGGCAGGGCGGCAGCGCGGGGGTAAATCTCCCACAGTTTCCATCCAGAACCAGCACGTTTCCATTCCGACCTGACAGCTGAGCATTCATGTCAAAGATGGCCCCCCGCTCCGCCTCGCAAGCCCGCCGCAGGATCTCAAGCAGCACCTCCCGCTTTACGGGTATGTGTTCCTCAACCCCAACGCCCTCGTCCGCCAGTGCGGGCTTGGCGGCCGCGTACTTGGAGGATGGCCAGGTCGGGCTGGGGAGGGTGACTTGGACACCCGAGCCAGGTGCTGCTGGTGGGATGTCTGGTATCGAGACACAACTGGTCAAGCAGAGGGCGACAATTGAGAGAGTGACCAGCCTGGGCGGTCACAAACACACGCAAAGGGGAATGAAATTAAAAATGCAGACGTCAAGAGTCAGTTCACACTCGGAACACCAGACCTGGCACACAGCCTACCAGCTCGTCCCTCACTCGTATGATATGCAAACCTAACATCTCGAGACATTATTAGGCTCTATCTTACCACCGTGAGCCACCACGGGGCGCACTGCCACCACGGGGTGGCAGGCCCTGTCCGCGACGCCAGACGCCAGGCTTCTCCTCGGCAGCAGGTGCCGGCGAGGCCGGCGACTCAGGAGCAGGGGAACCGACACGGGGAGAATCACCAGGCGACCCGTTCGCGGCCACAGATGCAGAGCCCTGGCGGGCAGCCGACGACTTGGCCGCCTCGCGCTCGCGCCAGCCGCCGCCAGCCGCGCCACCGCGGGCAGCGAAGACGGGCGGCCGAGTACCTCCGACAGCCGGTGCCGCGGCGGGCACGCGCGAGGCACCAGCGCCGGAACGCTCGCGTCGGCGTGCCTCGGCCTCTTCCTCGCGCTGGCGACGGAGCCGGAGCATCTCTTGGTCGCGCTCGCGCTCCTTCTCGCGCTCGGCGCGTGCTTCGGCCGCCTTAGCCTCCTGCTCCTTCCGCCGGGCCTCGATCTCAGCCTTGGCCTTGGCCTCCTTCTCTTCGCGCTCCTTGATGAGGCGCTCCTCCTCCTCGGCTCTGCGCTGAGCCTCCTCCTCGGCTGCACGCTCGGCTGCCTCCTCCGCCGCCCGGGCCTCCTTGTCTGCCCTGTGGCGGGCGAGGACCTCGGCCGCGAACGACTTCTTCTCCTCGGCAATCTTGACCGCCGCAGCCTTGCGCGCCGCCTCAAACTCTCTCTCCTGCTGCGACTCGACGGCACTGCGCGCAATGAGGTAGTCGGGCATCATGCGGCCGAGACGACCCTTGAGATCGCGCATGGCGGCCTGCTGGGCGATGGCGGCGTCGCGCGCCAACTGGTTGGCTCGGTTGTGTGCCGTACGGTCCTCCACCTTCTGACGCTCGTAGTCGCCCGCCAGGAGAGGACGCTCCTCCTTGCGGTATGCGCGCTCCAGGTGGTCCATCCGCTTGCCAATGATGCGGAGGCGCTCGTTGAGCTCGCGCTTCTCCTTGGCAATATGCTCGACCTGCATCGCGACAATCTTGGAAGTGTCGAGCTCCTCGTCCTTCATCGTCGAGATGTCGACCTTGAGATGGCCCTTCTGTGCGAGTTGCTCGGCGAGCTTGCGCGCCTCCTCGCGGCGAGTGGCCTCCATCTGGCGCTGCAGGCGGTCCATGTCGGCCTGGCGTGCGGCCTCCTTCTCGCGGCGCGCAGTCTCCTCGGCGAGCTGCTTGGCGCGCTCCGCCTTGGCGGTTGACTCCTCCCGCTCGCGGCGCAGGCTCGCCTCCTCCATGAGCTCGCGACGCTTCTGCACAATGAGGCGGCGGTGCTCGGTGCGCTTGCGCTCCTCCTCGGCGTCGGCGAGCGCCGCAGCGTACGCCTCCTGGCGGGAGACCGAGGGCACCGGGTTCAGGTAGTTGAGTGCCGAGTGGAGGTGCAGCGCAAGGTTGGAGAGACGGTGAAGGTCAGCGCCAGGGGCGGCAAAGTTGACCGTCTTGGCGACGTGGTCGACCGTCGCGTTGATGTCACCACGGCGCGAGGCAGTCATGAGGAACTTTTCGAGAGCGGGCATGTCAGTCTCCCAGGGCCCGTTGTCGAACGCCTTGACGAGCGAGAGGATGTGCGAGAGCGATACGGTCTCGTACACGCGCGAGAGCTCCTGGATGAGGCGCGAGAGCACAACGTCACGAAGGGCCGGGAGGTAAGCCGCATAGTCGGCCGAGAGGTTGGCGACAATGGGAGCGAGCTGCTTGCATGCCTTGAGAGGCTGGAAGTCGGTCTCAATGATGTTGTAGAGCTGGCGGACTTCGGCGGGAACACGCTTGAGGTGCTTGGCCGCCGCATCCTGAACAAGCGCCTCACGCGTGGGCATCTTGGGGAGGTTCAGGAGGGCGATGAGGCGCTGCTTGGTCTCGACATCGCCAAGAGGAACAGCGAGGGCAGAGAGCAGGACTGCAGCAGAAGCGTTCTCCTTGACCGAGCCAGCGCGCTCCGCGTACTGGTAGTAGCGGCTCCAGGCGGCGGCGTGGAAGACGGCAACCTGCTTGCCTCCCTCGGCGTTGAAGATCTGCGTGAGCTTCTCATAGTAGTTGGCCATCATGGACGGCTTGGCACCCTTCTTGCCAGCAACGAGGTCGTGCACGTCCTGGATCGAGCGGAAAGCCTCTTGCCAGAGCTCGAGCTCAACGGCCGTCTCGAGCTGCAGGAAGCGCGTGTCGAGGTGGCGGGACAAGGTCTCGGGGTCGGCAAGGTTGATCGAGTGAGCCTGGTGCGAGTACTTGGTCGCGTTCTGCAGGTCCTTGCGGAGACGTTGCTCACAGAGACGGCGGAAGTCGCTCTTGCGCTGGTGCTGCTTGCAGAACGCAAACGCACGGTTGGCAATCTGCTGGTACACGAGCTCGAGGCGGTCGTTGCCCTTGGCAATGTCGAGGGACACGTCGTATGCGTCGTATGTGAACTTCTGGGCAGGGTGGACGAGGCGGCGCTCGATGCGCTCCCGGTCGCCTGCGCTTTCGAGGAACGAGTCGTACAGCATGGTCACCGGCTGGAGGCGGAGGTCGTCGTCCTGCTCCTCTGCAGCGCCGCCACCCAGCGCCGCAATCTCCTTCTCGGCCTGCGTCATCGCGTCGGTGAGGCGCGCCTCGGCCTTGTCGATGAAGTGCAGGAGGACCTTCTCGATCGACGCGACGTTGACGTTCTGGGCAGTGTTCTTGTACTGCACGAGCACCTCGCGCGCATCGCTCTTGCGCTGCAGGGCAACACAGAGGTCAAGGTACTTGATCACGATGGGCTCGAGGGTGGGGATGGGCGCATTTCTGAAGCGGCGACTGGGGTTAGAAGGTATGAGAACAATGGACGTACGCAAGGAACACCTCGGAGAGGAACTCGAAGGCCTGAGCCTGGGACTGGGACGTGTTGAGGGCGAGGAGCTCCTCGGCACGCTGGTGTTAGCCGTGTTTATGTGTTGTACGCACTCTCAGCGCGTTCTCCGGTTTGACGTAAACGGGAGGCATGGTGGGTGGTAGATGGTAGATGGGGTGTGGTCGGAAGCTTCTTTGTGTGTCCGAATTTTTAGTTGTGGGAGATTGAGCAGACTAAGTCTTCCTCTCTGCCAGCAATGACGCGTGACGGCAGTGATTTATCGAGCGTAGTCGCTTAGGGGTTGACGGGAGAGGTCAAGTGGGGTGGTGGTGGTGAGGGCGAGGAAGTCGACGGCGAGCCCGTTGTTCCTTGGTCTGGCTGGCAGCCAAGATGCCACAGAGAGAACGTCGAAAAGTGAGGGCGACCTCATGTAGGTAATGCCGAAAGCTCCGGCCACGTGGCAGACTGTGGCGTTGCGTTCAAGGACGATTGGGTGCAGTGATCGGGAAATGCTCGGACTGACGGCTGGGGACTGGGGCCTGGGGGCTCTGGGCTGGGATCTGGGTGTGCAGGTATGGGTAGTAGGTAAACTTGCAGGCCTTGCGGGACTAACAGGCACCGAAGGGGTCGGTTTGTGCATGGCCGGATGGGCTGAGCTGGGTTGAGCTGGGCTGCGCCAGGCTGCGCAGGACCAAGATGGATCCATCCATCACACCCCCACACCCATCTGGACACCGGCCCAGTTTCGAGGCGGTGACGCCACCATCCACCACATCCATCATCCACTTCCATCCACACCTTCCTTACCCATCACAACACCTACAACTCACTCTCTCTCATCGTTCAACCCGTCAACCCCCATCTTACTTAGCCCCGACTATCTCATAGCCAGTCGAGGCCATGGCCCAGTCTCTTCAACACTTGTAAGCCAATCCTCTTATGCCATGCACTGACCCTCAGCGGTCGTGGAGGTGAGCCAAATCCGCCGCTAGCCACCCATCCCATCAGCTAACCACAGCCCTCCGTGTGGCCAAAAACTACACAAAGGGTTACAGTGACACGCAGGTGAGCTGGTCTCCGCGCTCATGTTCAACACTCACGACAGACCAAAGTGCGCGATGCCACATCAAACGACCCATGGGGACCCTCAGGGGCGCAGATGAACGAAATCGCGCAGCTCACATACAACCAGTGCGCGCGCCGAAATGACCTCAAGCTGACAACAGGAGTGACTTTGTCGAGATCATGGAGATGCTCGACAAGCGCCTCAACGACAAGGGCAAGAACTGGCGGCATGTGTTCAAGGTGCGTCAGCTCGGCCTCACACACCCCTGCAGCTTCAGGCTCTCGCTACCGCCCGGACTCTTGCTCCTCGTCATCTGTCTGCAATGACGACCGGGCGCTCATGTGACGACATGGAGCAGCGCTGACGTCTAGGCGCTCACCGTACTCGATTACTGCCTGCACGCAGGTTCAGAGAATGTCGTGGTCTACTTCAAGGACAACCTGTACATTGTCAAGACGCTCAAGGAGTTTGTCTATGTCGATGACCAAGGCAAGGATGTCGGCCATAATGTCCGCCAGAAGGCAAAGGACATTACAAACTTGCTGCAGGACGAGGAGAGGTTGCGCACTGAGAGGCGGCAGAGAGGTGCGATGCGCGACCGCATGCTCGGGAACATTGCAGACAGTGGACTGCAGGGCGAGGATGACTTTGGCGACCGGCTTAACGGGAACGCACCGCGACGCCAGAGGCCAGAGAACAACCGCGGCGCGACGCGGGACGAAGACGAGGATCTGCAGCGTGCCCTGCAGGAGAGCATGGACACGAGCCGTGAAGAGGACAAGAGACGCTCGCAGCGTGTCAAGGAGGAGGACGACCTGCAGAAGGCGTTACGTTTGTCCGAGGAAGACGAGGCCCGTAAAAAGCGGGAAGCTGAGGAGGCCAACCAGCGCGCGTTGATGGACGACTCCTTCCAGCTTGAGAGTAACAACCAGTACTCGCAGCAAAACCAACAGGGCATGGGGATGATGAACACGGGCTTCCCCCTCGTCGACACGAGCACGGGTTGGGGCGGCCAGCAGCCTCTCCAGCCCCAGTTCACCTCGTACAACGTGAGTTGCGTCGCTAATCGCCTATCTGACTCCAGCCGTTCTATGCCCAGATGCTGGCGCAGCAACAGCAACAGCAGCAGCAGCAACAGCAGATGATGCAGCAGCAAGAAATGATGCAGCAGCAGCAGATGCTAGAGCAGCAGCGCCAGCAGGAGGAGTACATGCACCAGCAGATGATGCTGCAGCAACAACAGAGCCTCATCCCGCAGCATACAAGCGTGGGGTCGAACAACCCCTTCGCACCGCGCCAGCCGCAGCAGAGCCTCCTCGACCAAGGTTCGAGCAACCAGAACCAAAACAACAACAATTCTGCTTTCTCCAACTCGTTCCTTCCTGTGCCCAGCGTACCGACGCCGCAGCCACAGCAGCCCACGTCACCTGTCCATTCACCGGTTTCGGCGACACCCGTCCCCCAAGCCAAGCCCGCATGGCAGACCCCGGTCAAACAGGACGACGGGCAGCACGCGCACCTCGCCAACCTTATTGGCGCCGGGCGCGAGGATGGGATCGACACCTTTGGCAACATTGGCAATCTTCGTGAGTTTGCCTGCGTGGCAATCGGGAAAACGCACTGCCGCTTATTCCTCCATCTACAGCCACACCAGACTGTGCTGATACCAGGCTTCGGCGCAAACAACCCGTTTGGCGGTATGGGCAGTCAGCAGACTGGGACACCACAGCAGCAGAAGCAGAACGACCAGCCGTTCTTCCAGATCTAGGCTATTCACTGGCCCCACGCTGTATTGCTGTTTGTTGAGGGTGAGACGCTTGTCTAGGGGGGATTCTGTAGTTGTTGGTATTGGTTATGACATGAGCCGTTGCTTTATTTTTTTCTGTCACAGTGTCCGAGTGATGAGAGCAGCAGGAGCAAGACACATGGCAAGAGACCTCCACTTTCGCGCGTCATAAATTACTCAACATGACTCACCGAATGTTCACCTTCTTATCACCACATCTCGCTCATCACGCCTGCTCAGAGGGAGGACGCATGCTCCTCTCCTTCTCTCGGCCTCTGACTCTCATTCCTTTCTTATCAATGGCCCGCCCCACCCGTGCAGCCGCATCAGTGGCTGCTGCAAAACGCGCTCGTTCCTCTTCGCTCAGCGCGACAGACAGCGAGTCCCCTCCTCTGAAAAAGGCGCCAAAGAAGGCATCCAGCGCTTCAACCTCCAAGGGGACAAAGGCGACTGCGTCCAAGGCGTCATCCAAAGCTGTTGGCAAGACTGCTTCGTCGCGCAAGTTGGCCTTCCCCCCCGCCGGCCTCGAAGGACCCTACCCCGCACGCCTGGGCGATCCGCCATTCGCCTTCGTCAACCCCGCACCTGAACTCACGCTACCCGGGGCTCCTGCGCCGCAAGTCAACGGAGGCCTCCTCTCTGCCACTGACGCGCTCAGCCGTCCCCTCCTGATTGGGGCGCACGTTAGCGCGGCCGGCGGAGTCGCAAACGCACTCTTGCGCGCGGCGAAGCTCCGCGC
Organism: Cutaneotrichosporon spelunceum; assembly: GCA_030805415.1. Lineage (NCBI taxonomy): Eukaryota > Fungi > Basidiomycota > Tremellomycetes > Trichosporonales > Trichosporonaceae > Cutaneotrichosporon > Cutaneotrichosporon spelunceum. The sequence continues at coordinate 610,500 of BTCM01000007.1, forward strand.
GAATGGCCTCGCGCTGTTCGTTAAAGGACATCGGACGTGGAAGTCTAAGCCGCTCGAGGAGGAGGCGATCGAGAGGTTTAGGGAGACGATGCGACCGGAGAGCGAGGGCGGTAAGTCGGAGCGCAGGTGAAGCTGATGAGAGGCGTGGGATATGGTCCTGAGAGCATCCTCGTGCATGGCAACTATCTTATCAATCTGGGGTGAGTTTTGATCTCTAGGCAAAAGCTGACCACAGAAATCCTGACGAGTGCGTTTCCTTGCCTTTTGTTCTGTCCCAACTACTAACTCTTCCCACTTGCTATCTCTCCTCTCCTGTTCTTGCACACTCTCCCAGGTCATGTTGCTGAGAAGTCCTCTGACATCAGAACCAAATGGAACACGGCCTACGAGTGCTTCCGCGACGACCTGGACCGGTGTCACAAGCTCGGAATCAAGCTGTACAATTGGCACCCAGGAAGCACTGTCGGCGCATGCACCAAGGACGAGTCGTTCGCGCTCGTCGCCAAGGCCATCAACCGTGTGCACAAGGATGTACCTGAGGTGATCACGGTGATTGAGAATATGGTGGGTTTGCCAACTTGATGTCACCCATGTCGTTAGTCTAACGCAAGGCAAACGCTGGCTCCAACATCCTCGGCACCGCCTTCACCGACCTCGCGGCAATGATCGCGTTGGTCGACGACAAGACGCGCGTCCGCGTCTGCCTCGACACCTGTCATACGTTTGCGGCCGGCTATGACCTCCGCACACCAGAAACCTACACCTCCACTATGGACGAGTTCTCCAAGGTGGTCGGGTTCGAGTACCTCGCCGGCATCCACCTGAACGACTCCAAGGCACCTCTGGGCGGCAACAAGGACCTGCACGAGAACATTGGCCTGGGTGAGATCGGGCTGACTGGATTTAGGGAGCTTGTGCGCGACCCACGCGTGGCAGGCATCCCGATGGCGCTCGAGACACCAAGCGGACCCGAGGACGGCGTGGTCTCCGAGATCTGGGCGAAGGAGGTCGCACTTCTGTACGAGATCCAGAGGGTACCGGACTCTGAATGGGAGGAACGAAAGGTTGAGATTGAGGCGAGGTGGAGAAGGGAGCGGGACGCGATTGCGCCACCGAAGGTGAAGCCCGTGAAGAAGACTGCAAGCAAAAAGGGCAAGAAGAAGATGGAGAGCGAGAGTGAGGCGGAGGACAGTGAGTAGGTTCGTGATGAGTGTGTAGCATACATGTACAGCTACATGACTCGTGTTGGCCGCCACAGAGGAATCCCTGTACGACAATCTTCTTGGATCATAGTCGAGTCTCGGTCACCGTTCGGGCATGGTGTGGCATAGCCCCCAGCTGGTCGTTTGCAATTCGCGTTGTCGCAAGCCCTTTACCAGCGCGTGGAAGAACGTACCTAGATCGGTCGACTGGGTTTGTCACTGCACAGTAAGGCTCAGCACAGCCGTGCATGCACTCCTCCCCTCGTCAATGTACAGTTTCGCACGTCAGACCTGTGTGGCTCAGAATCCTTGATCGCTCCCAGCGCAGGCGTCAGACAGTGAGGTCGATGCATAACAGGTGTCAGCCGAGAACATTACGTCAACTGTTAATAGTACATTTCCAGGTGAAGGATGATGACACATTTGCCACCTGTGCCTGTCAAGGCATCACGCTTACTCGGTGCCGACTTTGTCTTACAATCACACTCTTTTACGCGTTTACTGTTTCATTCTTATTCTCCAGTTCACATCCTCCCGGACAGCGCACAATGCCTCAGCCAGACCCGTTCTGGATCTGCCATGAGGTACGTCGTAGCTCTGCGCCGTCCTCCAACTCTGCCCTTGTCCGCACGAACATTACGCGGCCTCGGACTGCCCCATAAACTGGCCGGTTGACAGCTCCAGCTCCCTTTTAGCCCAGCTGACTCCAGTGCGGCGCAACGATGCGTCCTCTGACCGTGAGCTACTCGGTACCAAACGAGCTCACCCCAGATCCAAGGCGTGCCGCACTGCGCCTCCTGCAACTCCGAGTTCATTGAGATCGTACGTGTCCTTGTCGTTTCCCATCACCTTGGATGCATTCCCTCCTCTCTCCCTTGCACCGCCACCTAACGCCCAGCTTGACTCCGAAATCAATCCTGATCCGATGCATGACCTTCCCCTGCCGCCGCCAACGCGCCCCAGCCGTGCACCTCCACCGGGCTACCAAGAGAACAGGCCCATTGGGCCCGGTCAGCAACATCAGGCCCAGGGGGGCAACGGTGGCAGCGGCGGTGGCCTCCTGGGCGGTTTATTCAATTTCTTTGGTGGCAGCGGGCAGGAGCCTGCCCAGGACATGCACCAGCCGCCTCGTGTCCCAGACCAGCCAGGTGGCGGCCGATCTTGGGAGTGGAACTTCGGCAACGGCGCTGTGCGTGTGCAAGGCTTCTCTGGGCCGATACCACGGCAAGACAATGGGTCCGGCAACCCGTTCCTTCGGGGACCAAACCCCTGGGTTGGGGGGTATGCGGGCGCGCCTGGCCGTGAGGACCAGGGGCTTGATGCGTATGTCTAGCTTGAGGGCGGCGACTGCGAAGCTGATCACAGCTTCTTCCGTGGTTTTGGTGCACCATCCCCAGGGGCACGGGCGCAAGGCGGCAGCGGTGGACACGCACCTCAGCCCCTTGCTGGCGGTGACCTCCTCCAGGCGCTCATGCAGATTGTTATGGACGAGGGCGCGCAGCCAATCCAGCTTGGGCCGAACGGGCAACTGGGTGACTATGTCATGACTGAGCGTGAGCAGCTGGATGAGTCTCAAGTGGAAGCTGACTGCAGGGGGCTTCAACGACATTCTGGAGCGGCTAATGCAGGCTGCTGGACCACAGGGCCCGCTTCCTGCCTCACAGGACACGATCCGAGGTCTCGAGCGCTTCACCTTTGACGAGAAGACGCTTGGTGAGCTCTTGTCAATTGACCACCACCTGACACCAGCTGAGAGCCCCTACAAGGACTGTCCCGTGTGCATGGACGACTTCATGATCGGCGACGCGGTGATAAAGATCCCCTGTGGACACGAGTTCCACCCTGACTGCCTGACGCCGTGGCTTGAGAGAAACGGGAGCTGCCCCGTGTGGTGAGCTGCATCAGGTGTCGTGTTAGCTGACATCAGTCGACACTCGCTAGTGCCACAGGAGGGAGGGGGGGACGCCGCCGGTAGCCAGCCGCAGCAGCCACAAACTGAGCCTCAGGCCGGTCCGTCAAGCCACAGCCCACCGCCTGCTGAGCCGGAACCACAGGCTAACACGGGCGTCCTGGGTGGTGCGCAGGGCGCTATCACAAACGTGCTCAACCGTCTCTTTGGCCAGGCCGGGACGACTGAGCAGCCCCCTTCCACGGCCGAGACAACTGAACGACCTTCTTCCTCAGCTGGGACAGCGGGGCAGTCTTCTGCTTCATCGGCGCGCTTCGACTGGCCGGGCTCGAGCCGACGCGCGTCAAACGCCAACGTTCCACCCACGCCGCCCAACCCCACGGACGACCCGCCGGAGCTGCTCATTGACTTTGACACTCCAGTGCGCACGACGCCGTCGACGACACCGAGACGTCCGCTGCCCGAGTGGGCGATGATTGCGCGTGGGATGCAGGAGCCTGGTACGCGGCAGGCGCCGAGTGGCCAGCATGCGGCTTCTACCTCTCGTCCCCTGCCCCGCCCACCGCGTCCGAACCAGCCCCCACTCCCGGCATCCAGCGGCGGCACGAGCACGTTTGGGCAGCGTGGCCTCGTCCCGCAGACTGACCTGTTTGACTCGGACGTTGCACAGTTCCGTGCGACGCGAGCCGCTGGCGACGTCCAGGAGATCCCGTGGAACTCGCCGAACCACCAGCACGTCGTCGTGCCGTATGTGCTCGTTGGAGATGAGTCTGAATTCGACGAGCCGCGCCTCTTCTGCCACGCTCCTGGTTCTAATGCCATCGGCGACTTTGGTCTGCTGCAGCTGCGCCGTGTTGCTGGCCGCGCGGAGGCCGGGCCTGTCCGCGAGGGCCGGATGTGCTGCCATGCCGTCGAGCGCGGCATCGTAGGGGAGGCAGCCATGGGGCGCATCATGCGCGAGTGTCGTGGCGTGGCGGACGAGCCAGCGACGCTGAGTTTCAGCGGCCCGGTGCCCGGCTCGGTGTCTGCGGAGGATGTCGATTAGTTGTCGGACTAGTTGTAGAATGAGCCATGCATATGATTAGCTCTAGCGTACAAATCTATGTGCAACAGGATGGTCGGGGAGGGGTTCTTGAATGGACTCTCCTTCCCCTTACACTCGCCACAACACCAATCCGGAACACCTTCTTCTCGCTCTGCGCAGTGTGTCTCATAGGATGCGTGCCACTCGTTTGCGTGCTGTTCGCTTTCGTTAATGCTCGTGGCCAGTGACCAACAGCCCCATGACAGATGGCACCGCCATACCGAGGAGGATAAGCCCTGTGCGCGTCGAGTTGGCGAGGCGCGGCCCATCAGTCTCCCGGTGCACCTCGTGGTGCGGGTGATGGCAGTGGTCGTCGGGCCCGGTCTCGGAGATGGGCTGAATGACGGTTGCGACGTAGAGGAACGACCCACCCTTGGGTTAGTGGGGTTCAACGGTACGCTGGCAATAGGCTCCGAAGAACGCGTGCAGCTAGGCCGGAGGGCCCTTGTGACGTTCCGGTACGAGGCGGCAATGCGCAGACGACAGGCAGAAGAATGAAGGACAACAGTCGTTCGACTGAGGGACACAAAGCGCGAACTACTCACCGAGAAGAGCAGGACTGCGCCAGTCCACCACCCGAGCCCGTGGCTCCCCCCGGTGCCAAACAGCTGCACAAGGACGTAGGTGACGAGGGCGCCGACGGGCGCGGCGAGGCTGAAGATGACGAGGCGAGGGCGCACCTGCGCCGGAGTGAGGTGCAGCTGGAGCAGTGTGGTGGTGAGGCCGAGCGCCGAGGGGCCTGGAGTTAGTCATGGTCTATGTAGCTTCCGGATTCTGTCCGCTGATTACGTGGTCTTGACCCATAGCACATTCCGACACCGCAGCCTCGGAGCCCACCTGCCTGCCGCCTCCTGTCTCCGCGCCTGGACTCGCCTCTGCTCGTGTTCGGAAGCATCAACGACTCACCCTTGTGCACAAGCACCGCGAGGAAAACGACAAGCCCAAGCTGGCTGTTATCCGACAGACTACTAGCGCCGAGCGCAATCCCGTCCGCGAGGCCATGGATAACAAGTCCGAGGGTAGCGCTCATACCATGCGCCGTTGCATGCGACGAGCACTCCTCCTGTTCCTTCGGCAGCACGGGGGACATACTCGTCCGCCGTTCCGGGATGAATTGGGTGCTTTCCTCGTCTTCATCGTCGTGGTGTGGGTGCGTCGGGTGAGGGCACACATTCTCGACGCTGCCGTGAGCCTCATCCAAAATAAACGTACAGAAGCATGAGCGCAAAGCCCGCGAGGAGGGAGAGACCGATGGCATGTGTGCTCTGCTCGCCAGACGCGTACATTGTCGCTACTCCCCTAACGTCAGCTTGGCGGGGTAGGAGCAAGGGGACGTACTCGGGGATGATGATGGCGAGCGCGGCGCCAACGAGTAACCCCATCCCAAGCACTTCGATGCCTGAGAGCGCCTTGCCTTGCGTCAGCTTACAGATTCGGCTAGGAACGCACTCGAGATTCTGCTCTTCAATACGAGGGGGAGGGATCCGACCAGCATACTCGTCACGAACATGGCCACGCACTGGCCTATGAGTGCGAGGAGTGACATTGTCGATGGTCAATGGATGAGGGATGATACCAAGATGAAGGTGAGAAGTAAGATGGAAATGGAAGGGTGAGTGGCGGCACGTTATCGGGACCTGGCTCGAGACGAGGCCATTTCTTGGCCCAGGATCCACGTCTTCGTGAGCCGCGGCTCGTTCCCATCGCGACCGCGAAGTCCTTCCTCATTCCTCTTTCCATTTGTCTCACTCCAACTCTGACTCGGACCCTCAAGCAATGGGGGCATGGCCGTCGCATGTCTCAGATTTAGTCAACACGCCAGAGAGGACGAGCAGTCGAAGCGAAGCCAACATGGCAATGCAAGGCCACGCTGAATTCCTGAATTCGGAGCGTTCTTCAGTGCCAAGCGGACATGGCCCACTCTCCGCTCCGGTAACCATATGAGGGTCGGCCGAGCTGCCAACCTCACACCCCCAGTCGCAGTCACTCCTTCCGCCTTCCGCAACTCGCAGCTCGCTCCCCACAACCATGTCCGAAGCAGGTAGCGCGGTGCCATCGCGCGCCCACAGCCCCGCGCCAGGGCGCGAGTTCAGCACCGAGAGCTACTTCAATACCCAGAGACCGCCTGCTCGGCTCGATGTGCAGACTGAGGCCATGCGCGCCTTCGTAAACAAGTGGGATGGCAAGAAGCGTGTCGTGCTTGTTACTGTGAGTCGCGGAGGTGCGGACCTTGTCGTACGCGCTGCAAGGTGGTGTCATCCGGGCCGCTGTTCTGGCTCACGTCAACCGATGCTGCCATGAGGTCAGCCTAGAGTGTCACCACTAACTCAAGTCCGGCGGTACGACCGTCCCTCTCGAATCCAACACCGTGCGCTTCCTTGATAACTTCAGTGCCGGCACACGCGGTGCCACGTCCGCAGAGTACTTCCTCTCGGCAGGATACGCTGTCGTGTTCATGCACCGGCTGCACAGTCTCCGCCCGTTCAGCCGGCACTACTCGCACAGCCTCAACCCGTTCCTAGACCTTCTGACGATCTCTGGCGATTCGGTCGTAGCCACACCCGAGCAGGCCAAGCATCTTCTTCCGGTTCTGAGGGCGTATGATAAGGCACACAGCGAGGGGACAATGCTCAGCATCGACTTCCAGACAGTTAACGATTATCTGTGGCTCCTCAAAGCGGCGGGCCAGGTCATGGCCCCGCTCGAGCGCAGAGGCATGTTTTACCTTGCGGCGGCGGTTTCGGATTTCTTCCTTCCGGACGACAAGGTGGTGAGTCGGGCGGGAGGAGGAAGGCGCCTGTGACTGCGACGTGGCGAGCTGACACCAGGCCGAGCACAAGATCCAGAGCGCAAAGGGATCGCTACACCTCGAGATGGACCAGGTGCCTAAGGTCCTGCGCCCGCTCGTGCAGGAGTGGACGCCCGAGGGGTACATTGTCAGCTTCAAAGTGAGTTGGGCGGGAGTAAACAAAGGGGTTTGGAGGTAGGCGGAGTGATTAGAAGGCTTGTACCGGGGGCGCTGGTGACCGGGAGAGAGGGGTAGGGCATGGGGGAAGTGAGGGGGAGGGAATGTGGGAAGGGAATGGGAGGAGGATCAGGCGTGGTTAAGTGCCCGGAAAGAAGTGACAAGCGATGCGGAAGACGCCCAGGTGACACGCCAGAAGCCGCCTGACACCAGCTCGAAACGGACGACAACCTCCTCATTCCCAAGGCGCGGGCCGCCCTAGCGCGGTACGGGCACCAGCTCGTGATTGGCAACGAGCTCCACTCGCGCAAGTACCGAGTCGTCTTCGTCGAGCGCGCCATCACGCCCCCGTCCGCAGGCAAGGAAGGGTACTTTACCGGCGGGGTCCGTGGACTGGTCGACAAGCGGATCACGGGCGCAATGACACCGCCGCTGCGCGGCGCCCAGACCCCCGGCGGCGGAGCTTACGAGGAAACCTGGCTTGAGCTCGAGGAGCTCAATGGCGGTGACAAAGAAAAGGAGATTGAAGAGTACATCATCTCCGAGCTCGTGAAGCGGCATGAGGCCTGGATTGCGGCGAAGAAGTAGAGAAGCAGTGAGAAGTAGCGGTCTAAGATGCATGCTGGTCTATCTATTCGTCCTCGTACTCGCCCAACAGCTCGGCGTCGTCGTCCATTGGGACCGTGCGGTAGGGTGCACGCCGCCTCCGCAGGCTGATGCGGTCGAGGGCGGGGATACGGCGTTCCAGCGCGCTCCAACCAGCACTTATCAGGCCGAGGAGGAAATATGGCACAGACGCCAGGACGTTCAGTGCAGCGTTGAGGCCAGACGAGCTGTCGGCCCCGAACGCGCGGTGCTCGCCCAGTCGGATGACACCGGGCCGCCCCGACTTCGTGTACCACCAGTACCCCCCGAGCGCTGCGCACGCGAAGGGGAGCAGCACAATGCTCGCCCAGAACAGGCCGCCGAGGCCAGCGCCGACAAGACCCGGACAACTGTGCGAAACCCCGCGATCCATCCTCTCGCCACCTTCGCAAGAAGAGTATGGGATCTTGCGGTACGCTGTGCGCTCATACCATGTCGAGTTGAAGCCGATGCACGTCTCCGCCTCAGTGCTCTTATCCAACGGGTTCGCACCGTCGACGAGCACACACTTGCCGTCCGAGTTGCGGTAGTGATTGAACTCGCACTCAAAATCGGCCGCCGTGCACTCGCAGCCTTTCTCAATCTTGTGCAGCTGCTCGATCTTCTCACCAACATAGCACTCCCGGTCGCGGATTCGGCGGTGGTAGAACATCCGTCGCCCGAAGAGGCACTCCTCCTTCCGGCTCTCGGCGGGCGACCATAGCTCGTAGTCATCGTTGTTGGGATTCTGCGCATCGTATTTGCACTTGCGCGTGAGGACATTCGAGAAGTCGAGATGGATGAGCACAGAGCGGTCTTTGTCGCCCGGGCGCTGGCCGTAGAGGAAGAACCGCCGCGAAGTGTCCTGCGGGACTGTCTGGATCGTCTGTACGCGGAGCCGTTCGCCGAACGTGTGCGTGTTCCAGCTGATGCCCTGGTCGATCGAAAACAGGACGTGGTCAGTCGGGCCCTCGTCGTTGACAAGAACGAGAATAGACCCCGAGTCGCCGTACTCCCACATGTGCGCGTCCTTGTGCACCTCCTGCCATGTGGAGCCGCCATCGCGAGTCAGGAAGATGTCACTGTCGTCGTACGCTGCCAGCTCCTCGCCGACATTGCCGACGGCAAGCATGAACCCAACCGCCGCCGGCGAGCTGTAAGTCGCCTTGGGGTCGCGGCGCGCGGTATAGCCGTGAACGTGCAGAGCGCACGCCGTAGTGTCGCACTTGTATGCCTGGCCCAGCGAGTCCTTGGCCGGTGGGGTGAGTGGCGTCCAGAGGCCTCCGTCGTTGTGCGTGATGCGCGATTGCAGCTTCTTTTTGCCCGCAATGTCGGCATGATCGGGATTAGCCACAATGTTGACCATGGCGATACCGTCAAGCCCGATCATTTTCTCAAAGTCGACGTAGCCCTTGTCATTACGGTTGACGTGCTCGACTGCCAAGCTGTAGTACGTTCCGTTCGAATTGGATTTGTAGATGCTGCCCCATTCACTGCCCTGTTTAGCGTTCATCGTCATGTGCAAGAACACGGCGTGCGTGTTGGACTCGAGAATCGTGTACGCGTGGTTTCCAAGGTTAAGGCCAGGCGGGAACTGCGCCTCAGCCCACTGCTTGCTGTCAAGCGACACCTGGAGGCTCAGGCTTAGACGGTCTTTGAGTTCGGCGACGAGGAGGTACTCGGCGAAGGTGGTCCACCCGACGACCGAATCGAAGAGCACGTCCGTTTTGCGGTAATAGTTGCGGCCCGCAACGAGCTGAATCTGTTTGTCCTCGAGGCGCCGCTGCGACCCCTTCTTCTGCCTGTACGACTCGCAGATGATCATGGTATCGTCGACCTTGAGCTGTGTGTCTCGGGCCCACTGGCAGCTCTTGATGTAAGATTCAATATCGTACCAGCGGCGACCGTGGTCGTCTGTGTAGGACGCCCTGGCTCGGCAGTTGTTCGAGACCTCGGACTGGCAATCGACAGCGCCGGTGAAGATGAGCCTGTCCGACTTCTCGGGGTGGAAGTCGAAGACTGGGATACCGAGGTTGTTTGGGTCGTCTGGCACGTTGAACGTGTTCCACGATCCACCGCGGTCGGTTGTGTACCAGACCTTCCGGCTTTCCGTGAGGAGATAAGCGCGTTGGTCATCAAAGGGGTGCATGATGACGGCGAGGAACTTTGTGCCCTTCTCCAATTGCGTCCACGAGTACCCCTCGTTGCTCGACTGCCACACCGAACCGTCCGACAGGTGCAAGAGGATGGTCAGCGAGTTGGCAAAGTAGTTGTGACGCAGAACCTTGGCCTCGAACGGGTGCACGACGGACGACACCTTGCCGCTGTCCTCGGGCTGATGCGTGCCTTTGCAGTCCTTCTGAATCTTCTTGTCGAGCTGCACGCCGTCCTCGCAAGTGTTACCAGGAATCTTGCGGTAGCCGGACGAACCCAGGTATTTGTCCCCCGGATCCTTGCACACGCCGGCTGGGACTGTCTCGGGACCAGCCGCAACGCACTTGCCGTTCTGCAAGACGTAGTTGAAGTCGCACTCGTAATCGGCTTCCGTGCACTTGCAATTCTCCTCGTGGCCGACAGGATCCTCGAACTTGTTGCCCATGTAGCACTTGGCATCGAGCTTGCGACGTGCGTACCACTGCTTGTGGCCCATCAGGCACTCGCTGTCAGACGTGCTGCGCGCGTACCAGATCTCCTTGTCGTCCTCTCCACATTGCCGGGGCTGAGTGTCGGCAAAATCGAGGAAGATGGTCACAAAGCGGCCACCGCTCGAATCGCCCCGCATTGCCTGGCCGAGAGCGAGGAACTTTTGAGATGTCGAGTCGGGGATGGTTGTGAGAACGAGTGCGCGGATCTTCATTCCAAGGTCGAGCTTCTGCCAGTTCTGTCCGCCGTCGAACGAGTAGTCGACATGGTCCGTCGCCTGCTCATCGTCGACCATGACGAGCACACTGCCTTGGTCACCAAACTCGTAGAGGTGCGCACCGTCGTGCACCATGCGCCAGTTCAGACCGGCGTCTGTAGAGAGGAACGTCTCGCACTGGTCGTAAGGAAGGAGGTGTGAACCTACGGACCCAACACCCATGATGTAGCCCGGAGCCGTCGACGAGAATACATTGCCAAGGTTCTTGCGGTCCGACACCGAGTGGAGGTGGAGAGAACAGCTCTCCGGCTCGCTGAGATCGCAGTCCCAGTTCGTCCCGTCGACTTTCTTCGGAGGCGGCTTGATGTTCGTCCACGATGACCCATCGTCGTAAGAGATCCAGCTGAAGAGCTTCTTATCGAACCCCCCAAGAACCTCGTCCTTGTTGACGACTGTGTTGGCAATGCCGACACCCTCAAGGCCATAAATCTGCTCGTAGTCAACGATGCCGCGCTCGTTGCGGTTCGTGTCCCTGAGTGACTGGACAAACTGGGTACCGTGGCTGGACGACACAAAGAGCGTGCCCATGCCCTTTCTGCTCGACAGCACGTCAATTGCGAGTGAATGAGTCGTCGACTCGACAATCGTGTACGCGTTCTCGACAAGGTCAGGGAGAATAGAGTGCGGGAATTGCGCCTGGTTCCACGACTTGCCGTCGGTGCTGACGAAGAGCTGCATCGGGTCATTGTTCGCGCGCTTGCTCGCGGCGCCGGGCGACTTGACCGCCACGACCATAAACTTGCTCACAATGCCCAGACCCACAACGCCGCGCGCCTGTTTGCCGATACCGAGGTCGACATACTCCTTGTTCTGGAACCAGTCCTGCGACTGGAACAGCCGCGCCTCGTCGTACTTTTTCTGCCCGCCCTCGGGTTTGGCGGAGAATGCGATGCAGAAGATCAGGCTTTCGGGCGCCTCCACCTCCTTGTTCGAACGGGCAAACTTGCACTCGGAAGTGAGCGCGAGCATCTTGCGCGCGTCGGTGCGGAACGCGTCCTTGGTGTAGTATGTCTCGTCCCAGCACGTCTGCGAGTCGCCCCATGGCCACTTGATGCCTGTGCCCTTCTCACATGCGGTGCCCTGGAACAAGATCCAGTCGGGCTGCTTAGCATGGAATGAGAGTGGTGTCGCCGAGCGCGAGGCCATGCGCTCAGTCTCGAAGGATAACCACGTCTCGCCGCGGTCGTGGGTAACCCAATGCTTCTGGTTTTTGCCAATCACAAAAGCAATCTCCTTGCTGAATGGGTGCTCAATAAGCTTGAACACTTCCGTGACCTGCTCGACCGGGGACCATGTCTTGCCCTCGTTCGTAGAACGCTGCAACGAGCTGTCTGACTCGTGCAGCAAGACGACCTGAGATCAGACACATCGGTGATTGGACTCACTGGCGAGTCGTCAAAGTAGAAGAGCTTCTTTGGGAACTGCTTGAAGCGGGTAGTGGTGACTTCGGGCGCGGCGTGGACGAGCGGGAGGAGCATCACGCCCACAATAGCCCCGAGCAGCAACATCATAGCCGGTGCTGCCCCGCGGGTGGCCCTGGGGATCCGGGCCATGGCACAGAGGCCAGAGTTGCGATAGGGAGCAGGGAGCGGATGTGGAGGTGGGTGCGAGTATTGCCGGGAGGCAGGGAGACCTCGGATCAAATGGGCCGTTCGTCTTGTCGTTGATGCAGCAGCAAAGCGAGATGTGTCGAAGTGTGAAGATGGGTGCGATGGTGAGAGATGGACCGGTCCCACGTCGACGAGGAACGACGCGTATCGCCTCATTCCTAAGGCTCGCGTCATTACGGCTGCGGCAAGCGAGCCCCCTGGCACACGAGGCACCCTTCGAGCGGCAACGACCTTGTCCAACCCTCCCACTTAGCATCAACCTTCACTCGTCCTAAATTTCGGTACACCTATCCACTTGACTCTTGTTTCTCCTTCCACAAGTTCCCGTCTACCTGGTGAGTTACCCTCGTTCCCAATCCTCTGGCTCAGAAGCCATCATGATGCTCTACATTATCTACATTGTCCGACCACATCGTGGAGACAAACACACCTATCAATCATACCACTGATCCCCTCTCTCTCCTCGCCCTTGTGGACGAAGACTGACAGACAGCGTGCACGCCCAGGACGACGCTCATAGGTACGCTTGTAGCATAGTATGTAGCTGAGTGAAGGATGAACTTTTACCGCGCGGGCGCATCGGCTCTGGACCACCTGGACAAGTACCAGGGCAGTGTCAAAGGTTCGCTGGCCGCAGCAAGGATCAAGGCCGAAGCGGGCGAGGCTAAGCGTATCCTCGCACTCGTGATTGAGACACTGAAATGTATGCCGTGTCAGTAGTGTGCTGACGCAGACCGTGACGTGCTCCTCGAGCTCCTCGACAAGGTGCCGCTGCTCAAGCTTGAGAGGGAGACTTTCCGGCCCAAGGGCACGCCGAGCTCGCGCAATCTCCTCCTCGTGCTGCTTCACGATTTGCTCTTCTCGACGCGGACCCGAATTGAGGCGTCGGACAAGTGGCCGCCCAAGGCTGCCGTTGCGCGCCACCAGGCGCGCCTTAAGGCCGAGCTTGTGCGTATCCAGCTTCGCGCCGGCGTGTCGTCGGTGCGCGAGCTGGGCCGCACTGCCAACGCAGATGTGCAGGCGCGTTATGTCCGCTGGAACCCGAACATCGATGCGAGCCGCGCCGAGGACTGGTCTCTACCTGCATTACACAAGCACCTCGTGACCAAGGGGTTCACGCGCATCGAAAAGGCAGTGTACCCCGTCCCAAACGGAAAATACTTCATGGACCCGCACCTGCCAGACTACCTCTTGGTCTTCCCGCCGAACACCAACTGGTGGGCCGGCGACCGATGGTACGAGGCCGGTGCGGTGGTGTTGCAGGACAAGGCGAGTTGCTTTCCCGCCGCGGTGATTATGGACGAGTGGGACGGCGGCGAGTGCATCGACGGCACAGCGGCGCCAGGGAACAAGACCAGTCTGATGTCTGCACTCATGGGTAACAAGGGAACATTGTACGCGTTCGAGAAGAGCGCATACCGCTTCAAGACTCTCGAGAAGATGCTCGCGCGCGCGGCATGCAGCAACACCACCGCCACGCGAGGCGATTTCACCCAAGCCGACCCTGCCGACTACCCGAATGTCACGCGCATCCTCCTCGACCCCAGCTGCAGCGGGTCGGGGATCGTGAACCGCCTCGACTACCTCGTCGAGCAGGACGAGACCGAGGACGAAGACCGGCTGGACAAGCTCGCTGCCTTCCAGCTGCAAATGATCCAGCACGCCTTCAAGTTCCCGGCCGTCAAGCGCATCGTGTACTCGACCTGCTCTATTCATGCAGAGGAGGATGAGCGCGTCGTCGCCAAGGCGCTCAAGTCTGGTGGAGGGAAATGGCGTGTTGCGCCTCGCGCTGCTGTACTACCGGAGTGGGAGAGGCGAGGACGTGTCGAGGAACTGGGACCGGATGCCGAGGGCGTCATCCGCTGCCTACCTGAGGACAAGACCAATGGGTTCTTCGTCGCCTGCTTTGAGCGTGTGGAAGGGGGTGTGAAAACGGGGACAAAATCAATAAGGACGAAGCGACCGCGTGAAGAGGAGGTTGAGGAGGTGGAAAGGGAGGCTGAGGAGGACGGCGATGGTGCAGACGAACCCAAGGCTGCCAAGCCCAAGACGGCTGCACAGCTTGAGCGCGCGCGCCGCAAGAAGCAGCAGCAGAAGCAGAAGAAACGGCGGACCTAGAGATTAGATGCAATGCTATGATACAAGAGTCTACTCCTTGCCAGCTGCGGCCCGTGCCTCGGCCTCGGCGGCCTCCTGCTCGAGCTGCTCTGGCGACTTCCAAACGTCCTTGGCGGCGTGCATGACCTCGTACAGCTGCCCGATCTGCTCGTTGTTGAGGCTGTCGAGCACCTCGGCTTCGAGCTTGCGGCCTGTCCACCTGCCCTCGCTGTCCGTCACACCACGCTCAATCTCCTCGAGGTACGCCTTCCATTGAGTGAGGAAGGCGACAATGTGCACCGGGTTGTCGGTGGAGCGAGTGGCGCGGAACTCGGACTTTACGTACGCGTCGCCCATGAAGCGCATCTCGGGAGGGAGGCTGCGGTGAACGCGCAGGAGGCGGCGGTACAGGCTGGTGTCAGCCGGCGGCGGCGGGAAAACCAAGGACACGGTTCAGGGGAACCGGTGAACCAACTCAACTCACGGAATTGGAGGGATGAGCTGCGCACTGGCCTGGGTCAGGCTGAGAGGAACACGAGCGGCCGTGGCACGGAGTGCTGGGGAGGGAATCATGGCGTGGTTGTCGTCGGAGGTGGACTGATAAAGTGGAGGTGATCAGAAATCTCGGACTGGATGATTCCAAGACGGTCGGTGGAAGTCGGTACTGGGCACGTGACTGGAGTCGATATCCACCTCCACTTCTCCACGTGGTACCACAGGTGGGAGGCACGTGGAATTGAAACTTGGTGCCTGAGGAAGGGGGTGTGCCTTGGGAAGAAAAGCGGCACGAGCGGATGTGAGCGGTGTGGGCGGTGTGGGCGGATTTCAAGAGTCCGCCTGGGAGTGTTGTGGCCGAAGATGCCGAACAAAGTCGACGGGGCACTCTTATCGAACGTCGACTGTTCGAAATCACATCAAGATTGTTGGAAACTGGCCGAGCCTGACCCTGCATTGCCCTCAACCGATTGGCTCTGACGTACTTTGACCCTGCGCTCAGGAGTGCCTGTGCATCAACCCCCTCAGAGCCCTCATTGCCTTGACTGGTTGCCGCAAAAATCGCCGGCGGGTAACGTCAGGGGGACCCACCAGGAGAACGACAAGAAGCGAGGCAGTCCAACAGAGCAGGTCGGGTAATTGGGCGACGTAGATGGGCCTACGCCGAGTGGGCCGATGTAACCCTCCCACAAGCCACCACCAGCCAGACCAACCTCTATGCACGTACCCCGTTAACCTCCGAGTCACGTGACAGACCACCACGTGAGGCTGGCCACGTGAGCCGCCACCTTCCGTATGACCGTGTCTCCGCGCTACCGCGTCGCGCTCCTCCCTGTAGTTATCTGACGCCGTCCGTGGTAGCGTGATGATGCAACAGTCTCATTCCTCCGCCCTGACCAAGGGTACTACAGCCGACGTCACAAACAGGGCCCCGCAACACGTTCGCGATCCTTGCGCCCCACACAGTCCCCAAACGAACGACTGACCTCCTTCCTGACTACTGGAACAGTTCCTGTACTCTTCACAGGCCTCACCCCTTACTGCTTGCTTCTGAGGTGCAAAAGATAAAAAGATCTTGGCGGTGTCAGGTGCATCACGACGCATTGCGGCACGGTTCAGCGCCGTGCAAATTGGTTAGTCAATGATGCAGGGTATTCCGTACAAGGGACCGAGTCCACCCATTGAACAGGCCCATGCAAAGGAGTCACACCGACACCGGAGTGTCCGTTCCAGAACCAAGTGAGGGTGGCATGTTTCATTAGCAACACGGTTGGCCAAGATATTCGTTCAGTGATTAGCGCAACCTAATTGCTTGCTCTCGGCGTCTCGCCCGGAGAGGTCAGCCGACTCGGGTGTGCTGGGCAGATGATACCCACAGCCAAACCAGCCAGATGATGCATGCCAAAAGACACAGTGCTGGTGACCAACTCGCTCTTCCTCTTCATCACTCACCCCGAGCTCAATACACTCGACCTCGTTCCCCAGCCGTGCGCAGCCGGAGATATCTCAGACTCACCTTGCTCGCATTACCCAAACGCCATCCACCCACTCCACGCCGACCCCGTGTATCCCGCCGGTTTCCCCACAGTTGAATATGATGGTGAGTTGGTGACTAAGGCTCTGGACCCGTCTGGAGTAAGGCCTCGTGGTTTGGGATGCGCCGTTTTGTGCTGTATGGCGGCATCGAGGGAGATGGTGTCAAGGCCGAACAATGCCGAATGTCCGTGCATGCGAGCATCCAAGTCTCGTGGCTCATGAGACAACGCGCCCGTTTTCCTGGGGGTGGAAACGCTCCACTGGTTTCTGAGCGGGCTCTTGCGGTGCGCACGGCGACCTGGAGCTAGGTCTCTGCTTGAATGCCCTTCGGTCATACGTCCACTCTACTGCCCACCGGACCCCGACCGATCTCCCCCGGTTGCCTCGGGCCTACCAAGTGTTTCCACCGTTGCACCCCTTTGCACCGTCATGATGCTCCCCACCCGCTCGTTACCGTGCGAAGCCAAGGCACACGCTGCCCTAGCCGGCGGCCCCTGCCAGGCTTTGGCTTTGGACCAACCGAGGTCCCCAAGGGTGGATGGATGTAAATGACCTAGTTGCTCCGTAATCCGTCAACCTCCTTCCCTATTGCCCCAACCCCCCCCCCCCCCTTTCAATCGTCATCCCATTTATAAGCGCTCACCACATCGTTCACTCTTCAGCTCCCCTCCCTTTTCCGCACTGCAGCGCCGGTTCGCACCTCTCTCCTTCGCACCACCCCCACCCTCATCGCCAACATGAGCTCTGCTACTACCTTCGACCGCATCAAGGTCAAGAACCCCGTCGTCGAGATGGACGGTGACGAGATGACTCGCATCATCTGGAAGAAGATCCGTGAGGAGCTCATCCTTCCCTACCTTGACATCGACCTCAAGTACTACGACCTCGGCATGGAGCACCGTGACGCCGTGAGTATTCATCTGTTGCTGTTCGCTCTTAGCTGCCATGGACTGTCGTTTCGTGACTGTTTGGCGTGGAATCGGCGTCATTTCGTAGGGGGGGGATTCGAATAGCCAGAGAAATTGGAACGGGCCGACCGGCCCCGGTCGGCCATCCATTCCCCCGACCTTTCCCCAACCTCATCTGCACTCGAGATCACTAGACTGACACGCAGACCGACGACAAGGTTACCGTCGAGTCCGCTGAGGCGACTCTCAAGTACCAGGTCGCCGTCAAGTGCGCTACCATCACCCCCGACGAGGCCCGCGTCGAGGAGTTCAAGCTCAAGAAGATGTGGAAGTCCCCCAACGGCACCGTGAGTCACTTCTGCACTGGCGATCGCAAGATGCCGAAACCCGCAGTCTCAGCCATCACTCGATGACTCGTGATTCGGTGATTTCTGGTTGCGATACGCCCGCTGGACCCGCGAGCTGACCGTACAGATCCGTAACATCCTCGGCGGCACCGTGTTCCGTGAGCCCATCATGATCAAGGACCTCCCCAAGCCCGTTCCAGGCTGGACTAAGCCCATCATCATTGGCCGCCACGCGTTCGGTGACCAGTACCGCTCGACCGACCTGATCGTCCCCGGCCCTGGCAAGCTCACCCTCAAGTTCGTTCCCGAGAACGGCGGCGAGGAGACCAACCTCGAGGTCTTCGACTTCCCAAGCGCCGGTGTCGCCATGTCGATGTACAACACCGACGAGTCGATTATCGGCTTTGCCCAGGCCTCGTTCAAGATGGCTGTTGCCAAGAAGATGCCCCTCTACATGTCGACCAAGAACACCATCCTTAAGAAGTACGACGGTCGCTTCAAGGACATCTTCGCCGAGGTCTACGAGGCAGAGTACAAGGCCGAGTTCGAGAAGCTCGGCATCTGGTACGAGCACCGTCTCATTGACGACATGGTGGCGCAGGTGATCAAGTCGGACGGTGGCTTCGTCTGGGCGTGCAAGAACTACGACGGCGACGTCATGTCTGACGTTCTTGCCCAGGGCTACGGCTCGCTCGGCATGATGACCTCTGAGCTCATCACCCCCGACGGCAAGGTCATGGAGGCCGAGGCTGCCCACGGCACTGTCACCCGCCACTACCGCCAGTGGCAGAAGGGCCAGAAGACGTCGACCAACCCGGTTGCGTCGATCTTCGCATGGACCCGTGGCCTGTCCTTCCGCGCCAAGCTTGACAACACCCCCGAGCTCGACCAGTTCGCGACTGCTCTCGAGGCCGCTTGTGTTGACGTCATCAACGCCGGTACCATGACCAAGGACCTCGCCCTCTCGATGAAGGGCAAGGCCATGACCGACGCTGACTGGGTCACCACCGACGAGTACATGGACGCCGTCAACAAGAACCTCCAGGAGAAGCTCAAGGCTCGCAAGAACAAGCTCTAATCTCGTTCTCCCTTGTCTCCCTAGATGGGAGAATCGGGGGCCAGTATAATAGGCACCGCCCCCGGATCACGTAGGCACTCCATGTGCAGGCATCATCATAAAACTGTAGCCGACACCGCCGCGAGGCTGCACCGTCCATAGGACGGGTATGCATATACAGATATACCCATTACGATTAGGAGCGGATAGCGGGGGCAAGCAGGAGCGCAGCGATGCACGCAGAGACGGTCGAGGCCGTCTGCAGCTTGAATGATTGAGCCATCGTCCATAGTCTCAGAAATCTCATATTTACACCGGCTCATCGGACCGTCGAACATGTCATCCGGCCAGATGAGACAGGGAACACCGAACACAGGGATCCCAACACCGCGGCACGACCATACGAGCCCTTCCTTCCGACGAACACGGACGACGCCGCCGACACGTCAGCCAAGTTACCTGTCTCGCCGTCGACCGCGCGACCTCAGGACACGCTTGCATCAAGCCCTCAAGTGGACGCAGTCATGGGCGCGATGAAAGGCCGATGACAAGCCGTCCTAGCGCAGAGGTCAAGAGATACAGAGGAGGGTCCAGGACGGAGCCCTGCAATTCCATCGATAAGAGCGGTATTCGGTGTTTCGGCCCCCGCCGCGGCCCTGTTTCGGCCCGGTTCCCGCCGCGGCCCTAAGAATCCGAAGAGCTTTTCGAATCGCGAGGAACACGAAGGCGTGCGTTTCGGTCCTGCGGATTTGACCGGACGGTTTGGGCCGAGAGCGGCTTCAGGATTTGGATCTGGCGGACAGTGCGGCATCTCCGCTGGATGGATTCAGCGACGGAGAACACGGGGAGCGGGTGGTTGTCGGATGTTCAGAGGAGGCTGTGGTTCACCAACGGAGAGGGGAGGGAGCGACATGGCAGGGTAGCGGAGCTGAAGATCTGGTACGGATGCTGCAGAGTCAACAGGAAAGGAGAGCAAGTTCAGTTCAGTTCTGGACAGACCACGGCCCAGCGATGGAGGTCGCTCGAGCTGTGGTGCGGGTTCAGTGGCTTGTCCTTTCACTACAAGGGTCTTGTGGAACCTGGCTGAGGGGTTCCCGCGCTTGACGGTCCAGATAGACTCGTTCACGAAAAAATCAATATAGCCTAGTCCACTCGGCTCACGGCCATTTGGCACGCTTGCTGGGACATGGTCCTCGATAATCAGGAGTATTGTTCAGTAGCTAACGGCAACAAACGTGCCACGGTGAGAAGTCAACTCACAGATCGTGACCGATTTCCCCGCCAGATGTGCCATTGCGAGACAAGTGCATTACTGCTCGTCCCTTCACGTGGCGAATGATGAACAGTGGTGGACAGAACTACCTCGCCTCCAGTGTACCCGGTGCCAGGGAAGTAGACAGCAGCTGCCATCGGTGATGAAGGAACACATCGGGGGGTGCCGTTACGGGGGGAGAAGTATGGTGAGGTAATCCCACTCGGGGCCGGTCATGCTCCACCAGATACCGGGCATCGCGAAGCTCGCCCTAGAGAGACATCATTAGCAGAGGCTCTTCAGAGGCTCCCGCCAACTCGGGGAGGGCACTCGGTTTGGACGGCGCCCTTCCTAACAGCTCTCTGCAATTACTTGCCGCGTCTTGTCGCCCAGTAGTCATGTCAAGCAGCAGCAGTGACGATTGGTCCGTGTCACGTGACTGAGCCACACACCTCAACCGCCCACTCGCCGCTGACCAACGTCGCCCCGCTCGGCTCCGCTTCTATCCATCTCGCACTGCATATCCACCAGACAATGTTCCGGACACGATCTCTCGCCACTGCGGCGCGGAGTGCGCGTGCATTTGCGACACGACCGCACCTGTGCCCCATCTCTCCGCTCTCATTCGCTTTCGCCACTCGGGTGAGACACGCATCCAGCGCCGCCTCCATGACCTCTACCGCGCCCCACCTCCCACCCATCCCCTCCTCACCCAAGATCACGGTGACGCCACCGTCGCTCGACGCAATCCACGAGGAGGGGTTCATGGACGACGCAAAGCTCGTGCCCGAAAGCGAGGCGTGGATCAACATCACGCCCGAGGCAATTAGGCAGCTCGCGCAGCTCGCGGCTAACGAGCCGCCAGACACGACGCTGGCGCTGCGCGTTGGTGTTGACTCGGGAGGGTGCCATGGATACCAGTACATCATGGAGCTGGTGGAGGAGAAGGGCGTTGACGATTAGTGAGTCTGACCAGCTTGATGTGAAGGAACAAGTGGGAGGAAGGTTGTGGGGGAAAGGTGATGAGAGATTGACTGGTGAGGATATTGCTGACATCAGCGTCATGAAGGCTGAGGGCGCGGTACCTGTTCTTGTCGACCTCATGTCCCTCGGCATGCTCAAGGGTACGTCTCCTTTGTACCACTGGCGGGACAAGCTGACGTTAGGCGCGACGCTACACTACGCGACGGAGCTCATCGGCTCGTCCTTCCGCCTCCAGGACAACCCGCAGGCCAAGGAGGGTGGTAACTGCGGATGCGGTGTGAGCTGGGAGGCCATCTAGTATCAACACCAGTGTACATTTCGTTCCGAGTCGTGACCAATGCATCAGTGGTGACTACATAATGATTCGTTGGATATGATACTGAGGGGTGCGTTACTTGTCTGTCGATACAGCGTGTGGCTATTCTGCAAGTTGGGTTTGGGCCATGTCCCTCGCCATCAACTGCCAACACCTTCCTCCCTCTACAACTGTCCCTCCAGCTCCCAACTCACACCACATCCACAGTTCCCGCCGTCCTTGGCCTGCGGGTTGTGTGCAATGCGGAAGGAGCTCCCGATGAGCTCCGTCGCGTAGTCCAACGTCGCGTTCTTCAACAAGCGGAGCGATGCGAGATCGACAACGACAGGGATGGAGCCAGCCGAGAAGACGTAATCGTCGCCGCCACGCTCCTCGGTGAGCTCCATCTTGTACTGGTACCCGTGGCACCCGCCGCTGTCAACTCCGACACGGAACGCTAGTTGCGACCCTGGCTTCTCGTCTTCCCCGATCTTGGCCAGTTGAGCAGCGGCCGAGGGAGTCAGGCGCAGTACAGCCTCGGCCTCGGGCAGCAGCGTGACATCGTCGTCGTAGTAGCCCTCCTCCTTGATCGCACTCAGGGAAGGCGGCGTAACGGTGACCGGTACCGCCTCTGGGAGCGGTGGGTGTGCCTTCAAGCGTGGCAAGCTGTCCTTGTCCGGGAGGATGCTAACTTCCTTGGCGCCCACTGGTGACGTCGCGAACGCGCGAGCAAGAGGCGCGTTCGTCGTGCGAGGAGCGATCGGTCGGTTGGGGCTCGCCATCGGCGACGGTTGATGCGAGCTGGTCTGCGGGATATGGTGGGCCGAACCGTGCGTCGCGGCGTGCGTACTGGGAGCTGGTGCTCCCTCACCGCCACCTCGCACAGGTGACTGGCCCCTCGCCGCACCCGCGGGGGCCTTGGGCTTCCCCACCGGCCTGGTTTTGAACGTAGGGCTCTTGAGACCCAGTAAGTTGCGGTGGAGGAGGTGAGGGCGGAAGAGGCGGTCCCAGAATGACTCGCGAGAGCGGAGAGAACGACGCACGGCGCCCCACCGTGCCTCGTAGTCAGGGATACTCTTGGTGGTGTACAGCGCCGAGCTCTTGGCGCCGCATTCGGCCTCGTCCTGTGCATCCTGCCAGCGCCAGTGCTCGGCGCGCTCGCGTACGAAGCGCTCTTTGGCTTCTCTCACCGACTGCGGAAGCGACTTTGTATTGCCGATCATATTCACGTGGCGCACCTTGCGCAGCACGCGCACGCCGTACAGATAGAGCACGAGAACGAGGGAGAGGGATGCGCCCGTCGCGGCGAGGAAGACATGTTCGGCACTCTCGAGGTGTGTCGTAAGATTCATACCGAAAAGGCAGGGGACTAGGGCCCCAGCACCGATGCCGAGCGTCGCCATCGAGACCTTGATATCCAACGCCAGCAGCTCGTTGCGCCCCGAGTCAAGCATGAGCTCGGCGACCTCCTGCGTGCTTTGCATATTGGCGGCGGTCGTGTCAATGTCTGATATTACTTCTTCCACCTGCTTCATGAAGCCCTCGAGGAGAAGCTCAAGCTGTTCGTGGTCGTGCACCGCGCGGGGCCGGCCGTGCATGCGGTCGCTGACGTACATTGCGGCGAGGTCCTCGTCACTATCGAGCAGTTCATCAAACGAGCTCTTGATGCTCTTCGCACGTGTTTGAAACCCTGCTAGCCGGCGTGAGTAGTGCAGTAAGCGGCGGAGGTTCTCGCGGTCGATGTCGTGCTCGAACTTCCCCAACAAGGAATCTACCAGGCGGCGAATGAAACCCATCTCCTCCTCCAAAGCGTTCGCCGTGTCGACGAGAATACTCTCGAGCGCACGATGCTCATACGGCAGACCGTAGTCCTCGCCATCGACGCGTTCCTCGTGCTGTAGCGCCAGGCCGGAGCGCACGTTCATCTGGAGATGTGCTTTAAAGCGCTTGGCCGCCTCGCTGTCCTCCGCACCGGGTGTGTTGAAGATGACAACACGATCAGGCTTGATGAGCGCGCGGATATGCTGGATCGAGATGAGGATACAACTCCTTCGGGTCAGGATTATCGGCACCAGCGAGGGCACCAGGCTGTCGAGTTTGCGCAGGTCGCGGGGCTGGTGTTACGGCGAGCAAACGGGGTTGACTCACATCAAGGTCGTGCGCTCGGCACAGGTCCATTTTCCGGTACGTGCCCTCCTCGGCAGTCCAGTTACCGTTGGCGTCGAGGATTGAGCCTGGCGTCAGTACGAGCGCAGTAATGAGAGAGGTCGCGCATGTGGAGAGAAGAGGGAGCCCATAGATGATGCGCGGAGGACTCACACTTCAGATACATGTGCCCTGCCTTGTCCATTAAGCTGTTGAGATACCGCTCCCGTCGGCCCTCGTTGGTGGAGCTCGAGCTTGTCGTCTCGGAAATCAACCCACCACCGCCCGCGGGGAGGGGCGGCATAGATGTGTCTTCATCGTTGTTATCCTGGTCCGAGGCAGAGTATGGTGATGCCCAAAAGTTTGTGGCGCGGCGCGTAAGAATGCCTCGAGACAGCTGAGGAGTGCTGGGACCAGCGCGTGTCGATCGTGAGATGAGAGCGGTCGGGCGAGCGAGCGCGAGGAAGACAGGCCGTGCGCTCATCGTTGTCGTCTAATGTACAGTGCACAGGGAGTGTGATACAGGCTCAAGATCAGAAACTGTGTTAGATCTTGGGTGTCGGGGAGGGGGTGGCAAGTTGAAAACGCAATGTAAACATCATTTCGGGAGTATCCAGATTCAACTCCACCGGCGACGTCAACTTGCGAGGGACGATCGGCAATCAGCAATGACGTGTGATTAATACCTTGGTCCACCCACACCACCCTTCAGGTAGCGTCATCGACGTTGTCGGCGTGATCGTGCTCCACATCTACAACGATCATGGCCGACGAGAGTGAGTTTCCTTACCTACGTCCCACGGCTCACACAGACACGTTAGGTTCGCTTCTGGACCTCCTTCGCCGGCTGCCGCCGACGCGCATCGAGGCCAACGTCGAGGCCCTCGCTGACCTGGCCCCCGAGTACGCGGACGACCTGTACGCGAACACGGACCAGCCCTTACGCGTGCTGCAGGACGAGGAGGCAGGCCGTTCCTTCCTGGGATGCGACTACAACCGTGACGGAGACAGTTTCCGCTCCCCCTGGACGGACAGGTACATCCCCCCCGCGCCTGGTGCACCGCAGCCTTCGCCACGGCTGCGGCAGCTGGAGGTGCTGCTCAACGGCGCGTTCGACACGTATCGCGAGATGTACTATGAGGGCGGAAACAGCAGTGTATACCTCTGGGATTTGGGAGAGGACATGGGGACCAAGGACCTCGAGTTTGCCGGCGTCGTGCTGATGAAGAAGGGTGAGCACCCACAGTGAGTTGGCTTACAGTAGAACTTCCCGCCGACACTGGATTCGTTGGCAACTGGGACTCCCTGCACGTCTTCGAGTGCACGGAGCGCGGGCGGACAGCAAAGTACAAGCTCACGAGCACGGTCATGCTCGTGCTCGAGGCGCCGACCTCGTCTACTCTCACCGACAAAGGGGGCGCGAAGGTTGAGGGCGCTTCCGGCGAGGGCAAGGTCACGCTGAGTGGGAGCATGACTCGCCAAGCCGAAGTAGACTACCCACTTACGGGGGCGACGTCGCATGTCAACAATGTCGGACGGATGGTCGAGGACATGGAGTGAGTCGATTCGGACGCAGACAGCCCAGTTCGTGACAGATCCAAGTCGAATCCGTCCCGTCTGGCTGGGTTTGGACGTAGCTGGAGGTTATGCTGAGCTGACTCCAGAATCAAGATGCGCAACCTCCTGTCCGCGGTGTACTTTGGCAAGACGCAGGACGTTGTGGGCGAGTTGCGCTCTCAGGTCGGCCTCGAGGCGCGCTCCCGCGAGGACCAGCTGCGCGCCGAGCTTGCAGGCGCGATTGGGGCACGCCGCTAGGGCCGATTTGTAGAGGGATGCATTGTACACATATTCTACGCAAACTATTGAGCCCTACGTCCATTACAAAGCGGACGACTCGCCCACCCACTCGTACACGTCCTGCTCGGTGCTCTCGGTCACCTTCCAGTTGACGACAGTAGGCATGACAGCCCGCGAGCGCTTGACCCGCCCCTCGCTTTCAAGCTTCTGCAGGTGTCCGCCCATGGGGAAGCTAGCAGCGCGGATGAGCCCCTCATGTCCTGTCGCATAGACGAGTCGGCAGAGGAGAGAGAGCGTGGCTCCGCGGCTCCCCGCCTCCTCTCCGGCTGGGAACGAGCCAGCAATAGGAGACGAATTACGCGCGGCCTCAACGGCGCGCTGGGCCATCTCCGCACCAGCTCCACCTGCGCCGCCAGGCCCGACGGCAGCGTCAGGGCTCTCCTTTGCGTGTTCGCGGATGCCGTCGAGCTTGATTCCCAACGAGCCAGGGTCTGCCGAGATGGCCTTCATCACCGCGACGATCTTGTCCTCGCGCTCCTGCCGGTGCTGGATGTATGCTTGGAGATGCCTGCGCGCCGTCTCGCCATCCGGCGTGTGTGGTCCGTGGGCGGGGTAGATGGCGGACGGCTTGATGTCAAGCAGGCGACGCAGTGAGCTCATGTACGCCGCGAAGTCGGTGAAGATCGTCGTGCCCTGTCCCAGCACTGTGTCGCCCGTGAACACCTCGCCTGCGTCGGTGATGAAGGAGATCGAGTCGGCCGTATGGCCTGGGGTGTGGACGACAGTGATTTTCATACCTGGAACGGAAACGGTATCGCCGTCGCTCAGCGCTGCGATAGGCGCGATTGGGCCTGGTGAAGGCTTCAGATACGCACCGTCGATAGTCTTGAGGAGGTGCCCGTCGGACCACTCAGGGCGGTCGACGACAAGCTCACCCTCGTCCGGGTTCGGCATCTTCCACACAGTCGGAGCCGGGGCGCCGCGCTTCTTGAGTTCCGACAGGAGTGGTACGAGGCCGCCGACATGGTCGGGATGCCGATGGGTCAGGACGATGTGGTCTAGCGATCCGGATAGGGAGGAGAGCACAAGGTCGACCCATCCGCTCGCCGTCTCCGCCGACGTCGTATCGATCAGGATCTGCCCCTCCTTCCCACCGAGGAGGTACGTGTTAGTGCCCTGCAGCGTCATGAGAGAGGGATTCTGACCCAGGACACGGGTGATGCTGGGCGTGAGCTGCCGTTAGCGACTATATTAGGGTAGGGGAGGCTTCATGGGTGTCATGGTAGTTCACTCAGACTTGCGCTTCTCGACGTACGCCGGCCTTCTGCCTCTGCCAGAGGATGTCGAGTAGCGTGTACGCCCCCTGACGATGTGGGTTCCCGACTCTTCCAGCCTTCTGCAGCCAACACTCACGTTGGCCTTGTCCGGCAGCTCCTCAAGCTTGCCCGGCCCATTCATCGTAGCCTGCTGGACCGCCATGGCGAGTCTTGTTGAGGAGATGCGGCGTATTGGTGTCGGAGTGATTCGCGTGGCACGGACAGGAGCACGAGCAAGGCGGGTCGAGTTGCGAAGACTGTGAAGAGCAGTCCTGATCCCCGACATGGAGAGGGCAGAAGAAGTAGCTAAAGTAGTGTCGGCTGTGTGCGAGATGACTCATTCCTAGATAGCCGGTCAACCGGCCGAGGGTACCGTGGGAACTTACCCCACGTGCAAGTGGAGGCATGACGCACACGCATCGACATCGGTGTGCTCCAGCTGTTTTCGCATCTTTGTGGTTCTGGTTTAGCTCACTCTCAAGCACGATGGCCCCGCGAAAGTACTCCGTGCTGACGGTGTGTCTCGGGTGAGCTCTCCTCTTCTTTCAAGCTGACGGCAGAAAGTATGTCCCGCTTCGACCGGCCTGACGTCAGTATCTGGTGAGGCCAAATCGCGAGTATGGTCACAGCTGACACCAGCCGCTCACCCATGGCGGAAGCGGTGATCATCGCCGAGGCGGCCAAGCGACCGGGCCTTGACCTCACTGTAGATAGTGCGGGGACTGGCGCGTATCACGCTGGCGACGGTGCGGATGACCGGTGAGTCGGAGACCTTCCGACCTTCCCTCCTCTGCTTCCCTTCGTCCCTCTAGCCCCTCCGCCTCAGCCCGCATCTTCAGTCCTCCATGCGCTTCCCGTCAGCTCCTTGACTCAGAGGATCCATTTCTCTGACATCAGCACCATCGCCGTCTGCAAGAAGCACGGTGTGCCTGTGAACTGCATCGCCCGGAAGGTGGAGGCGAACGACTTCGCCAAGTTTGACTATATCCTCGCCATGGACCAGAGCAAGTGAGTTGAGCGGATGGCTAGTAACCTTACCTATATTCCATCCCATTCCCCCATCGCATCTGGGGTCGGACGGGGTGTGAGTTGCCCTTACCTGACCTTCCGATATTCTCACTGATCCTTCCATCACTCGAGTGGCGTCCACTACTAACTCTAGTCTGCAGACCCTCCAGACGCGTAAGCCTCGTGGGTCGCGTGCCCACGTCACCCTGTTCGGTAACTTTGAGCCAGACTTGGCTATCACTGGTGCCGGAGCCCGCGTCCGCCCCGGCATCATCGAGGACCCGTACTATGGTGGTCGGGACGGGTTTGAGATAGCATACGACCAATGCGTACGGTACGCGCGTGGGTTCCTCGACTTCCTCGATGCTGGGGGCGGCGAGCCACCCGAGTTCTGATCACAGCGGACAGAATGGCAGTGGATGGATTGGTAAAGAGTATGAGGATCAGTAAGGAGGGAGTCACCGGCCGTTGCAGTACGCGGGCCAGCTAGCGGTGGCTTTGTGGCATGGCCGCATGTATAGAGTAATACAATCACAGTGGGGTGATGATTGAAAATATCATTAGCCAAGGCAAATGAGCTCCAGCGCACGTCGAGATTCAGGCCACTCCATTCGGACGGTATGGAGCAGGCAACACCCTCAAAGACGTCGTTCCCGGACCCACGGTCGGCTTAGAGAATCCTTGGGCCTTGCGGAAGTGGCACTGGTTGTGCGCTCGGCACCTGTCACACATCTTACCGAGTGAGGATCTGCCACTTGGCATGTGTGGCAGGTGTGTGTGTGTGGCGACGAGGCGCCATTCGCAATTTGACCTTGTTCATTCCTCTTGTTCTCCATCGCCCAGCCCCGAAAGGCAGGATGACCGGCCGCAACGGCGTAACGGATGATACAAATGGCCCAGCCCGAACCTCCATCGCAACCAACATCGACATGTTCGTTCCCCTCGCAGAATACATCGAATACTGCCCAGCTTTCGCGGGCTGGGGCCTCTTCCCACTGATCCCTGTGAGTAGGGGTATTCCATGTCAGGCAAGATTCGTCGAAACGGCGAGACCCCGCGTGTTCCAGGTCAGAGTGGCCCCAAACTGACATCAGTCCGTCTCGACCGTCATCGACGAAAGCAAGCCCAACGCAACGAACGAGTGCAGTCTTGACGAGGGGGAAGAGACAAATGGCGACTTGCGGGATATGTGTGTCATTGTCTGAAGCCCCCCCCCCTTCCCCTGCCGTAAGAACAGCAACGAGTGTTGGAGGGAAGCTTGTGCACCTTTTAGCTTGTTGAGCGGTGTAAGGAGCCGCCTGCGGCCGAGAGAGAAGCTAGTCAGTGGCGTACGCCACAGGTTTCAGCTCGACCAGCTGTTGTAGTGAGATGGAGTGTAGCTGCCACTGCTTGTGGATGTGTCTTCGTTGCGGAATGCTTCTCAGCGACTGTTAGCTGTCCGTGCGCGATCTGGTGTGTGTCAAGGTACGCGTCCAGGGATGCACACTCTTCTAATTATACCACGGCTGTCATTGGGGTGGGATGTCTCGGCTCTCACCGTCCGAGTGAGCAGCCAACTGTCAAGTCCGATCAGCGCGGCGCGGATAACGCGAGACGGATATGAAACGGATGACATGAAGTGGAGGTAGGATGTGGAGGGTGGGGAGTTGTGTGGAGGTTTGTGAGTTGAGTGGCAGTTGCCACCAGTCTGCCAGTCCGGTAATGGGGTTGTTTGAATTCCGGAATCCCATGTGATACCTTTCTGTCGGTTCAATTCGGTCACTTTGGGATTGTGGCTACAAATGCATGATCCGCTGTTACCCGCCGATTCATCACTTACACTTACGCGATCTGTACCATTCTTTGCGTCGTTGCATCCACGCCAGCTCGGCGCCTCGATACCACTGCATCCACCACACCCGTGCTTGCGCCTCGCTCTCGAGCCACCAGCAACCCCCGACGCCACCTAGTCCGCTTCTGGCATCACGTGTGGCCTCAACCCCTGGGCCTCTCCTTCCTCCTTCCTCCTTCTTCCTTCCTCCTTCCTCCTTCTTCCTTCCTCCTTCCTCCTTCCCCATTCCCCTTCCCCCCTTCCCTCCTTCGCTCTCCGGTCCGATCACCCAACAATCACAAGAACCTCCTCTTGATTTCAGCCAAAGGCATTGAACCCACGCCTTAAGACACGATGGAACAACAACCACCGCCGCAACCCGAGAAATCACCGCTTACAATGCGGTCTGACGGCAAGCCCCGCCAAACGAGGCAGCACTTCAGCTGTGCCGAGTGTCGGCGGTGAGTCGCGCCTCGCCTCCGATCCTCCTCTACCTTCGTGGAGGAGTAAGGAACGGCGAGTGGCCGTGCTCCACCATGGTCGTCATGGTGCCTGCCACTCCCTGCTCTCCAACACTCCTACCCAGTGCGCTGACGACAGTCTCAAGCTCAAATGTTCGCGGACATGGCCATGCACCAGCTGCGTGAAGCGGCATTGCGAGCAGATTTGCCCATTCGGACAGGCAAAGACAATAAAGGGCAAGCGGTGAGTTGCTTGTGTGGTGCTTTTGTTCGGACAGAGTGCCTTGGACCATCTAAGACATTTGGTGGTGGGCAGAGTGAGACATCCAGCCCATCCGTTTGCCTTCGCTTCAAAGCTTGAGGAGCTCGCAGCTTAGGTTGTTCAGGCGGGTACACGTACGTCGCGTATTGCATATCTGCATAGCATTGTGCCCGCCAGGTCCAAACCCCTTCCACTTCGTTTGCACAAACCCGATCGGATCGGAGCTCATGGCAGCATCGTCCTCGCAGACGCAGAACACCTCCACGAACGCATCCGCAAGCTTGAGGTTGCTCTGTCACAAGAACGAGCCAAGAACACCCAGGAACCCCACCCCTTGCTAGTTGAAACCGACTGGTTCACGACGGAAGATGGGGCTGGCCCGTCGAAGCTCGACACCAAGCCGGACGTTGGCGCAGTCGACGCTACCGCTGGTGCCTTTGGCACTCTCAAGATAGGAACTGAGGGTGAGGCACAGTTTATCGGCTCGTTCGCAGGCTCCGAGTACCTGCGTGAGGAGGGGCAGACGTCTGAGCCCACAACGCCGAGCGACAACATGCTCGCCGGCGACCCCAAGTTGTACGAAACACCAGGTGCGCCCGTCTCTCGTGCCGCGTACAGCGAGACAGCACTGCGGCTACACGATGCCTTCCTCGCCGGCGGCGTGGGTATCACCGGTGCCGCGGGCGCGGACTACAATGTGGACGCGCTGCGCGCCGAACTCCCAGACCTCGACCGCGAGGGATACGCCATTCTCAAGGTGTACTGGGACAACGTAAACTGGATGTACCAGCCGATCAGCAAGGTGTTGTTTGAACGTGACTACCTGCTCAACGCGTATGACGTAAGCGTGCGCCCGCACCCACACAAGCTCGCCGCCGTCTTCTTCCTCATGGCTGTGGGTGTCATGTTCGACCTGACCCGCGAACCGTGGGACGACCGCGGCGCACAGCTCTTCTTTTGCGGTCGCGCGTGCCTGGGACTCGTGGGCCTTGAGAACGCCTCCCCTGCAACAGTGCTAGCCCTCCATCTGATGGGCACGTACATCCTCAATGACAAGCTCGGGAACAGCGCCGACGTGTTCTGGCCCATCCTCGGCACCGCGACCAGAGTCGCCCAAAGCGTGAGTCCATTCTAGGGTATGCTGACGCCAGCTCGGCCTCCACCGCGACGGTCTCATGTTTGGCCTCTCGCCGTATGAAGTGCAGGAGCGCCGTATGCTGTACTGGGAGGTACTCACTTATGACCGCTTACAGGCGCTGTGCTTTGGCAGGCCATGCGCGATGAGTAACCGCGCTAGTGACACGTTGCTGCCAGACGACGAGTTGCTGGCGGGAGACGACGACCTGTTCCACCGGTCAAAGTACCGCCTGATTGAGATTATGGAGCGGGTCTTGGGTGTGGTGAGTTTGGCAGCGACAGCCACACTGGCCAGCGCTGACCTCAGCAAACCAACGCCAAGCCGACACCCTATTCAGCTGTCCAGGCTGTCGACAAAGAGATCACCACATGTACGTACAGCCGCCCCTGCTCATCTCACACTAGTCCGCGACAACTTGCCCGAAACGATGCTGCCGAAAACGCAAATCTCGGATCTGCCGATGGACCGACTGCTTAGCCCGCAGATTGTGATCCACCGACTGAGCATCCGTTTCCTCGTAGCACAGACGCGCCTCTTACTCAACCGCCACTGGTTCACGATCGCGCTCAAGGACACGCCCGAGGACCCAGGCCAGTCGCCGTTCGGCGATGCGTTTGTGGCCGTGTATGAGAGTGCGAGTGAGATTGTGCAAACAATCCGGCAGCTCGTGCGCTACCACCCATCACTGATCGCGCGTTGGTGGTTCTTCTGGTTCCACGCGTTGAGCGCGTCCGTGTGCCTGTAAGTCCATGGTGCGAGTTGCACACTGACGTCAGTGCTGCCGTCGCGATTCGCGCACCCATGTCTGTCTGGGCTGCGCCCGCGTACCAGAAGCTGCAGCAGATGGTGGACATTTCAGCAGCGACGCGTGATGGCTGCCGAGCCAAGAATGGGCTCGGGGCAATTCTTCAGTTGCGTCTCTCAGCGAGTGAGGCGATGGAGGCAGCAGCCAAGACGCGTCGCCGAGCGAGCCAGCCTCTCGCCACCGAGGACCCCGCGACGGTCAGCTACTTGGAGCACCTCAAGGCGGGCGCCAAGCTCGTGCGCGTGGGCACGGAGCTGTCACCTGCGCGCGACACTTCTCTGTCGCCGTCCGGCATCAGCCACACGTCGCCCGAATTGCGCACCCTCGAGGCGCTTAAGCAGGAGTTTTCGTCTCGTCCGGGCAGCGCGGGGGAGGCGTACTTGCCAATGAAACACCTGCCACCTCCAAACACCGACTTTGCGAGCACACAGTGGTTGAACAATCTGGTGTGGCAGCCGCAGGAGGGCATGTCGATGAGTGACTTGGGTCTGGGGGTGCCAGTCGACATGGACACGAGCATGGCGCTCGGGATTGGGAGCAGCCAGCACGACCTGTTTGACGCGTTGGTCAACGGTGTTGGCAATGTGGGTGATGCGCATTACGGCGGGCACCGCTAGATTAGTTGGCAAGTGGGATGACAATGCACGTGACAACCCCTTTTATTATACATTGATGGACTGTAGCTTTGTATTGATATAGATGAATTTTGTTATTGTGAGAGGGTGATGACGCATTGGATGGTATGGCATGGCGGTGGATGACATGGTGGATGGCAGGTGACAGTTACGGGGAATGCATCTTGGTTGTGGACGACCTCCACCCCCGGTTGGGTGCAGCAAGTGGCCAAGGGCTAAGGTTTTGGGTGAGGATCCGACTAACATGACATGGACATGACTTGAGATGCGACTCCGGGTGGCGGGTTCCAGGGAGCCACTCTGCTTCAAACTCGGGGCCCTGAACACTGGAGCCACCAGCAAGGCAGCCAAACCTAGGGTCCAATCTGGGACTTCAGGCATCAGGTCCCACCGCTCAGAAGACGGTAAACGGCCGAGGGCCGGTCCAGGGACCCTTTCAGGGCGTACCAAAAATCCCGAGCAAGTCTGGCGAGTCTTGGCTCGCGCTCCCGGGCATGGCATCCGAGATTGGCCCTCTATATTTGCCCAAGCGAGACCCCCCACGGTTCACGAATTGGCTCACGACTGAGAAACATTTGCGAGGTCACAGCTGGCTGCCCAAGTAACGGTAAGTAGACGGAGAGATACATCGCTGTCGGCCAGAGCACTGGGCCTCGGCGGAAAGCTTTGCGGACCAACAGGGCGCTGGCGCGTCGGAGTGGCACGCACCATGAAAAGCTTGTCTCGGTCCCTGGCTGGCACGCGTGAGCGACAACACGAATAACACTAACACGAGTAACATGGGGGCTGGCTGGGTGGAGGGTGAAGTGGACTTTACACATGATGCAACGGGGAGAGGCTAGAATATTTGTAGATGGGGACGATGACGATGACGCAGACGCGCACCAGTAGCGCGGTATGTGTCTTGGATCGTGGCAACACCGTCCGGGTTTCTCTGTTGCCAGTGGATGGGACGGAATTATTTGGCTACTCTCTCGCTGTAATCAAGGGGGATATGCTATAGTCTGTGGGGTGGCGATCGTCGGGGTTGGATTTGTCGATTTGTGCGTTTGTGCTGGTGCTGATGGTGGTACTAGGCACCCCTGAGCTGACTATCCAGCTCGCCTCCACCTCACACACCCTTCCTCTGTCCTCACAACGACCAACCAATCTCCCATTACACTCCTCCTAGTTTCCCCCTCCACCTTGGCCTTCTCTTCTTCAACCCATCCACAGTCATCCACCGTCCTCGACTCGATATCGTTACCTGTGCACTACTCATCGCCACTGGTATCGCTTCAGTAATCACAGATCTCGGACCCACTGGGTCTGGTTCACAGGTCTTGCCTCTCTCCACCCTCCGTCCATCCCTCCCACTCTTCCATCAACCCCTTCTCAATCAGCACCCGCAACCCCCAACAAACCCAATCCCAACCCACCCACACTAACAACGCATCAACACCAACATCACCAGCAACCACCCAGGCAACACTGTGAGTACCATCTCTTCGCCGTGTCTTGGTATCTCTTCATGTCTGTCGTTTCTCGTCTGTTCTCGCTCTTCTTTTTCTGTTCTCTTGTCAGTGTTGTTTCGCTCGGTGTACCAGCCGCATCTCTCGTACCCCTTTTGTTCCCAACCCCGTTTTCGTAGAAGAGCGTGTCCGCTCCCACTCGGTCGGGCCACTGGTGGCCTTGGTCTGCCAGAGTGCATGCGCCGATGTGTCGTGGCGGTGTACCGGGACCGGCGGCGCAGACGGCGCGGCGCGGCGACAAAAGACCAATCAGGCCCGGTGCACGTCCGCCAAGCCACGCAAATGTGCGCGGGGCCGTCACCACTGTCCACATGCCATTGTTCGCATCCACTCGTGTTCCGCTTGTATGTTGCATCCCACACACGGAGGCGTGGATGCGGTCGGGCGGGGCTGGGTGCTGGTACAGGGCGCGGGGGCGGAGGGCGCACTCGGTCTGGGGGTGCTTCTCGGCCTAGGATGGGTGGGGGTTGGCACGGATCGGCCTCCACCGGCCTCCACCGGCCGCGTCTTGCGTTTCATCCTTTGCCCTCTTCGTTGCCCGATTCGTCGGGCTGTGCAGAGGGGAGGGGCAGAAAGAGGCAGAGGGGGTGTGCATACATGTGGCTATGGCTATGGCTATGGCTGTGGCTGTGGCTACAGGTGGCGTTGAAACGTGGGCACGGGCAGTGAAGCTTTGAGATGGCTGTGGTGGTGAGTGGCGTGTGGTCGTAGTGGGTGCTTTGGTCACGCTGGATTTGCTGTGGACGAAAAGGAAAAGCGTAGCAGTGGGTTTGTCTGGTCGCTCGTTCAGGGTCCAACTCTAAGGAGCCAACAGGACAGTGGCCACCATGTTGGGCCGTCTGATCTGTGGAACGGAACTGTTTCCATCTCTCGGTCTGTTGGGTACTCCCACTTTACGATGGACAACCACGCCGGTTATCGTCTGGAGACCCCGCGTTTGACCCGTTTGGGCTTGGCCACCCGTTGCGTAACTGGTTCATTTGGGTCGAGTTATCAGGGTGGGGATTACCGCGCTCTGTTGGCCACCCTGACCGATTCGACCTTTCTCCTTGGTCTCCTAATGGGTAAAGTACCCTGAGCCACCCAAGGGCTGAATCGGGCAGCTGAGCAGCTTGTCTCTAACTTTTCCTCCGGCCCTTTCGGACTCTCCCCCTTTCCACCACCACTGGCATCATCACACCCAGTCGCCAAAGCTGCGGATCATCCAACTGCAGCCAGTGCCTGCTTGGTCTCTGGATCCTGCCTATTACTCTCTGTGTATAGCTACGTGCACATCAACCTTCATCACAATCCTAATCCCTTTCCAGCTCTTACCATCGTCTTCACCACTCCCTTCTCTCCCTCCCAGCATCAACACCATGCCAATCCTCCCCATCCAACCCCTATAAACTGCTGACATCTACATAGGCCATCTCCCCCTCTTTTCCCTCCCCTCCCCTCATCATGTCAAGTTTGACAACCCCCTACTCTCAACGTCAGCCATCCAACCCAGCATCCCAGAGTACCACTCCAATCCAACCCGACCCGGACTCCGGCCCCGCCCAAGTTACGGCCACCCAAGCCCCATCCTCCACCGGATCCTCTTCCAACAACAACACAAAGTCGTCAGGTCAAAAACGGGGCCGCTCCTCGGCATCCCGCACAGGCGATAGCCTCTCCCCCTCTCGTGCGACACCAGCCCCGTTGGCTCCTGCTACCCGATCATCACGTCGTAGTCTGTCCTCCAAGTCGCCAGAGAAAATGCCTCCGCAGACTGCCGATTCATCCCCCTCACCTCCAACTGCGGAGAATACTGCCGCCCACAAGACCCCATCGCCATCCATTCATGCTTTGACAAACGGCAACCACCACTCGTCAGACATTGTCATGGGCAACAACACTCCACCTCATGCCAATGGCAGCGAGAGTGAGGCCCGTCCCGACGACGACGACGACAAGGACAACAAGGGCAGCGGAACCAAAGATGCAATCAACTCGGCAGACAGCCAGCCATCCAAAGAGCCACGCAAAATCAAGCTCTTCTTTAAGACTCCGGTTTTCAAGCTAGCTGCAGATGCGTCTGCATCGGTCGCTAGCGAGTCTGTGTCCAGCATGCAGGCTCGCGAACCCGTCACGACTCTGACGGACGCGGCATCGGCTGGGGAGGCAGATCCTGGTGCGCCTTCGGTAGCCGCAGGCCCTGATGATAATCCCTGGGCCGAGACAGCCCCCGACGCTCTGGCCCCCAATGCCCCCAATGCCGATCACACTCCACCCAGGCCACAAACCACCACCACCAGGTCCGCAACCTCTCCTGGCAGTACCACTGCAGAGACTGCAGAGGCCAACGCCAACACCAACGCCGAAGCCACTGTTGTATCAAACCACACTCCCCCCGCCGGGTCACTTGCAGACGCCGCCGTTGCGCAGGAAGCCTCTTCCAATGCGGGCGACCATCCTCCTCCGACCATTACTACCCAGAGGCAGAGCCCTTCTCTCACCACCCAAACTCCAGCTGCCGCCTCTGTTGAGCCCAACTCCACGCCCACCACCGACGGCCCTGCCTCTGTCTCTGCTGAGCTTACCCCTACTCCCATCACTCAAGCTCCTGCTGCTACCGTGGCAGTCCCCTCCCCTTCCCCGGCCGACAACACACCCGCTGCTGCTGGCAACGACGTCACCGCCATTGGTACGGCGGCAGTCACGAACGCCTCCACTCCCGTTCCCGATGACAAGCCCAAGCGTCTACCTAGAAAGAAGCGCAGGCGTGCTCTTCGTCGCGGAGAGGTGGACCCCGATGACCCCGAGGCCGTAGCCGCGCAGAAGGCTCGCCACGAGCAGATTAACCTTGCACTTGCGTCGCTCAAAGAGCAAGAACAGCAAGTCCTCGATGACACACACCCTGAGCTCGTCCGACTCTGCAGCGAACTGGAAGAACGGTACAAGAGGCTCATCGGTTACCGAGACGCGCAGCACGAGGCGCAGCAGGCTGAGCTCAAAAAGTGCTTTGACGTCGAGCAACAACAGAACAGGTTCCAGTTTTTGGTGAGTCACGCCGTGTACGGTACAGAGCTGACATTTTTAGGCGGATCGCGAGGATATCTCGGTCCAGATGACCTTTGAGATTGCCAGGAAAAAGGCACGTCTGGCAGCCGAGAAGGTCTATCACGACATGAACGACGGCCGTCCAAGCAACAAGCGCATGTTCACCAACATGCCAATGCTGGGTGAGGGCCGCGGGTGCGGAGGGTGGTACCGCCACCCCATCTCACTCCTGTCCGACCAGTCAGAGGACACAGCGTATGTTGTCAAGGACGCCATCGTCCGCAAGCGTCGGTGCATCGACTTGGGTCCTGAAGGTGCGACAGCCTCAGAGGCGATTGATGACCTCATCGAACTGGGTCTACGTGAGCCCGAGCCCGAGCCGTCTCCAGAACCAGAATCCGAGGAGGAAGACCAAGTCATACTTGTTGACGAGCCGCCATTGATGCTCGAGTTCTCGCCGCCTCCACCGGAACCCGCTCCAGCTCCCTCTCGTCTTCTGCCTCCGCATGCTCGTCTGCCGCCTTCCCCTGCACTCCCTCCTCCGGCAGATCCGCGCCGCAGTCCGCCTCCACGGGTTGCTCATTCTCAATCGCCTTCGGCGGCGTTCATGCTTCCTCCCCCACCCATGATGGCTGGGCGGCCCTTGGCCCAACCTTTGGCAGCTGGACCGGCTTCTCGATTTGCGCCACCTCTTCCCGCAGAGCGACGCTGGGACGAGTTTGAGCGCGGCGCGTCGCGTACAGAGGAGCAGCCGTTGCCGCTCCGCGACGACTCTCTGCTCCATCGCGATCTCCGTGATCCTCGCGATCCTCGTGAGCCCCGTGAACTCCGCGATCTGCGCGACCCCCGGTCCCGCGACCCCCGCGACCTCCGCGGGCCATCCGAGGAACCGCTTGTGCGTCACCATGACGAACCGCTTGATCAGCGAGCACCGTACCGTGACAACCGTACATGGTTCCACCGCCCGACTCCGAGCTACAACGGACCTCCGCCGCCTCCTTCGCAAGGGGTTCCCCCGGGCTACTATCGCAACGGCTGGCACGAGAACGCGTACCAGCGTCCGCCCGCTGGAGCCATGCCGCCGATGCGGCCCCCGCAAACTGCGACTGCTACCGGCCCGCCTCCTCCGCCGCAGCCTCCGACGGCGACACTGAGTGGTGATGGCCATTGGGGCAGGAGCGAATGGGGTCGGCGCGACGCTTACTATAGCAGGCCCCCGCGCACTGCAGTGTGGGGTGAGCATGCCGGGTCGAGCGCGCCTGCCGGGTACGCGACTGGACGACCGTGAATGACCAAGCACGCCTGCCGGGTCCGCGACTGGTCAGCATTGAAAGGACTGTAGGAGAGCTATACAGCTCCGGTCCCGCGACCGGATCGGGCGATCTGTTGATGTAGGAGCTCGGAGCCTATCATCATTGATGCATCATGTGTCGAAGACGAGGAAAATAAGGATTATTACGGATGAAGCTGACGCATTTAAGCTTCGGCATGTGGTGCCTGGATGGTGCGATATGCCGAGTGATAATATGTCATGTTTGAATCCCCTCGGCGGGCCACAGGAGCGCCACTGAGAAGGCAGGGGGAGAGGGGGAAAGAGGGGCCAAGGACGGGGGTAAACCCAAGTCGGACCCGGTGGCGCGCGGCGTTTGATGAGCGTACCAAAGAAGCCAACGCGGAACAAGAGCCGGGTCGTCTCATCTGTCTCCGGCCAGCCACCACCACTCTTCTTCCCAAGACTACAACAGCATCGTCCCACGTAAAACCCGGACGACTACATAACAACCCCATCTTGTCAGCCGCCCCTCGTTGCACACATACCATACCCCACCACGCATACCGCCGCGCATACGCAGGGCGATCCAACGCAACCCATTCCTCATCGCCACTCGACCTCTCCATTGGCGCATCTCCCTCATCAGGCCCACCATCAGGCACCATGATTACCGACTCGCCTGTCGTCATGGGCGGCACCGTGCGGCGCGCTACCAAGCACAACGGCAGTGGCAAGGAAGCCACCGCTGACGGAGCCACAGCCAACGGCACGAGTGGCAAGGAGGCCAGCACGTACAATGGCAGTGAGTGCGCGTTGCGTGCCAAGCGCTGGAGAAGCACTTGAGGAACGCGATGCTGACACGTTACACGCTTGGTTCCGGTCGCACGTCCCTTGTCTCGTTTCTCCACGCTCGGCACGCTCTTTGATCTTCACGAAACCCTCATGCTTCGGCGCGCTCACTCTTCCGCGCACGCGTTTACTCTATCCCAACCTGCCTTGATTGTGCCCTTCCTCCGCGCCCCCTTCCCCCGGCCCCATCTCATTCGCGACGCAGAGGAGCACAACTGGGCGCTCCAGGCAACCGCGCGCATCAACCAGGATGGCATCTGGCAGCACGTCCTCACCATGGGCATCATCTACCTGACATACTGGATCAACCAGCAGCCAGCCACCGCGCGTGCATACGACGACCTCACAGCCAAGTACGGCGCCTTCAACATCAACCTGTGGGGCTCGTTCATCGTCTCCACCGCAGTCTACTGGACCCTCGGCCTCATCTTCATGGCATTTGACATGAACGACACGCTCCACTCGTACGTGAAGCGGTTCAAGATCCAGCCGGACCGCCGCATCACCTGGGCCGAGTACCGCAAGGTCATGCTGTGCGTGGTGAAGAACCAGCTTTTTGTCAACCTGCCCCTCATCTACGGTGTGGCGCGCTGGGCCATCCTCGATACATCCTCCAACCTGCCAGGATGGTGGAAGACGGTCGGCGTCTACTTTGGCTGCATGATCTGCGAGGAGGTAGGCTTCTACTCGATGCACCGCCTCGTGCACCACCCCAAGCTCTACGCGAGGGTGCACAAGATGCACCACCTGTTCACGGCGCCCGTGGCCTTTGCCAGCACCTACTGCACCCTGGCCGAGCAGGTGTTTGTGAGTTGGCCCAAAAGGCAAGGAGGCGCTGACGGCAGAGCAACATCGGCCCGATCCTGATCGGTATCGTCCTCATGCGCCCGCACTGGTCGCTCATGATCCTCTTCTTCTGCTCGCTTGAGATCGGCACGCTGTGCACACAGTGGGTGATCTCTGGGGACAAGCTGACACCAGCTCCGACTACAACATCCCCGGACTGTACGACGCGCTCATTCACGACTGGCACCACTGTGAGTCACATTGGCAGCTGCAGTTCTCTCGCCATCCCGCAAAGAACCTTTCTCTCTTCTCCCGCTAACCCCAGACGCCTTCACCGAAAACTTTGGCCCCACCGGCCTGCTCGACGACATCCTCGGCACCAACAAGCAGTACAAGGTGTGGCTTGCCGAGCTGCGCCGCCGTGACGGCGAGGGATGGAAGCACGCCGCGCGCACGACGCTCGCGGACGCGACGCAGTAGGAGCGGACGCAGTAATGGGAGAACCAGTGAGCTGACGATTGTGCGTCGTATCAAATGTATACCCTGCAGGTGTAGCTGAACAACCCGCGTTACTTGCCTGACAACTGGGACATGGTTCTTTGTCCACTAGGAACGTGGTTCTTGCTATCCTAATGTACACGCCGGAATGGTTCTTGCTCTCCTACTTGTCCACTGCGATCCCGCAACGGCTCCAACGACACGTTCTCCAGAGCCCCGAGCAGAGTCGGATGTGCCAAGGTGGAAACTATGGAGGTGCGAGGTGTGCACTGTGTGTAATGCCCAGCCAAATGCCCCTCGATCCGACTGGCGACGAAGCACCGGATGGAGGCCAGTGGTATCCCAGGACTCTCAGCGGCGCACCGGATAGAGACGCGAGTGCGTGGTCCGAAGGAGCGTCTCTCAGCGCCGCCAATCGCACTCCTGGTAACAATGACCCCGATGACGACACGCATGGCAATGACGCCCCGTACAACAACAACGCCAACCAACCGCCTCGTTCCGCTACACCAGTCCGGCTCCCGAGTCCGCCACTTCACCTGGAACGGTTGCTTTGGCCAGAACTCGCATTGCCGCTCTGAATGCCTTCCTCGAGGAATGCATTCGACGACGTCGATAGCCTTGAGAGCCCAATCCAGTACGCCTTTGCTAGTCAGCTAAGGCCCGCTGGTTGGGCAACCCCAAACACTGCTCGTCCCCAAATGCCTCCCGGTCCAGACCGCGTCCCTCGTTTGGCACCTGCGGACACACTTGCAGTAGTGCAGCCCCTCAGCCACATGGAACCTCGATGACCTTGCTGATCATGCTATGTGGGTTGCATGTCGGTTTCTGTGTGTGTATGAGCGTGATCTGGGACTGGTGGGCTTTGTGGCAGTCATTCAGGGAGAGGGAAGGGTGCCACATGAGCCCCGGACTCACATTCCTACTGCAGGTTGCTGATTGCTGACTTGATGATGTTAATGTATCGGTACCAAGCATTTAGTGTAATTATTCCTCGACACCCTTCCTTCCTCGGCCTACTGTATTGTGCAAGCGCACTTCATATACCGTCGAAAATCTCTCTCTCTCTCTTTTCCTCATTATTCCTCTAGTCACGTATTTTTACCATCCCACACTGGGACCCACATCCATTTTCTCCCTACCTCTCTCCCGACGCTCTCCTCCACAGCCTCCACACACCCGCTCAGACAAGTCTTCCTTGAACATGCGACCGCTGCAACCGAAAGCCAGGGATGTCCCTCGCACCGGCAGTTACCATGACTCACCTACTACCGTCTACCCCAGTACCACACTCTACCAATCCCAGCACC
The DNA here is from genome assembly GCA_030805415.1 of Cutaneotrichosporon spelunceum. Classification (NCBI taxonomy): domain Eukaryota; kingdom Fungi; phylum Basidiomycota; class Tremellomycetes; order Trichosporonales; family Trichosporonaceae; genus Cutaneotrichosporon; species Cutaneotrichosporon spelunceum. The sequence goes on from BTCM01000007.1 coordinate 652,413, forward strand.
GTGCCGATGAGACCCCTGGACTTGGACTCGCCCCGCTGAAAACAGATCGGCCTTCTTGACTCCGACGACTCTGGCAGCGCATGAGCAATGGGCGCGGTCCACCCCCAACGCAGTACATTTCTTCCTCCTCCCAACCCTCCCAGGAATACCAGGACATCAATTGCCCTCAGAACGACGACCCCCGGCTGGGCAACCTAGACCCCTTTGGAACGCATAGACACTGTCAAACTCATCACTCCTTGCCTTTGGCAGCCTGCCGTCCTACACGACTCCGTTTGAGGGGGGAGGGAGTTTTCCCACCACGTTCAACGTCACTCCTTTTTCTGGCTCACTCATTCGTGTTAGCCATGCCGAGAAATATATCCCTCCAAACTCCTGACCACACGAGCTTAGAATCATCCGAACGCATTATGTACAAGAGACCTTCTCCACCCGTCCTTCCCATATTGGATCGACCCGGCCCGTTCCAACCACGCAGTCGTTCAACTTCAAGGATATACCAATGGATAGCGTCTCACAGGGAGTTGGCGAATCAACAGATACAGCCATCTTCCTCTCTGTCCGCTGCTCACGTCGTCCACACGGAGGCTGCCAGGCGGCAAGTTTATGCCGCCGACTTCCCTCAAATCCCAGACCTATCGTTGGACCCAGACACCAAATTGATTTGTCTTCCTCCCCGACTTCGCTTGCTCTACAACAAGAGCCGGGCGCGCCCTGTTCAAAATTGTGGGGCTCTGCTTTGCGCAGTTGCTCAAGACAATGCCACCTGCTTCATTGATGAGCTGGCGATTGAGTTCTGGACCGAGCTTGACAAGACCAAGCGTCACCTGGCCACCACAGTACGCCATCTCCGGACTGAAACAGCCTTCCGTACTCAAGTCCAGAACGAGCTTAGTCAAATCCACCGGCGCAATGCCGACCTCAAGGTTCATATCAAAAGCATTTACCAAGCGCTGGGCAAGACGATCACTGAGACGCCAAAGGCCGAGAGCTACAAGGAGAATGGGACCGAGGAGATCACCATCAAGCCTGCTGTTCCTAGACTCCCAAAGCACTCCGAACCGGACGATCATCAAGCCTATTCCCTCTTCAGTTTCGGCGTCTCTCTGGAGGAGCAAGCACAGAGCATCGACCATGACAGCAAATCGTCGACAAAGCCTCATTATCATGTTTCCGCGCGACCTGGGCACTTGGCAATGGCTGAGGCGAATCACTCCTTGGACCCGTCGGAGCCCTGCCTGGAACCCAGCAGTGCCGGCAAGTGCCATTCTCCTTTGCCAACCTTGAGCTCCATACCCGTCACTACTTCACCTTCCAGTAGCACGCCTCACCCGATGGCGACCTCACCAGAGAAGAACACGGCGGCATCGGACAAGTGGTACTCTCAAGGGCAGCCTTCGAAACATCCAAAGCGCCAAGCGTGGAAGCATTGGAAGCCAGCGGCCAGTTGGTGAGTGCCCGCGCTCACCTCATGAACACTCCTGAAAGATGTACGGACTGGTGACTCTGCTTGCCCCAGCTCTCACACTGAGAATTAACTGCTACAGTAGTGCTTTGAATAGGAGATACAGTAGCGATGCCTCTACCGTCAGTACTGTAGGTGCAATACATCAAATTCCTGGACGTGATCCTTTGGCCGAAGTAAGTGCTGTACATTGCCAGAAGCAGGGCAGATCGGCCGACGTTGCACAGTAAGCAACAGAATAGTTGCAAATATTCCGACCAATTGTACAAAACTACAGACCATGGATGGATGTACAATTGAGCTGGATCACGCACACGCGAGTGCCACATTCCCTAACTGTTTCCCGCCAACCTTCCTTGCTGCCAACATCACAGCGTACGCTTGTTTCCCTCTTCCACATCACAAATCTCCTCCCATCTCTCCAATCTCTCCCATCTCTCCAATCTCTCCCATCTCTCCAACCTCTTCCACCTCTCCACCTCTCTCACTTCTTCTTTCTCCCTTCCATACCTTCTTAACAGCCTGTCCCGCTCCATCATCAACCGTGACCTTCCATATCCCCTAATCTTCCTCTCCGCCCCCTCAGCCTTAGGATTCTCCGTACTCTATCACTCTTCGGGCTTCTCCTCCAACCGACTGCATTACCCACCCATATTCTGACATGTCCAACTCAAGCCCCATTGGCAACAGGAATCCTAAGCGCCTCTTACAGAACCCATCGACGCCCAAGCCCCGCAATCAGCTCGAGGGGCCACCTGAGCGGCAGGAAGGTCTTGATATCCAGACATCGGAATCCCGGAACAGAGGATTGCCAGCTTCACACGGCTTTTCTGGGATGAAGAGAGGCAACGGGTCCTTTAGGGACGCCACAGAAAACAACGGCTTGAATCTCCGAGCTGCAGCTTTCCCTTATACTCGGCCTCCCCAAGCCCAACCGCAGATTCCTTCCAATACTTTATCGCGCGCCACAGCGCAACTTCCGCCTAGCACTTCATTTGAAGCGTTCCGAGCTTTCCTCCCTCAACTTCCTGTCCAAGCAATGAAGCCGAAAGGATGGAGAGGCAACCGAGCGAGACGGCTTCCAAAGATCCATCAACACCAGGCGAATCGTCCTCCCGACCCTCAAAGCGGTCAGTCCCCCCAGCCTCCTCCTCCTCGACCATCAGTCGTTCAACGCGACTCGGACAGCAGCTCATCGTCATCTACCGGGAAATGTTCCCACCTGTCCGAGCCTGACCTCGATCTTCAGATGTGCCTTCCCACGGACGTCCTCCTCGCCCTGGAAAAATGGGCGAGAGAGCGGGAGAAGTACCATAGGCCTGACAGCAATGCAAGTCGCCGCCACTTCGGGAGTGATCACAAGAACACGATCTCCAGGGGGCAACATATCGTTAATCGTCTCGTTGACGCGTATCACAAACTTCACGTCGAGAGCGTTGCAGCTCAAGACCAACTCGTCAAGGCAAAAAATCACTTGAAACTTAAAGGGAACCTTTCAAGCGACCTCAGCCGCACTCGACAGCGCATCCAGGAACTGGAGCGTGATCTTGCCGCAACTGTCAGAGAGCGCGACGGCCATCTGAAGAATCTCACCAATCTCGAGGCGAGGCTTGTCACCATCGAGAGGGAGTTGGAAAATCTCCAGCAGGAAGCTGTCAAATTCCAGAAGATGATCACTGACGGCAAGGTCAACAGTCCTGAAGACAGCGTTATCAGCGTCCAAGGCAGCTCACCAACACTCATCGCATCCTCTCAGTCCCCCAGTCCTGCCAAGGCACCGCACGACCAGGATGCCGAGCAGCTCAAGGACAAGCCAGGCGAAGACGGTGGTAGCCTCACATCCTCGCCGACTCGCAGTACTCCTGGTCGTAATCCTTTCGTCGAACGCGGGGAGGAAGAGGATCCCCTTGCAAGCACGAAGCTCGCCAGTCAGCCTTTCTTGGCATCTAACCTAGCGGACGACGGTACTCTTGGCTCCCATGTCTCCCAGTTGGGGAACAATCAAACCGAAGACAACCACAGAGTCACCGCCAACGATAACCACCACAGGGAGAAGGACAACGAAGAGTAATGAAAATGTAAAGCTGTTCCTGATATCAGGCCGCTGAGAGAAGCGCTCCCACCGGAGAAGAAGAAGAAGAAGAAGAAGGGCAAGAGGAAAAAGCAGAGGAGAGACAGTGGGGAAGCGCATCTAAATCTGTCTCCACAGCCGGTCGACGCCCAAACCTTGGACCGTCAGTTCTCTGGGAAGAGCCCTATCTTCGGCAGAACTCCCGTCGGGGATCCGCGGAGCGGTGCCCCTGCAGCAATCAGGCATCGAATGTTGAACGCGGCGCATTCGCTTTTCGCCACAGAATGGGGTCCTGATTCACGTGCGGACTCAGAGGAACTGCAGGATTGTGGAGCTCATTGCACGGCCGAAGAGCTTACAAGTGATGTGGAGGGATGTGGCGAGTGTTGCGCTGAGGACGACAACTGGAGTAATGAAGAATAGTACAGTTTCTTAGAACAATATGCAATGTGCCGCAGCATGAGTTGGTTGTGTTTCGTACATACCTCTATACACCTTCGCCTTGGAGTGTTCTATTGTACTGTAATAGACCCCTTGACCGCCACATTTATAGCGCCCGCCAGATCCGCACTGGTTCCAAACTCGGTTCTTCAAACTTGTGTTCATTCTGCTCCCTCCTGGCTCTCCATCCTTGCAAAACACCTGCGTCTCTATCTCTCAACGTGCTGGAATAGCCGACATGTCTCTTGTAAAAACCCTCCGACAGCTGGCAGGTCCACGAGTAGTCCTCTCCCCACTACGCCCCGTAACCTCACCTTCCCCAACGGGCCTCTCTTTGTATTCAAACTCCCCCAGTCATGCTCCTCACTCCATGGAGCGACTCTCATGAGTTCCCAAGCGAAGCCTCTGGGATGGCCAAAGGTACTGCTTGCTGGGCCATCAAACCTGCCTTCCCAGCTTCTTCTCCCTCTACCACACGTTCTCCCTCCCCACGTAAATCTGGCTTGATCGACTCGGACGAAACTATTATGCCGAACACGCACACTTGGCGCCACCGCGGTCACGGCAGCTGCAGCATCCCCGCCAATATGATACACACGTGCCCAGTCCCATCCGGATTATCCAGTCATGCTTCTAGCAGCGGCCCACCAGTCAGATCTTTTGCACAGAGAGCCTGACTCCAGCCCTGGTTGTCACGGGCTACTCTCAAGCGGATCCTCGTGCCGCCTTGCTTCCAAGTCGGTCACCACCGCAGAGGCACCTTTACCTGGGGCCGCTAACGCAGCTCAGCCACTAAACACATCCCTCCGTGCTCTGAAAGACGACCTACAGAGCAAAGAGTACTTTCTGGTCCCAACAATCATGAGGGTGTTGTAGTGTATGACGAGAATGCAGAAAGAAGATACAAGTACTGCGTTCATTCGTTTGTTCGTTCGAGCCCTGAATGCGTGAGCCTTCGAGTGATCCAACAGAGGCATCGGCAGAACACAAGCTTTCCGATAAGGGTGACGAGTTTGTGCTCGACAGAGCACGGCCTCAACAAAAGTTTTGAGGAGGCTTTTTTCAGTACGTCCTGTCTATAAAGGAGAGGAGCAGCCGCTTGCGCTCACGTCACAGGGAGAGCCCGCCTCGAAATCTGTAGCCCGAGCTTGCTTCCCCCACTCCAGTCTGGGGTTCAACCAGTAATGCCCACTCAATACAAGGTCAGCCTGGCAAATCCTTTTTGATTTACGACCTTCCTGTGCCCACATCTGGTCCTGTTTGGTACGGCAGGCTCTGTGTGACAGTCGACCGGCACACTGGCGACCGCAATATATACAATGGCGACGTCCCACAGATCGTGCCCGGTATTGAGCCCACGAAGCCCAGCTTGGCCAGAGGCAGTTCAATTCGACCAGAATGCAGGCTGAGCATGATTGAGAGAGGTGCCCTAACGAAACGACAATGCATTTGTGCTTGTGGAGATGAATTGGCCTGTGCCACGGGGCCAAAACGCCGAAGTGCCGGAGAGTTGAGTGACGACCGCCGTCGAGATTCAACAATCCTCCACCGGGCACCGGCAACCAACAACTCGGTCCACCTGCACACCTTCGCCCATCCGCGCACCCACACAAAGCGGCGACGCTGCTTAAGATACCGAACGCGGACCTCCCGCGACCGCTTCCCGCGACCCCTAAACCCTAGCCTGCGCGAGAGATCAGAGAGTAGTCAACATGGTGAGTGACTGTTGTTGTGGCGCACGCGTACATGTCCAGAGCGCGCACGTACGTGTGCAACTTAAGCGCGTCGCCTGCGTCTCTCCCATCCTATGCTTGGAGGCTTGTGCAGGGTGCTTGTCGCGCTTGGGAGGTGCTGCGTGCTGTGCTGTGGAACCTCGCGACGTTGTTGTTGTTATGACGGGCGCCACCTTCCTTGGCCTCCACCTTCTCTGTACCCTTGGCGCTAACCTCAGCCCCCTCCCAAGGCCAAGCACTCGAAGATGGTGACGCTGCTGCACTACCGTCTCAAGGTGACTCTCAACGACGGCCGCCAGCTCGTTGGCCAGATGCTCGCGTACGACAAGCACATGAACTTTGTGCTGGCCGAGTGCGAGGAGTTTAGGACGGTCAAGGTGGGTGTCGCGCGGCGCGGTGCGGCGCAGCATCTGTGTCTGAAGCACGCTGTGGGCAAAGCAGAAGAAACTAGAAGGAGGCAAGGTTGTCAGCTGTTGCCAGCTGCCCTTGGCGTTCCATCTGTCGCTTCTTTCCTGCTGCGCGTCCAAGACTAGTGCGTGAACTGAACTAATTCCAGGGCAAGAAGACCAAGGACACGCCAGCTGGCGAGCCAACGCCAACGGTGCAGCAGAAGCGCACACTCGGTCTTGTCATCCTGCGCGGCGAGACGATCGTATGCGTGTCAGTCGAGGGCCCGCCTCCCTCGACTTCGGACGGACCTGGCATCGCGGCTGGTCCTGGACGCGGTGTGCCAGCTGGCCGTGGGATGCCGCTCGGCGCCGGCGCTGGTGCGCCAGCCATGGCGGCGCGTCCGATGCCTTACGCGCGCCCACCACCCGGCTTCCCTCCCGGAATGGCGCCGCCGCCGGGTATGCCCCCTGGATTCCCGCAGGGGATGCCTCCTGGGTAAGTTGAGAGCGAGCAGGCCAAGCGACGGGAAAAGAGGAGAGTGGAGCAGGCAGTGCGCTCCACCAAGAGTGTGCATCCTGTAGGAAGCAGTCAACGAGCCGAGAAACTGGCGAGAACGCAGAACAGGGGATATGGGACAGCTGCGCTGGTGGCCTTGGGTACGAGCTGACACCAGAATGCCGCCTGGGTTCCGCCCGCCTGGAGGACCTCCCGGCTTCCCTCCTGGGTAAGTCGAGCTCGGATGGATTCCATAGTGAGCTGACAACAGATTCCCGCCCCGTCCGCCCGCATAGATATTCGTAGCGTTTAGTACTTGCCGTGTCCATGGATCGCTGGCTGTGTATCGAGTAGGAACGGCCCGCTGGGGTTGCTGAGGGTTACGTGCAAGCATGTTCGGCGCATCTGGCAGGGCAGAGGCTGATGCAACATCTCCAGGCTACGGATGTGCACGTGATTCGGATTCGCGACCGATTGCACTGCACGACTCGATCTGGCATCCGGAGTCTTCACACATCCTTTGGATTCCTCTACCCTCGTTGCCTACGCCGTTTGGCCTTCTGCGTCGTCTCCACGTCACCGTGCGCTTACTGCGAGTACGCGGCCCTACCACCTCAACGCTCTGGTACGGCAATCTGCGCGAGACACCGACTCTACTTGGAATCATCTTGGGCGCTTGGCTCGAGAAGGAGTCGCTCCACGCTCCGCGGATCATACTCATGCTAACACTTTCACACTGCCCGGATACCTATGCCCGGTACGACATATCCCTAACTGTGTCTCACCCAACACCTACTCCGACCTCCCAATACAGCTATGGGCGGCAACGCCTTCGGCACTCCCGCCGCACGCCTCACCATCGCCGAGTACGAGGCCTTGAGCACCCACATTCTCTCGCGCCTCGACGCGTTCGGCCCCGTCGACACAGTGCCGCACCTCTCGTCAAAGAGCAGCCATGGCGACATTGACGTGCTAGTCGGGTGGGACAAGGCTGCGTGGGAGAACGCCAAGGGGCAGGGCATGGGAAGGGTCAAGCACAAGCCCTCCAAGGACAGTGCCCAGAAAGGCGGCGACCGGAACGGTGATACCTCACTTCGCTCGGCACTCGCCGCAGCGGCAGCTGCCGACGTCACCTTCGCATCGCCTCGTAGGGAACTCACGATCTGGTGCGGCACGATCGCGGCGCATATTGGCGGCACGCACTGGCATCGCTCGGGCGGGGAGGTAAGCGTCGCAGTCCCTCACAGCACCGTACGTGACGCTGTGGAGGCGCACGTCTCGTCCAAGCCTCTTCTCGCCGCATCTGCCAAGCTCCTCAATGAGATGGGCGATACCGGCAGCAAGGAACTGCACCATCGCACCCCACCTGTCACCCGCAACCTGCTACGTCCGTCTCCAGGTGACATGGAGTGCTCCGGGAACGAGCACCTGTTCTCTGACCTCCAACCCCACTCGTTCGTCCAAGTAGACCTGATCTTCATCCCTCACGACGGTGTCCGTTTCCAACGATTTGTATACGGCTACGGTGTGACGTTGCTCCTCCTTTCGCAGCTCATGCGGCACGCGAGCTCCTGCCGTGACTTTGTGCTGCAAGGGCACCGCGCCATCTTACGCTGGACACCGTATCCCGGCTGCCCCAAGGCCGAGGTCCAGCTCACGCAAGACGCAAGCGCGCTCTGCGAGTACTTGGGCTTGAGTTATGAGAAGTGGGAGCATCTCAAGCCGGCAACTACGGAGGACTTGTTCGCGTGGCTCGCAGATTGCGCCCAGGACAGCCGCGCTGCGAGGGGCCTGCGTCGAATAGCCCAGTACGGGCTTGTTAGCGGGACCTACAAGCGGCGAGGCCCTAGGAATCGTGTGCACATGCTCGATGAGTTTGGCGAGTGGCTGCGCGGACATGGGTGGATGCTCGAAGGGGGTGAGAAGGTTGCGACGGACACGAAAGACAGGCAAGACAGGCAAGGTACGCAAGATATGCAAAGCACGCAAGATGCGAAAGACACGCAAGACGAGAAAGACACCAAAAGCGAGACTGAGAAGAACGGGGTTGGACCGCCAACGTCACGGGACGAGCTCGAGGAACAGCCGCTGTCGAGGGTTCACCCGGACTCGCCTCGTCCGCTACCGAGCTGCCACACCGTGCTCCTGCGCTACTGGGGCAAGGAGGCCGAGTACACTGCCGCGGTCGAGGCGATTCGACCGCTTGCCGAACAGCACTGGGCGGGCGGAGCGAAACGCAAGGCTAGGGCAGACACAGCGTAACCAAGGAGAAAGGAGGACCAGTATTTGGGCGCGTCGTAGCGCCATGCGCTGGTGCTCGACCACACACTCATGACGCGCAGCTCGCTCAGCCCGATCCAACAATCATCGTCCGCGGGGTTGGCTGGACACGCTGGTGGTCACCCATGAGGATTACCTTGTCCAGATCCATCGCACCTGTCACCTAGAGACACCTGTTGAATATGTGGACATCCATGTAACTGTCGTACAACACTGTGCTACATCCACGATGCAATCGTCTACTTGCCCGTTCCCCAGTCGAACCCGACCCCGACCCCGCCAGCGCTCACGCGCCGAGGCGTGTCTGCAAACCCAAACTGCAGTGATGGGCGCGGCGACGCAGAGACGTTGGAGTCAGCAGTAGGTGGCGGCGCTTGCGTGGGCGGTGGCATGCTGCTGGGCGGCGAAACGAGTGCGCCAGAGCTGGCATCCGAGGACTGAGAGGGCGGTTGCCGCTGGCCTGCCGGGGGTAGGGGAGGCAGTCCTGAGGAAGGTTGGCACGGCGAAGACTGGAACGGCTGGGAGAGTTGGGACGGTTCGGAGGGCGGAGGAACCTGGGAGAGTGGCGTCGAGCTCATCGGTCGGCGCGGCGGGCTGGGCGAGCGGAGGAAGGCGTCAAAGTCTACCTCGGTACCGGGAACAGCAACGCCCAAGCCCAAATCGGAGACGTCGGCAGGTGGGAGAAAGTCATCGATCGACCGTCTTGAAGTGTGTCCACTCCGTTGGGACAGAGTAGAGAAGGACGGAGGAAAGGGGAGCGTACTGTTGGTGGTGTCGTCAAGGACCCAGCCGCCGTTTGTGCGCCGCCGCTTCGCAACAGGGATGTATACTGGCCGCTCGGCTGAGATGTGGTCACGCAGGTGGGAGGATATGGCTCCGAGAGTGGGGTGGGAGACGGTACAGTAGTTCCACCGACAGTAGAAGGCGGGGGAGGACGTTGGTACGTCAGGTGGATGCATCGTCTTGGGTTGTAGTTGGAAACGGGGATGGGAGAGACCTGGGCAGTATCCGATTTGGGATTGTGTCGTTATTCACCTTGGCGTTCCAAATGACCGAGTCGGGGACCAGAAAGCAGATGGGGAGGTTGTGAGGTCGGGACGGGCTGGGAGGGTGAGGGGGTGTTGGGTGCCGCTACCGCCTGGTGCTGCAAGACACAAGGTGGGCGCGGGTCGACGCTGGACACAGTGGTACAGTGGGGGAGGAAAGGGATACACGCAAAAGAGACCGGGTGCGATGGGGAGATGCAAAATGGCAAGACACAGAGACGGAGAGGGCGATGAGGTGGTGATGGGCGGCGAGCAAGCTGAGAAAGTCGCGTCTGGTGGAGGCCTTATCACGTTCCCGTCCGGGCCAGCCAGTAGCCGCACACGATTCGTCAACCGTTGTCATCAACAACACCCGCAATGACCGAACCACTCCGTTCGTCGACGACCAAGAGTGGATACGTCCTCCCGGCCATCTGGAGCTTTCCCCCGTTCTTCACGTGAGTGACCACGCTCCGATCGAGTTCAGTCTTGCGCGTTTCTTCCTCCACGTCTCTTCCTCCAGCCTTTCCTTCTGCTGTCATCATGCTCTCGTGGCATGACAATCATCTGTCCTGCTGTTCACTCTCCGAGTAGTGACTTTGCAATCATCCACACCTCTCCATCACGCCCACTCACCCCTCGCTTGACTCGCCCCACGCTCGCCGCTTGCGCACACCTCTGCTCACCTCAGTCTCCAACCCAACCCCTCAACTCAGGCCCACCAGATCGCGCTATGGTCCGAGCTTATCCTTAGCTGGGCAAAGCACGACCGCGTGTTTAGTGTCAATACTGACTCTCCCGAGCCGGGGGAGGTGTTCTCCAATACCAAGATTCAGCGTGAGTGCAGTAGCTTTCGCAAACGGCTGATTCCAGGCCGCCTCCTCCCACCCGCGTTGCGGCAAGTCCTAGCGCACATGGCTGAACAAGGTGAGTGGAATGCGCAGCGCTTGATGACATGCCACGTCTCGCCTGTGTCTCTTTCATGGGCATCGTGCTGGCGTCGCAGTGGCATACGAGCCACTTGGACGGAATCTCCTCGGCCCAAGTGTAGACGCTTCCAATTCACACTAGCTTTGCGTCGCTAATACCAGGAACTGCGGCGGCGGAAGCTAAGGGCGCGTCCACGTACTTGCTTCACTGGCGCAAGCCTGAAGAATGGGGTCAGGTTATTCACGACTGGGTGCGTTGCTGTCTGCTCTGGGCTTTGGCGATCCTACTCGGCTAGGAAACCACCGTGTTTCGGCAGACCAATGCATGTATGCTCACGCTCAGGCAACGGATAGCGGCCAGACAGGGTCCATTATGACGTTCTATGAGATAACGGACGGCGACCTTTCGTACACGACAGGTAGCTGCGTGCGTGGCCCGGCTGACGTGCAGAGTTTGCCGGACTGCCTGTATCACTGCTGAGACGCAGCATCGAGACTCTGGTCAAGAAGGGCAAGGCGCAGCTGATCCGCAGCGGTGACGGCGAGGGTGATGGTGTGCGGTTCCTCTAGCCTTCCAAGATGGGGTGATTTTTCAGGTCCTAACAAAGGGGATACAAACCGAGAGGCGGCAATCGGAGAGTGCAGCACAAAGTCTTGGAACGCGAGAGCTCGTGTGGCACGGATGGCGTCCGGGCAAGCGAGCGAGCTAGCGAACCAGCGTGGGACGTGCTGGAGTTGACAGGAGGGGGGGCATGTTGTACATGATAGCTCATACATTTGGAGGTAGCCGAGAGGCCAAGAGGTTTGGAGCCGTCCAAAGCAAGCTGGGTGGACAAAGGCTGGCTGGAAAAGAGGCAAAGTGGCGGCCGAGTCAGGGAAGAGATGACGACACATGGCTGAGTGTCACACTCTGTATACAATAACGGGGGATGACACAAAGAATGGGGCCACCGCGGCCGCTCTGTCCGCCCACCCCACTGACCGACCGCGAGCCACGGGTCGTCTCTTTGTGGTGTCGGCAGCAGCAACCACATGCTCGACTGGAACGACCAACTGGAAACCCCTCGATCCATCACGCTTGCTCGTCTTCGACTCTACCGCCTTCACCGATTACCAGTCCTCCATCACGCTCTCTCCTCACTCGCGCCACAGCCTCTCTCACTTTCAGTCTGCATTCCGACCAACCGCACAGCTCTTCACCGCAACCGCTCAATTTCCCTCCTCCCACTCTACCCTCCTCGCCACCAAAACGCCTTCATTCTCTCCCAGCGCTTGACTCCTCTCTCTTCTCACACCCCGTCCACTTCCGTCTTCATCCAGCACCGACCCATATCGTGTGTCCCTCACCATCACCACTACCCTCTCCTGCGCCGCGCGCATACAACCTCGCCACTACACTCCACGCGCGTGGCAACTAGTCACTCTGGCACCCTTTGCCACCACCAGGATCTCCGCGTTGCACGCACGCCCAGTTCTCCTCTGCATCACTCCTCATATCACGTCCAGCCTCGTCACCTCGAGCCCGTCATCCGTGTAGGCCCTGCCTAGAGAGGCGAGCACGGTTACTCTTCAGCTCCATCCCTCTTCGATCTCTTTTGACGCCTTGTCCTGTGCGCACGATACAACTACTCTAGCGTCATCGCCAGCCAGTGGACCCACGTCCTTTGGCTTGCCACCAACGACAACGACGCCTCGACTTGGGTTTCGCTATCCACAAGGTCCGCAATCTACGCTTTGCTTCCCTCATTTCCACTCTGCGCCTACGCCAGGTCCGTGCTGTACCCGCTTTGTGCTCGTGTGTCTCAGCATCTTCTTGTTCACCACATTCCGGTCACAGCGCACTGTCCCCTAGACAAATGTCGACCATGGCCACGAGACAAGCTCCCGCTCTAGCCGTGTCCCCAAGTGCCGCGCCGCTGACGTCTGTCTCCGCTTCATCAGTGGCCTCGATGCGGAGTCATCGCCCGATCGGCGCACGGCCACGGCCACACGGTGTGCTACGTGTCGCCAACCCGGACGATTCTGACAATGACGACGACTCGTCACCCCCAAACCGTGCTTCTCCTCAGCGATTCTCACCCGCACGTCCATCCCCCGCCGCTGGCGCCGCGTCGCAGCCGTCAGTCGCATCGAGCTTGGGCCGTTCTTCTACCGCAGCGACAGATCCAATTCCAATCCTAGTCCCCAACCGGGCGACGACTCCCTCTGGTGCGTCGCCTTCGCCGGGCAATCCCTATTCTGCCACAACATCGATAACCAGAGGATTCAGCCCAGCCCCCCTGGCGCCCTCGTCGGGATCACCCAACACTACTCGGCAGCTGACGCATCCGCAACCTCCGTATAGTTCGCCGCCTCTGCCACAACATTCGGGCGGCGGTGAACAGCAGCGCGGCGTGCGGCCGGTGCTTCCGCCGATACCTGAGCAACACGTCCGGAGGCCTCCTGCACATGCGTTTGTCACGCGCTCCCACACGAGCCCCACGGACCAGACATCAACACACTTGGAACCTAGCAGGTTTACAACATTTGAAGGACCTGCCTCGCCAGGACGCGCACTCCCAACTCTCCCAACTCAGCCCATAAGATCGGCCAGTGTGCCGTCCCCGACGTACAGGTCTGCCAATGCGGACCGACCTCCTCCCTACAACGCATCACCCCATTTGCCGGCATCTTCCATAGTCCCGCTGCCTGGAATGGTCACTGTTGCATCAACCTCGTCCTCAAGCCTCCACAGCATGGGTGTCAACCGCATTGACAGCCCCGACGACTCCAGGCTTGGCCCATCTAATGGCAACAGGCAGCGGTCCGGCTCTGTGCAGCGCGCACGACTGCAAGCTACCACTGACAACGAGCAGTTTGTTGTCGTTGATATCACCGGCATTCACACTAGCGAGGGCATTCGTGAGCGTCTCTTCTCCAAACTGCGTTTCCGCGACGAAGACCACCAGATGTTGTCCATCTACCAGACGGACATTGGAGAGCAGCCGAACCAAACCGCCCTCACCAACCAAGGGCTCCTACAGCTGTGTATGCAGTACGGTGATGCCAACGGCAGTCTTAAATTTCTCGTGACCCAGACCAGCATTCACCCTGTTGTGCCGCCGCAAGACCCGCCCATCCGCCAAGCTCTTCCTCACATCGTAACCGACGTCACCACTCCTCGTTATTCTCCGGCTGGTCACCACTCGAACCGCAGCAGCATCAGTGGCTCGGCTGAGATGGACCGGGAGAGCGGCAGCCGCACGAGCATCTCAAGCATGGACGATACCACCGTACCTGAGGTGTGGGCAAGGCCCGGTTCGTCCAGCGAACAGTCCTCCACCGATGCCAGCATCCTAGCGGCAGCTGGAGTGAACGACGAAATGGACGAACCGTCGAGGCAGCTGGCCTTGCTGCTCTTCAAGCAGGACCAGGAGGCCGAACGGCGATCCAGGGACCAGGAGGAGGCTGACCAGCGCCTCGCAAGGGAAGAGCAAGACCGCGAGCGCGAAGTCTGGCAGTTATTGCAGCAGATAGAGCTGCAAGGACAGCAGGATCCGGAACAGCAACGGCATTTATTGCAGCAGCTAGGTATAAACGGATCGCAGAATCTGGTTGAGCAAGCACAACCGGGTCAGCAAGCACAGCCGATAATACAACGTGTAAGTGCTTCTGGTCGCCATTGCTGACGCTATGCAGTTGGATGCATCCCGGCCACCTGACCAACCGACCAACCGCCGATCGGAACAGTTCTACATCGACCGTCAATATCGGCGCGAAGTTTTCGCTAACGCAGCAGTTGGCATGGCACCCAACCCGGAGCTGAACGCGTCTCATCGCCGGCAGAGCGAGCAATCGCGACCGACGCAAACACCCCTCCCAACACCGATGAGGACGAACACTACCCCGTCCCCACATTCAACCACCGGATCGTTGAGACATGCACAGACGCCGACGCATCCCGAAACTCACACGCCAGGAGGTCCGCGGGTCACGCATCCGCAGCCGACACACAATTCAACCCAACCCAGTTTCACGCCTAACCCTCCTCACAATACCATGCCGATGGCACCCGTCACGGCGGAGCCGGCCCCTTACCCCGACCGGCGGCATCCGGAGCCCGATCCGGCACCCTTGCTTAGCTTTCCGAATCCGCAGCCCATGCCACCGTGGCTGTCCTATCAGGCCGAGACTGCTCATCTGAGCGCATACCCTCAGCCGGGCCCCAGAATCTCGGACATGAGAGCATTTCCATTTCTGCGTCGCACAATTGATGCAACCGACAGTTCTGACACCAACATCTCAGAATCCACCATCATTGCTCCCCCGCAGGACGAGTTGACCTACAAGGTGTCGAAGCAGAGAGGGAACCAGGGCATGCGCCACAACATCAATCGCCAAGTACCAATTGCGGACCCCGACCCGGAGGAGGCCACGCTGTTTATCAAGCCACCGGTTCAGCCAACGGACCCGTCTTCGGATTCGGAGAGTGACGCAAGCATCCAGCGCGGTTGGGAGGGGGAGAACAATTGGCAAATTCGCCCAACGGCTGATTCGCTCTACGAGAACCTACAAGAGTTCTTTCCGAAAGTCGACATCGACGCTCCAATTGTTGACCCTGCCGGCCTCCCGACGCCCAGCACCCCGTCCTCGGACTCTCCACGCAACCCTACCGAAGCCCAGCGCCCGCCTCCGCCTCAACCGCCTATATGGGGAAACCCAGCCTCGAACGCAAGGGCCGATGACGGGCCGAGGAACTCTGTTTGGGACGCAGTGCAGGGAGGCATACATGCCGTCACCAAAGGGTTCAACAAGCCTGGGAACCGCGGCTCGATTCGCGCTGTTGCGAACCGGCGGCGACAGTCGATGCAAGGGCAAGTGGACGTTGGCTCTGTAGACCAAGGCGACCAAGGCAACCAGGTCGTTGGGCAGAGCGGGGGCGTCCGGCGCAGCTCGAGCATGTGGGGCCACCGTGTCGTGGAGGTCACACAAAGCCAGATTCCACCGTTAATTCCCGAATCGCCCTCCTCTGAAGGCCGTGCTGGTGAGTGTGTTGATTGAAACTGGTTTATTAACTGCAGTCACGTTGAGTTGGGTCAAGGGCAAGTTGATTGGCAAGGGCTCGTACGGCAAAGTGTACCTGGCATTGAATACGACCACGGGTGACATGATGGCAGTCAAGCAGGTCGAGCAGGCTCCTACAGAGGATGGGGCCGTAGATCCCCGGCAAAGGGACATGGTGGCCGCTTTGCAAGGTGAGATCACCCTTCTCAAAGACCTGTACCACACCAACATTGTTGCCTACCTTGGCTGCGAGACGAGTCCCGAGTACGTGTCCATTTTCCTCGAGTACGTCCCGGGGGGTACGATTGCCTCGATCTACCGTGCTCCCAACCAAGGCCGTTTCGAAGAGCAGCTGGTCAAGTTCTTTACCGCCCAGATCCTGAAAGGCCTCGCGTATCTACATGACAAAAACATCTGGCACCGTGATCTTAAGGGCGACAACATCCTTGTCGACGCCAACGGCGTGTGCAAGATTTCCGACTTTGGCATTTCGAGGCAGACACAGGACGCGTACGACTCGTACGCTAACGGCACATCGATGAAGGGCTCAGTCTTCTGGATGGCGCCTGAGATCATTCAGCCGCAAGGAAAACGAAGCTATAGCGGCAAGGTCGATATTTGGTCCCTTGGCTGCGTCGTTTTGGAAATGTTGACGGGTGCACGCCCATGGAGCGAGGTGCAGGAGCAGATGCATGTCATCCTGATGGTGAGTCGTCCCTTGGTGCCATGTGCACGGCTAACTCCAGCTCTTTCAAGGCCGCACACCTGGCGTCCCAAGGGATGTGCACTTCTCCCACCAGGCGTACAAGTTCATGTTTGAGTCCTGTCTGGTGAGCAACCCGAACGACCGGCCGACCGCCATCGGGCTGCTGCAGCACGAGTTCCTCACCGATCGCGACCCGGAGTGGACCTGGTCTGAATCAAAGATTGGAAAGGCCGTCGCACGGCGGCTTGCCAAGGCACGCGCAGATTCATCGATGAGCAATGCTGGTGGAAACCCTCAACCCTCTGGCTCGGGATATGCGCATTATCCCAACCCACACTAGTCACGTTATATTCTGCACACCGTCGCCGTGCTATCACAGCCCGCATCATAGATAGGATTGCCGGGCAAGGAATGGTGATTGTCTGGCATGTATTTCAGTGCTTTTGTATTTCAATGTTTCAGCCTTCAGAGCTTTAGCGTTGGGGACGCAGACAAGCGATCTCAGCGTCCGCTGACGAAGCCAATGGCGTTCACCCAAAGGTGATCGTGCAGTGCAATGCTTTGCAGCCGATCGAGGCTGACCCTTGCCTGGGAAACAGGGTTTCCCCCATAGGCTTGAAAGCCACAACCCCACCACGCACCGATGGAGCAGCCTGCCAACGTCATGTAGCGATGGCCGAGTGAAGTAAGAGATACACCATCACAGGACGGCATGACCAACGCAAACGATCACTACACCCAGCATATAACTTGCGTTGTGTCAGCTGGCAGCGTTGGATGCAGCGTTGGATGTGGCAGCGTTGGCGGATGTGGCAGGCTGTTGGAACGGATGTGTTTCCGGGACAGGTTGAGGCCACGTGGAATGAATTGCGCTCTGGCTGGATGGAGAAACTGTACGGTGGGTATGTGGCAAGTGGCTTAGCCAAAGTGTTGTTTAAATTCCAGATCAAACAATGCTGTGGAAGATTATCCGAATATACCTCCTCCAGCTGTATTCATGTCCGTCCTTATTCCCACGCTCCCACGTGATTCTGTGAGCGGGGAGATAGAATGGATTCCACAGGCTCCATCGGTATGCAGTAGCTTATCGTCTGCCACAGCGATAACCCAGTCCGAGATAGCCAACCGCTATCTCCCGGACATCTCGCAACCTCCACCACATGTCTGCATGGAACAATGTCAACATCACTACAGCTACAAGTCAAACAAACTAGCCACGCGACTCGAACGCCCACAGCCCACGGCCCATGCGACCTGGTTCACGGCGGGGGAGGGCGACGCTGGGCGCACTCCCAGCCACCTCTTCGCGCTCGCGCTCAGCCCGCTCACGTTCCCACAGCCCCGTCGTCTTGGGCGCCGGTACAGCCGCAACCCGCTCGCGTTCGGCAGCGCCGGTACTGGGAGGTCGTCCGTTTGCTGCAGCCGCTCCTGTAGTCGTGGTCGGTGAAGTGGCTGGTACGCGGCGCGCAAGCAACAGGTCGCGCCGTTCGGCATCAGACCGGTTCTGTCTTCCCCGGTCATACAGCCCATACTCGGCTCGCGGAGCTGGCTGGGCGGGGTCGGTGGGGATCGCTGCCGTCTGCTTTTCACGCGCCGCTCGCTCCTTGTCGCGCCGCTCCTTCTCCAGGCGATCCCGTTGTGCCTCCTCCTCTAAGCGTTTAAACTCGCGTTGACGTTGCCTCTCGCGCTCCTCAAACTCCCAGTCCTCGTTGTGACGCGCACCACCAGCTCCTGGAGCGGGGGCCGGAGCTGCAGCGGGGCCCGGCGCAGAGGCAGCCCCTGCGGGTGCTGCAGTATCAATTTTGCCCTCGACCACGGTTATAAGCTTCTCTGTCCTGATCATCATGCTCTCGAGCCAACGCTTGCCCTCACGGAGTTGATTGAGGTGCTCGTCCAACTCCCTCCGGCTCATGCTGAAGTGGCCGTATGACGACGAGAGTGACGACGAGCTGCCGCCAACACCACCGCTGTAGAAACGGGAGACGCCGGCGTCCCGAGCTATCTCGGGCGAGGGACGGCGTTGCGGGGAAAGCTGGGTAGGTTTTGGAGCCGAGCTGGCGGCATTAGAGCCGACAGACGAGCCAAGATCACGGCGGCCGAAATTGAAACCGCCACCATACCGCCCGGCGCCCAGGCTGGACCACGGTGAACCGATCGCCGAGTCGCGGGGGTTCGGGCCGTAGATAGAGTACCGGGTAGTGAATGTGGGTGACGCAGCCGAATTTGAGCCGGTGTTTGCGTTCAGTCGAGAAGCAGTGGTCGCAAGAGCGGCCGCTGAAGGACTAGCCGCAGCGCCTCCGCGACTGTCGTTTGTTTGCGCCAGAGGAGAGCGCGAGTAGCGCTCGCGCGAACGTTCGCGCTCCTTCTCACCAGCAAGACCTACCAACCCCAGGCTGTGGGCACTGGGTAGGTGGTTGTCCTCCTCAGCCTTGCGCTTGACACCACGGAGTACATCGTCCTTGGAATCCACGTCCATGCGGTTCGAACCAGGCTCCCGGCGCGGCGGCCCTGATGCTGAAAGCTTGTCACGGCCAATCTCGGGAGAGACGCTCGCTGCAGCCTTGGTTTGGGGAGCAATCGAGAGTAGCGCCTCAGCGGCGAGCTGGTGAGACGAAAGCTGCTGTCAGCCGAGACACATGGTCAAGCTCACCTCCCCGTGGTCGCGCTCCTTGTCGTCGCGTTCTCGACGGTCCTCGATCCACCACGGCTTCTTGCGTTCGGTGTTGGCGGCGCCAGCTGTGGGAATGATAAGAGGCATGTTCTTGCGTCTCGGGTCCATGTCACGTTGGGCAGGACTGTGACCCCAAGGCGAGCCCATGCCATACCGCCGCGCTTTATCGTCGTACGGATTGCTGAGAGGGACTGGCGCTGGCGCTTGAGGCGCCTGTGGAGCACCGGCGGAACCCGCGCGGCCTGACGTAGCCGCCGTTGCGACGGCAGGCACACGCTTGCGACGCTTGATAACCGTCTTTTTCATGGCGACCGGTCGCGGTACGCCGTGGAGCTTGTGGTATAGTCCGCACGCGTTGCACTGTGGACGGCCCTCTTCATCCCGGCGCCACAATGGTGTAGTGCTTGTACCACAGTTTCTGCAGCTCATTCCGACAGGCGTCGCAGCGAGGCCATTGCCAGCAGGGGTTCCGCCAGGTTGCTGCAAGGGCTTGTCGGGAGCATCCGATTCAGGAGAAGTCGGGTTCGTCTCCTTGCCATCAGCTGACACCGCCGGCTTGGTTCCCTGGGGCGCGGTAGTGGACGCCTGCTGCTGGCCCGCCATGTTGGTAGCTGTTGCGTACCGGGTGTCGCTGTTGACCGTAGACGACGGCCGAGAACCCATCGTGCCCATGAGGTTGAGGCCCCACGGATTGGGGCGCTCTGGAGAACGGTCAGTCGCTGGTGACGGTTTGGCAGAAGGGCGCTCGACGCCTTCAGCCGGACCGGGAGCGTTTGCTGGCTGAGTAGCCAAGGTATTATTGTAAGTTGGGCAGCCCTCGCAGGCCGCGTTGCCGCCAGAACCGTTGCAACGGCCGTCACCCGGGCAGGATCCCGGTTTTGCGGGACCACAGGGCTCTGGCGGGGTGCTGGGGCCGGCAGATCTCCTCTTCTTAATCGTGGGCTCCTCGTCCTCCTTCTTGGGCTGGGCGGTGGACCTCCTCGACGTCCTCCGCTTCGGCTTATCCCCGCTCTCCTCGGTCGCCGGCGTGCCAGGGCCAGAGTCGATCTCGTCCTTTGGCGCGACAGATCCGGCACGGGACGCTGCTGCAGATGGAGCTAGAGAGGCAACCGCCGGCGTTGCCGCCGCTGGCGCCTCGGATTCTGGCGTGTCGTCGTCAACCCCGCGTTCATTCGACGCCCCGAAGCCCGCGCCCCAGCGGCTACCCAGGGGTTTCCTCCAGCTCATGTTGTATCCGTTCGAGGCCGAAACAGGTCCGTTTGATGTAGTGGAGGGCAGATTTTGCTGCGCCACAGACGACGGAGGCAGAGACGGAGTGGAATTGGGAAGACGCGAATTGTCGTCGTCGTCGGCTAGCTCGTCCTCCTCCTCGTCGACCTGGGTAGAGAGGGAGCCCCTTGTGCCCGAAACGCGTGAAGCAGCAAAGTGTTGATAACCGGCTAGTTGTGATGAACGGGCGATAGGGGAGATTGGATTTGAAAGGCTGGCACGGGGAGAAACCTTTGCCGAACTTGGCGACGCGGGTACTGTCGGGCTGTGAGAGGGTTGGTGAGAGGAAGTCGCCGTGGGGGCGTTCGGCATAGCGTCTAGAATCGATCAGCGGCTGTGGATGGGATGGATGGGGAGCGTTTCGTTCACGAGACAGAGAGCGAGAGGTCACGGTGGGGGGATGACACTGCGAGTGAGGGAGATGAGTGAGAATGGGCCGATTGGGAATGGTAGTGGTTTGGTGCATAACGCGGGATAATCAGGGCAGACACGAGACCCAACAAGCCAGAGTGCACCTAAACGCAGGGCCCAAGGCGAGAGCGCGCACAATCACCGAACGAAATCACCAGGGTCAATGCCAACAAGACGGTTGCTCAACACGGATGAAACTGAAGAACAGGGCAGATAACAACGTTGGCTCCAACGCATGAGCAGCATCGAGGTGTGGCAGGTTGATGGGCTCAAAAAGGCATTTGAGGCTTGTGACTAGCGGATGGGGTGGGGTTGGGTGGCGTTATCTGCGGACTGGCCCGAGCTGGGGCGTGGATTGAAACCATAAACTGCAGATTTGAAATGCAGCACGGCGTAGTAGGCAGTAGTGGCTCCGAGGACCAAAGTGTCTGCACCCAGTTGGGCGTGGATGAAGAGGTAGGTTGGATGGATGATGATCAAAGTGGGCAGATGGCGCCAAGGGGAGGGGCAGCGGGGGAAGGTAGGTGGGGTGGTTATCCAAACGTACAGAGGGATCCCTTGCTTTGAATGCGTATGTGCGTTGGGCTTGCAAGTGTGGGCATGCGTCAAGCAGGTTTGCCAGTGTTCAAGGTGGCTCGGATGACGAGGATAGCAAGGAGAAGAGGAATGATGGGCTGCGGGCGGTGGATGATGGTGGGAACGTGGAGTGGCAAACAGTCGGGATTAGACAGTGGATGGAGAGAATGGATGATAGATTGTGGATAATGCGCTCCGAGTCACTAGGGTGGAGAGGAGTAAGGCCGAGGGCTGAGGGCGGAGGGCGGAGGGCGGTTAGGGAGGAGGAAGCAAAGGTGAGAGAGATAATGGGAGGATGCGAATTGGAGACCAATCAGACCAATCAACCCAAAGGGGCAACATGCCCGGCCACCTCTTTTTTTTTTCCTCGGTTGACAGAAGGCCAGTCGCAGACTGATTCCCTGAACGGTCCAGGTCTTAATCAGCGCGCACGATTAGATGCCAGCGGCCTGGACTGGACAGACGCCTCGTCGACGTACATACTTTGTTTACGCCATGTCAATGCACCCACCGTACCTCGCTGTGCGTTCCAACAGCACTCCTTGTTCCAGCCCTTGACAATGATTCTCTCCGATGCATCACCCGGCGTGATCCCAGACAGTTTAAGCGGTGCGTGTACGTCAGCGCTACCTAATCATAATCAGCCCGGTCGCCGTCGCGGTCTGACAAGTATCCTGAGCTACCCATCTTGGGCGGTGCCCGCATGCGTATCCACATCACCAAACGACATGGTTATGACTTTCTCTTCTCCCCTTGGCTATTCCTTAACCCACTTTGCTCTCTTCTCCTCTCGGCACGTTAGACTCGGAGTGGCAACAGCCGACATCCAGGTGCCACTCGCGGCATCTGGCCGGCGGTATGGGTGATCTAATCGCGATTGCCAATTCGTCTTGTCAACGCAGCCTCGGCCAATCACGCCGCGGCTGACCACAACACTCGCCCTTCTGATCAAAAATCCGGATCACCACTCTGACCCGCCACACACCGCTGGTATCCCATATCGCCGAACTCGGATCCTACGTACCGTTCGGTTGGGGCATGCGGCTGAGCTGCTATATCCAGTCCATCTATCAGGTCTCTACCTTTGGCGACTGCGCATCCCCGGCCTCAACCACATGTGACGTGACACATGCACAGCATTGCCAGACGACGTGTGTCAGGAGACCTGGTCATGTCTTGACGTCTTCTCGATCACTGCCTCGTGTTAGGTGATGCTGATCGGCATGGCATGGGTGACTGACCGCCCATCAATGAACTGCCGAGTTAAGCGAGCAGGAAGTGAGCAATCGACAGGGCAACTAGATCCGCACCTCAAACCTCTCCTCGTCCTTGAGCGGCAATCAGCACTACACCCCTTCTGCACAACCGGTCATTGCAATCTCTTTGCGACAGACTCGTGAGCAGTGCCTCACATCGACAAGGACACGACAACAACGCCACAGGCACAGACAACACGGAGGCAGATGAGATACCCTCGCCCCTGCTGATTGGTGTGTGACAAGTCGGTGCCTGGAATCCAAGTAGCCCGAGAGGTTGCCGAAATGTGCCGATCCTATCCGGAACAGCCGACCGCGGCCGAGCCGGTCGGCGCGACAACATGGCGCCGGCTTGTTCTCGAGTAGACTGCTGCCGATACCACCCCGGGCAATTGGGGCGAGTGAGAGCGTGTAGAATGCTCTAGCTCTGACCCACGCTAGGGTGGTCGGCATGTGGACTGCTTGCCAGTAGCGGAGCGATTGTCTGACTTTCACTCACTAGACCCAATGTCTCGGCATGGCAATCTCTCGACTAAACACCTCCCAAGGACCAATGAGGTTGTACTGGCCATCTCTCTTGGGGGAGCGACACGCATCTGTTCCCCATCGTGTCGACATGCACCCTGCCGGTTCTCTGGGCCCTACCTGAGTCTTCCCATCTGGGTTTGGCCTGCCAGGGGAAGAAAATGCACCATGGCTGCTCACACGTTGGCGTCCCTCAGTCCTATATTCCTGGCATGTCGGCATGTACATGTACACCCCTGGTACGTGTAAGCACCACACCCGACTGGCACTCGACTATTGTGTCTTGGCTCGCGATTGTCTCGACCGTCACAGGGCCACGGACCGTGGTTGGTCACAAAGTACAGCAGAAAACGTACAGATATGTCACTTGGTTACATGGAATGTGGTGTGATCCTGTTTGCCATTGAGATGTGAATGTGCTCCAGAGGTCATGGACGACAGAGAGCTCGTGCACTAGTCAACGTTCCCCTGATCTCGGGCCCAACCCCAGAAGCGGGGAGGCTGGTGAGAGAGGGCGGATCGACCCCACCGTCCCGGCATGGGGGATATCGGGTAGTGGGAGCCAGAGGCCAGCCGAGGTGGGTGAGTATCTGTGGCGGTGGGGAGGTGGCAATGGTAATGGGGAGGTGGTTTGGCAATGGGGAGGTGGCAGTGGCAGTGACAGTGACAGTGGCAGTGGCATTGACAGTGGCAGTGGCAGTGGCAGTGACAGTGGCAGTGGCAGTGACAGTGACAGTGGCAGTGGCAGTGACAGTGACAGTGGCAGTGGCAGTGACAGTGACAGTGGCAGTGGCAGTGACAGTGACGTTGGCGGCAGAGCCAAGTCAATGGCCGCACAAACCCGGCTGTGGTCGGCGCTTTAACATGCGATAAGCGACTCGGGGACCCTGGGACCCATCTATCCCATACCTCATCTCGTACCGATTGCAGATCGTGTGGCCCTTTGAGAAATCCCCGACAGGCACCTACCGTCATGATCCATACGCCGTCTTCGACATGCATTTCGGTGCCGTTGCTGTTCTTGTCTGCCCTCGGAGACTCGAGCCTGTCCAAGTTCATCTTACACTCGGACGGGATTGCTCAATTGTCTGAACGGCGCGGGTAAACTGCTAATAGAGCAGGGATACGTAGGTTCGGGCCCCGGATAAAGCTCGCTGTGGAGGAACATGTCCGGCCGGCTCGGCATTATGCTAGCACCCGCGGTGCCTCTGTCTTTGTCCAGTTCGGAGCAATGAGCTGTACGTGGCACTTGGGGTATAGAGATTCATGCACAATCGGGCAGTACTCGTCCAACAAGTCCCAAAATGCATTACCAACACAAAAACATCCCCAGCTCATGAGCTACCTTCATCGATACTGCTCTCCCGCCGCTCTCGTGCAGATCCATGGTGATCGCGGCCAGGTCGCCCTCGGGCTTCGGTCTGATGTAACGGGTTTCGCACCCTAGTGCTCCGCTCAATGCCGCCGTGCCACCTCTCGTCAGCGCCCTCAGACTCGATGCGTTCCAGCGCACCAGAAGTCGCCGGTGACGCAGACACAGGAACCTCAAGGTTGGCGTGCACGCCCGGAGGCGAGGCTGCCTGCTGGTAGGCTGCAGGTTAGCCTAGTACTGCATTTTCCGTAGAGTGACTCACTCTGCCTCCACTCGGCCAAGGCGCTGCTGTTCTCCAGACCGTCTACACAGTTCAGGATGGCATTGACAATGCGCTCCAGCTTGTGGACACGGCCACTGATCGCAGTAGGCATCGCTATTTGTTCGGGGTCCTTTGAGCGCAATGTCACAGTGTTGCCATCCGTCTCTGTTTTGGGCTTGGGTCTGGGTGGTGGTGATCCTGACCGTGCGCTGGGAAGACAGAGATGGGGCACTTTGCGGCTCACGCAATGTTGACACGGTGTCTCGCGGTTACACTTTTGTTTGCGCTTCCGACACTCTGCACATGAAAACGCCTGCCGGCGCTTCTTCCTTTTGGGCTCGGGAGCAGCCGTGTCCTGCGGACTGGGTACTGGATGTTTGGAAGTCGACCACACAGTTGGATACGCCGACGTCTGGGGCCGTACCCCGATCGAGCCCCGTGGAGAGGACCCTGCAGCTCCAGGCGGCTCATGCGGTGGTGGTGGTGGCAATTCGGGGCCCTGGAGGTTTCGTGGAGAGACAAAAGGCTCGTGGTCACGCATGGGCGACTGATGATGATACAGCTCACCCTTTGGATACGCCGGCGGCAGGGGTCTGGGGGACGGTGGTGCTTCCCAGTGGCGGGGCGCGTAGGTGGCGGAACTAGGTGGCTGGGAGTAGTCGGACAGGGAAGGTAGCCTCTCGAAGCGGGGCGACATGGGTGGTGGGCTCCAGCGCCTGCTCGAGCCGAGTCGGGGCCTGTCCATGGTCGACGATGATGCTGATGCATGAGGTCTGGAGGCCCAGCCCAAATGTTCGGCGTGTGTCGGACCAGGGCTGGGAATGTCACGGACATGAAGCATGCCTGGTGAAGGGGGATAGTAGCCACGGGGACTGGCTGATATGGGTGGTGGGAGGCCATGGACGAAGGATGATGAGACCCGATATGGTCGCGCGTCTGGTGGTGGAGGGTAGCGATGATCGCGATCTCGATCGCGGATATCACGGTCATCACGCTCGCGCTGCATCGCGCGTTGAGGGAGGGAGTGGATGGTGGGGTGGCGTTATGGGTGGGGGGAGATAGTGAGAGTGGGGTACAAGGTGGGTGATGGTGGGTGGGCGAGCGGGGCGGGAGAGACGCCTGGCCGTGCCGAGAATTGTCCTTTGTCGGTCCGATCAGTCTCGTCTAAAGATGCAAGGATGGAATTGAACGGATGGAATTGAGAGGAATGAGCAAAAGGTATGATATGATGATGTGATCGCTCGGCTGGTCGAAACGGGCGGCCGGGCGGGGTGGACAGGCCTCTGTGACTGGTGGTCGTGCGTTGGTCGGTGTGGTGCGTGTGGTCGGTACCGGCCTAAAGGGGGGTTACGCTCGGTAGAGCCTGTCGTACGCTCTAATGAACGGGGTTGGTCAAAATCCGGTTGAATACACTGTGCGTCCGCCCACTTGCAGCAGCAATAGCATTGGGTTGGCTAGTTCAAGGTGACTCGTCCTTGTTGCAACTGCCAAGCTAGGTTAGGTTAGGCTCGGAACGAGGCCCAAACAACCAACTGCTTCCAACAGGAGTACGCCGCTGATTCCCAACGCTCAATCTGTCTGACGACGAGAACGCACGGAGAGAAAGAATGAGCGACAGAGCACGCGCATGCGCGACTGCCCCCCGTGCCTGAAGTTCGAGTTCAACTATACAGGCCAACCCGCAAGAGCAGAGGCTCCGGGTCGAGAACGATTGGGCCAGGGATGGCAGGTGTCCGGGTCGTCGGCAAACTTGAGACTTCCGAGAAATGGGCGTGCGTGTCTCGCCAGGCTGGGAACGACTGAGTGAGGTCGATATCAGGTTGAACGGGATGACCAGATGACAAGAACTAGGAATAGGACCAAGAGGATACTGACCATGGATGTGGATGGTTCTAGTGTGGGAGCGTAGTGTATCTGACACCGGCGATACGGGTGAGGACACGGGCAACTTGGACAATCGTGTCGGGTTTGTGGGTGGCTGCGCTGTGGATTGTCTGGCCAGTGAGGGTGAGGGTGACAGTGTCGGTGTGAGGCTGAACAGGTAGCCAGGTAGGGTAGCAGGGAAAACAAACAGGCGAGGTGTCTTGTGGGTGGCATTGGTGGCCCCAGTTGCAACATGGCAGGGACAATTTGGTGAGAGTTGAAAGGACCACGACACAGGGAGAGCAATGAGACTGGGCTGTGGAACATGACGACCACGGGACAGGGCAAGGTCTGCTGCTGGTGGTTGCTCGACTTGCAGCCCAGTCATCATGCCGTCAGGTGGCGTCTTGGTCCAACTGTCCGACTGCCGACCGCCCAGGTGCCGACGTTGGCCTTGACGTTTGCCATTTGCTTGCTGCAACATTACAGTAGTATTTACCTACCATGTCTCAGCTTCCTTTCCAGCCTGTCTGATCTACTGACGCCAAGGCCTAGCAACCGGTTCTTGTCACTGTAGTACATGAGGACCATGTCTGGGAGTCTGTTGGCTGTCAACCGTTGTCGTCGTCTGGTTCTTGCCGCCGCGTCTCCGCAGCCAGGCCCGTGTGAGGAATGGTGAGTGACCGGCACCTGGCAGCCCGCTGGATCAACATGTGTGACATGTGGTGCTCAACCTCTAATATCCGATCCTGTAGCCAAGTGGGCTTGCCATTGGCAGGCAAGCGCACGAGCAAGCAGGGCGAGACCACAGCAGACGAGCCGGACTCGTTATCTGCCGATTAACAGAATCCGCCAGGCACCCATCACCCGCGTTGAATTCATGAGTGGCTGAGCAGGACGTACTCTGGCACACACGGCATCTAGGGCATCATGATGCTCATCTGGAAAGCTCTCGGTGCCTCACCCACTCCCTTGCCCCACTGGGCTTTGAAAACTGCACGGGTCGTCGTCGGATTCATGGCAAGGGCGGCTCGGACAACGGACCCGAGCTTCTGGTAATGGCTGCCGAGCAAGAGCGTCGCGAGGGTTAGGGGGCTCGGAACGCCGGTGTAACAATGTGACTGCAAGGAACGCCACGGGGAGCAAGTGGCTGTCTGGGAGGAGCCAAGTTCTGGACCCTCGATTCGATTGGAAAAGAGTTTGAACTGTAGAACAGTGTCAGAAAACAATACGGCAGCGCCCGAGTTCAGCATGAGTGTAAGTCTAACGACAGAAGAAGGGCGTTAAGGTTAGAAAGGTACCCCTTCCGTAAGTCGACTTGGCTGAGTGGCAAGTCGAAACAGTAGAGTGGGGATGCTCCAGATGACCGACGATAACAAACGTGTTTGGGCAAAACGTTGGTCAACACCTGCCGAGTGCACATTGGCTGAACGCAAGACCACAAGTCAGCATGACACACCAAGGCGCCCGGATCGTTTGGCGTCGCCCTCGGCCCCGCATTCTCCAGGGCCCAAAATTATTCTCCTGCCTGCTTGGCTCCCCCTCACTACTGCGCCTCGGGTCCAGCCTCCCCGAGTCGCACCATGAATCGATCAAACATCGCTCTATCACCCTCTGCCCCGGTCCCGTGGTCACCACTTGAGGTATACATCACAACTCGTCGTCATCACTCTTCTGATATCGAACGTTACTCAGGCCCTGCTCAGGTACCCGAGAGCCCCCAGACCCAAGATGGCCTTCTTCGCTCTGCTTCCGAGGCCTCGGAGAGGCACATGACATGACATCCTCCCTCGCACTTGTTGATCTTCCAGGTCAAGGAGGAATCGCCCGGCTATGCCGCCGGAGCCCCGTCCGCCTTCTCCCACTCCGCAGGCGTCTTGAGGCGCAGTGAGAGCGCGTGCAGGCCCATGTCAAACTCGTCCTTGAGCAACCCATTAACCAAGCGATGACGCGCAATCTGTGTTTTACCCTCGAACGCCGACGAGACGATGGCAACCGCAAAGTCTGGTAGATCCAAGCGCAATACCGGACCAGTGTCGTCATCGTCGCCGTTGCCAAGGTCCGGGTCGACAAGTGACGCAGGACGACACCACGTGCGTCATTTAGTCGGAGACCGACACGGAGTTGACCGAGAAACGAGCGAGTGTCATGTTGAACGGGAACGCATCAGGTGACGCGGTAATGTTGACGAGTGCCGGTCGCAGATGATACAAACGTAACCCCGTAGTAGAGGTGCCACACAGCCAAACACAAGACGAGGCGCACCAAAGTAGTGTCAGAGAAGTGGGTTGGGATTGTTCGGCGACGTAGACGGCACGATAAACATAGCGAACACGAGCGTCAGCTTGGATCGGTTGACAGTCCTTCCAGTCACTCACGGGTTTCGCCATTACCACCGCCAACCGCGACCATCGGTGCGTGATGCCGATGCTTGGACGAGTCGTTCGAAATGCGGATCAACTGCGGCTGGAACGCCTCCATGAGCTAGTATCAGTGTGATCGGCGGCGTCATCACGTCGGTGTAGGCAACAGGATGCCAGAGCGGAGAAGCACTTGTCGCTCATGGTATATTCAGCCGAGATGTAACCAAGATACTCTCGGGCCGTCTGCCATGGCAGGGAGCAAACAACACATGGCCGAGGCGCTGGGAGAGGCCAAGTCATATGTCAATTTGGTCGTTCCACCCAGACCTGTCCAGTGATTCCACAGTGTGTGCATCACGAGCACACACGGACACGTCTGATCACGCATGTATCCAGCTGCTCGACCAGATCGCGTCAGGCTCGAGGGTCAAGCACATTTGCCCGACACCTTCCTCGACAGACTTTGCTGTGCCCCTCACACGGTCACTCGCGGGCCTCCTTTCCCAATCACAACGCACCTTCTTCTGCATCGACATCTCGACGGGACCGGGGACGCGCACAGCGGTGCGGCCCGACGTGGACGCCTGCTGTGCCTGCTGTGCCATGGGGCCGAAAGCTGGGACGGCTGTTGCGGGGCGAAGGGTGGTGAGCCAGAAGCGCTTTAGGAGGGACTGCGGGCGGGAAGAGAGCATTTGAGTAGAGGGGAGCGTCCAAGTCCGAGTCCGTGTCCAGTCCGAGTCCAGCAAAGGGAAGACGTGTGAGGATGTGTGGTCGTGATAAGTGGCGAGCTGGCTCTAATCTGATAGCCCATTGGATCCCGGGCCTCCAGCGCTCTCCGCCTCGCCACGTCATTTCCAATCAAAATGTGGAGGTTGTGTACAAGTTGGTTAGGTGGCAAACATCTCAATTTGACATCAAAACACCCCAACAACCGCAACATGGCCATTCTGACAGAAGAAGAGCGCGACATCGACCCCTACGATGTGCTAGACATCACTACCGATGCGGGAGAGAAGGAGATACGCAAGGCGTACCGCAAGCTCTCGCTCCGGTGCCATCCGGACAAGAATCCTGGTCCTGAGGCTGCGGCCATGTTTCACACCATCTCCCTGGCGCTCGCGATCCTCACCACCCCCGAGAAGCGCCAGTTTATCGATGGCAAGCTGGCTCAGTCGCGGGCGCAGGCGGCGCGTCGCGCCGAGATGGACAGCAAACGCAAGGCCAAGGTTGAGGACCTGTTGCGGCGGGAAGAGGATGCGAAGCGCGCACGCAAGGATGCCGCAGACGCGAGGAAGGCGGCGGCTAAGGAGGAGGCTGTGCGCGATGAGGGACGACGAATGGTCGAGGAGCGGCGGAAGCGACAAGAGGCCGCCGCTGCTGCAGCCCGCGAGACCAAGGAACCATCTGCACTGAGGAACGGACCACCGCCCATTAGCCCCCAAGATCTTCAGCTCAAGCTCCAGCTCCCGGTTGGATTTACACAGGAGAAACTCGAGGCCGCTTTGGCGAAATACGGCGCGATCGAGGCCGTACACGTTGCCCCAGCTAAGGGGAACAAGGGCCCACGAGCAGTCGTCGAGTTCGCTCCCGGCAACTGGGGCGGGTGTTGGGCATGCATGCACGATGGGGCGGGGATCGGCGCCAAAGCCAAGTGGGTGGGAGCTGAACCGGCATGGGTTCAATGGGCCGCGACGCAACGGGAGAATGGGATGAGGGACTTCGGGTCGGCTCCCGACATAGCGGACATGAGCGACAAGCAGAGGCAGCGGGAAGAGGATGCCGCAATGGAGAGCGCGACGCTCCTCCGCATGCGGCAAGCTGAACGGGAGCGAATGGCCGAGGAGATTCGACGTGCCGAGGCCGAGGAATAATTGTATACTAGCATAGGCATGTGATAGAGGGCCACCACGAGGAGCCATGACAGGTAGGACAATACCGACTCCTTCCACGTGCTGCCGCTGTGACTCCAAGAGATAAGGTCACGACAAGACAGAGTTCATGCGAGGAACATGTTATCCCCAACAACATGTTACCTCAGTCTTTACCCGCAATTCTGTGCACTCGCCGGTCGCCCAAGGCCCAGCCCGGTACTGCGTAACCAAACAGCCATTTGCCCGCTCGCGCATCCATGCTGGCGCTCGTAGTTTGCAGCTTTTCATATGTTTTTACGGTTTATCGTATTTTCCTCTATCGCCGCATCGCCTTGCCAGCGTTGCGCAGCTCGCTGTGTGTCAGCTTGTACAAATCCGACTGCTAGGTCGCGGTGATCCACTCCGACTCACTTGTACGCGGACTCGATGCACTTGTAAATATCGCGGTATTCGACAACGAGACAGGACTGCGAGTCACGCGACACCAGCATGATCTTTTCGCGCGAGCGTGCGCCAGCGTCGAGCTGAAGTCAGCAAAGCATGGCAGGGCGGCAGCAGGCGGTGCTCAAGGGCCGAATTACTCGCAGTACTCACCTTGTTCAGGACAGTCAGCACGTGCGACAGGTCGACCACAGGCTTGCCGTCGGGCGAGACCTGATGGAAGACGTAATCGCGGAAGAGTTTGAGAACATAGCGGTCGCCAGACTCGGACCACTGAGGATCCATCTCGAACTCGGGGCGCTCATTGATGAAACCGAGCTTGATGAGCATACGCGCGACGCGGCCGTTCTCGACCTCGGCGCCTAGCTCGCTCTCCAGTGTATCGTTGTATGCCTGCAGCGCGTCGAGCTCGTTGAGGATACGCGGGCCCGCGAGGCGCAGCACCTCGTCGATCGTCTTGAGCGCCGTCGGCTTGCCGAGCAGGTACCCAACGAGGTTCTTGAGGTCAAGGCTGTACGCGCGGCCAATGTATTCGAGGCCCTGTGCGACGCTCTGGGCGTGTCCGGGCTGGAAAAAGTCTGCGCACAGCGACATGACAAGCTGCCCAAAGTTGAGAAGGTCCTCTTGCTGGTACAGCCCCATGGGTGTCTTCTTGTCGAAGCTCAATACGTCGAGGATACCCACGCCGTTGATGCGCACGCGGTTCTTGCCTGTGATCAAGATCTTGTTCGCGTCGAGACAGCGCACGGCCAGACCAGCTGTGTGCACGGCCTTGAGCGCGTTCGCTATCTGGATGACGTAGCTCCACACGATGCGCTCCGGGATGGGCACACCAGCCTGGCGTCGATGGGCGATCGCGTCAGGGTTGAGCCACTCCTCGGCGATCGTCGTCGACTCCGGGTGGAAGTCGTACACCATGACCATTGCTGGAATCAGCATTTATGAAGTGTCAAAAGCTTACAGTTGTCGTTGAATGCTTTGGTCGTGAATGCCTCGCGCAAGCCGACAATGTTGGCGTGTCGGATCTGGCGCCAAGTCTCGACGGCCGCGAACGCATTCTCGTTGGATAGCTTGTAGCCTTCCAGACGGCGGAGACAATACACGTTACCATCTACGGTGCTCGTCGCACGGTAAACTGGCCCAGGGTGGTGGAACATACGACTGACGTTGTTCATTGTGGCGGGGTTGCCAAGTGGCACCAGCGAGTGATAGACATGCACTTCGGCGGGGAGGCCCTGCGAAATGCCCGGGTTTGCGAAAGTCGCCTCCTGTCGCGAATGGATCATCCGGCGGGTATCGTCCGGGATGAAGAACGAGTGCATCGGCTGCCGACCTGGCGCGAGATGCGGCAGTGGTCCGGTGTACATGTGGTACTCGGGCTGGTGTTAACTTGGCCGACTGACTCTAGCGTACTAAGCGGCGCTGGGCAGGCGGCATGAACATGCTCCCTTCCATGCCAGACTGAGGCTCAAATCCGAGGCCCTCATCGTAGCCGATTCCATGCTGGTGCTGATGTTGCTGGTGCTGAGGAAGCGGCGGGTGCTGCTGATGCTGCTGCATGCTTGGCATGCCGTCGGACGGCGGGCTGAAGGGCGCGGCGTTCGCCCACTCGGTAGACACAGGCGTCGTGCTTGGCAGCGGCGCAGGTCTGCGGTCAACACATGTTGACGACGGCCGCGCTGAAGCAGGTCTGGAGCGGTACTCACGAGGAAGACGTGTCGCTCATCGCCGTCTTGGGCACAAACACGGGCGCGGCGAGGTGCTCCGCACCCAGTCCCGAGATGGTTGAGAGAGACGGGCCCTTGGTCTCGGGAGACGCGAAGGGCGTGGCGTGCGCACTGGGGTCAGAGGGCACACAACAGGGCAAGCCATTGGGTGCGCCACGCCGCTGGTCTGACGAAAACCAGAAGCAGGCAAGCCCACATCATGTCAGGCGGCTCATCATGCAGCCTCCTGAGCGCAAGGAAAGGGACAGCTGGACACGCCGTCACTTCTTACACAATGGCAATCTTGTCGAAGCTCTCGCACTCACCTCAGCGACGTCTTCGTGGGAGAGGCCACGGGAGCCGTAGACGGCGCTGTCAACGGGTCGGTGCCAGGCTATTGTTAGCTTTGATGAGTCACGTCTAGCAGGACTTACTGGAGGATGGTAGTACGGGCACTGTGGATTAGCGCCCTTTGTATCCTTTGACTTACACTCTGCTCGAAGCGGCACGTCCTGACGTTAGCGGTTACGGGCGCGCTGGACGTACCCATAGATCAACACGTTGCGGCACAGGCGCTGCGTCGCGTCTGGCATCAACTTTGTCGGGGAAGGCGGATCTGCGGCGAGCACGCCTCCAGACATGCACAGTCGTCGTGCGAGGGGCGCCGCGCGGACTCACCCTTCTTGGGCTTCTCTGGAAGGTCGGTCTTGACATTGTCGGGCGGCCGAACGATTTGGATCGCGTTGGCACGAGGGGCCGCCATCGCGCTGCGTCGGGGAGGGCGCGGGGGACTACGCGGGGAGGGCTGGCCTGGTGACGGCCTATAAGACTATCCGTCGTTTGGATGGGAAATGGGAGGGGGAAGGAGGGTAGGAAATGAGGAATAGATGGATGGATGGAAGGAACCACGTTCAACTAGAGATGATGAGAAGGTGGAGGGCGGGGGAGCCGCGGGCACGAGCGGAAGTTGGAATGCGCGTCCTTCATCCACATCACGGTATACATACATGCACCACATGCATTCCCGCGCGGCAGGTCACACGTGCACAACCATCAGCTCACTGTCTTGGGGCATTGCACTGTCAGCATGCACGCTGTGGCGCACTGCCCGGTGCTGTTTGTCTCATCGCACCTGGCGTGTCAAGCCCAGGGCACGCGCATGTATTCCGAAAACGCCAATAAGCTCCACTCGCTGCCTGCATGAGATTTGTGGGTAGTACAGATGCATGGTATACAACGCTGCTGGAAATGGGAGGTTACTTGTTCGCCTCCCAGTGCGCCTTGCCAAACGTCGACGCGACGATGAGCGGGAACACGAGCGTCGCATCCGCGTAGACCTGTTGTTAGATGCCAACCTCACTGTCGGAGCTACCTTGACGCTCTGTGCGTTCGCACGAATCTTGCCCCATGAGACTGCCTCATCTGGGCGTGCGCCCGAGTCCGACCCATCGTACTTGTCGTTAATATCCCACTCGGAGGACCGGCGCGCAGCACTCACCTCCTGGCCAGTGTTGATATACACAGCGTAGTCTGCGCCGTTCCTCTGTACGTCAGCCAACATCTGCAATACCACGCACGAAGAGCATTGCGTTTGCGATCTGGTGCTTGCACACCCCTCCCCCGAGGACGATCATGCCAGCTTGCTTGGCCTTGACACTCATGTCGTTCAGCTTGCGGATGTCGCCGACAATGTCGAGGTTCAGCGGCGCAGGGTCCGCTTTATACGTGTGGAAGTACATCATGTCGCCGAGCGAGCCGTCTGTCAGCGCAGGGCAGAACACTGGGATGTCGTTCTGCTGTCAGCTTCCAGAATTGGAGGGAGAGCTCACTTTCCAGCACCAGTAGTAGACGCTCTCCTCATTGTTGATCTCCTTGCCAAGGCGGTTGATGACCGTGCTCGGCGTCCACTTGGCCTTCTCAGGGCCTTCCTGCTCTGCGACCATCTGGTCGAGGATCGGCATGATCCAGTCCTCGAACGCACAGTAGTTTGAGTTGGGCACAAGAAGGTTGCCGATGCGGTTGAGTCTGGTGTGAGCCATAGCACTCAGCGACGAGAGGACACTGGCCAGTGAATGAACGGGCAGTGGCCTTGGATAAAGAACGTCATCTGCGACCCAGACGCTCAGCTTGCCCCACCCAGATCAAGTACTCGAGCCCGGTAGCGAAGCGAGTGTTATTAAGAGCAACACAGAAGCTAGGACGGCTGCCCGTGTGGGAAGACGCTGCCGAACAACGGGTACACCAGCAGGAATGTCCAAACACG
This sequence comes from Cutaneotrichosporon spelunceum, assembly GCA_030805415.1. Classification (NCBI taxonomy): domain Eukaryota; kingdom Fungi; phylum Basidiomycota; class Tremellomycetes; order Trichosporonales; family Trichosporonaceae; genus Cutaneotrichosporon; species Cutaneotrichosporon spelunceum. Next base: position 687,840 of record BTCM01000007.1, read on the forward strand.
CATCCTTTCTCGACGTCCCGATGATTATTCGCCGCACAAACACTCACCCCTTCTTTCGGAGGTCGGCACCACGCAGGTGGAAGTCGCCAAGAATCGTGGACCCCAGGCACTTGACAAAGTCCTCCTCCACACCACCGGCTGTCGTTACGAGCGCATCCACAAGCTTGTGCTTGGCAAGGAAGAGGATGATTTCACGCAGGCCAGACGAGATGAGGTTGGAGGTGTATCCCAGGAACAGGGTGAGCGGCTGCTCTGTGTTCTCGCGCTGCTTGCGCTGTCGTCAGCTTATTAAGCACGATCAGAGAGAGTAGCCCATCCAGGGGCTATTCCGGCTGCAACGCACCATCTCCTCGATGACCTCGATCGCGCGAGCAAGCCCAGTTGCCTGGAAGCCGATCGTCTCGTAGCTTCTGAGGAGGGACACGAGGTCGATGGGTTTGCTGAGGTCAGGACCCTTGACGTGGACGGCGTTCTCTGGGATGGCCTCGGAAGGCGTGAGGACGCTGGCGTGGGCTTCGGACATGGTGGTGGTCGATGTGGCGATGCAACACGGTCCACAACATGGTTGACGGAAATCTTGGACGTACTGACTTTAGCTGGTGGAGGTTACCACGTGGCATTGGTTCCGTCATTACCAGACGTCAGTTGTCCACGCTCTACCAGCTCTATCGCTCGACTCGGCGCAACAACAACAATCCAATCAACCTCGGCATGGACAGGCGCGAGGGCCCGTCCCGCTACACGAGCGGAATACCGCGCACTTCCACGGTTCGGCCGACAGCGCGTACGCCGCTGAGTTCCTCGACTCTCAGGACACCACTCACCTCGTCGACGCTCGGCAAGCGCGGCGCAGCCGATGCAGGTCTGCGAGATGGTTAGGCCCCCGTACAGATACCAGCTGACGATAGACCCGGCGTCAGTGCGCAAGAGCCTCGCCTCCTCCCAGCTACGTACGACAACGCTCGAGCGCCGCGTGCTCGAGCTTGAGCAGCAGGTAGCCGACAAGGACAGAATCGCTGAGGATCTCCGCGCCGAAAACGCGCGCCTTGAGAACGAACGGCACCAGCTTTACGAATCTGAGGCACGGGGGAAGAACAACAATGATGCGCAGGCGCGGGATTGGGCCGCGGAGAAGGTGAGTGTGGCGGCATGCCAACGAACGACCCTCGCAAGCCGCCGTTCTCCTCTGACTCCAGGCCGAGTACGACGCGAAGTTGAGCAGGTACCGCTCACAAGCAAACGAGGTTTCGGCCGCTTTCGAAGAGAAGGATTCTAAGATTGCGAACCTCCAGAGAAGCTACAACCGGGTGCGGCGCGACTTGCAGGAGAAGGAGGCGCTGTACACCGAGCGCATCAAGGTGCTCGAGAGCGAGCGTGACACGCTGCACAAGTACGAGCAACGGTCGCAACACCTCGCGATCGAGGTTGAGGAGCTCCGGCGCAAGGCGGATGCGAAGCGTGACCGGTCAACCGGAGAAGCAGATGACGGGATGCGGAACGAGATCAGGCGTGAGTAGCTCTTATGGTAAAGCTGATTACAGGACAATCTGTATCACTGCAGTCTCAGCAGAGCAAGATCGACCAACTGCAGGGTGAGGTGTACGACCTGCGCCGATGGAAAAAGGACGCTGAAGGGCGCGAGCGGCAAGTCGTCGAGGACAAGGCCAAATTGCGCGGGCAAGTGCAGGGGCTCGAGGACGAGGTAATCCGGTTGCGTCACGAGCGGGAGTGAGCCCTCAATTCTTGCTGAACTGACGGCAGCTCTCTGACGCATACCTTTAATGGCGCGTCGTCGGACGAGGTAGCGCAGCTGCAAGCGCGCCTTGCTGCAATGGACCGGCTGCACCAGGAGTTGGCTGCCAAGCACGCTGCAACGAACGACGAGTTGGACGAGGCGCGGCGGCGCGCCGCCAAGCTCTCGGACGACAGCACGGCGACCATCCTCGAGTTCAAGGGGCGGGTTCGCACTTTGGAGCGGGCGGAGCGCAAGGCCTCTGAGGGTCAGCGGTTTGCCCAGGCGATAGTGGAAGGCCAGAAGCGCGAGCTTGAGGCTGCACGCTCTGGCCCCGGCGGGGACGGGCCGTGGGGCAACAAGATGCGGGCTCTTGAGGCAGCGGTCGCCGAGTACAAGGGCGCTCTGCATGCGTTGCAGGACGATACAGCGGAGGTGGAGGCTCGTGTTGCACGTGGTGCCGGCTTCGTTAAGGTCGCTGCGCTCGAGAAGACGGAGGCGCGAGTATCCGAGCTCGAGAGCGAGAAGGCCGAGCTGAACACAACGGTCGCGGAGCTCACGAAGGCTAACACAGCTCTTGATGCCGATATCGCTGAGCTGATGCGCCGCGTCGCGAGCGGCGAGTACAATGCCGAGCGAGAGCGCGTACTCGAGCTGCGCGACAACCCCGCAGCGCGGGTCCATGCTGTGCGGCGTGCTCAGCTGGACGATCTGCAGACCGAGAACACGGCACTGCTGGCGCGCCTTAAGGAGCTGGACACTGCGCCTTCCGAGGGCGGGGCGGGCCTCGTCCCACGCGCAAGCTACGACCGACTCGAGAAGGAGCGCGATGCGGCAGCCGCTGCGCACGAGAAGCGTCTACTGCGTCTCAAGGAGATCTTCGGGCTCAAGAGCCGCGAGTTCCTCGAGGCCGTGTACTCGCTCCTCGGGTGGCGTATCAAGTTCGAGGAGAACGGCGGCGAGCTCCGCCTCACCTCCATGTATGCTCCAAAGGGCAAGATGGGCCTCACACTCAAGTTTACGTCGGACGAGGGTCACTTTGGTACCATGCACATGAGCGGCGCGATGAAACGCGGCCTCGAGGAGGCCCATCAGTTCTGGGTCGTCGAGCGACAGAGCATTCCAGGTTTCCTTGCGCAGGTTACCACCGAGATGTTCGAGAAGACTACCGTAAGTGCGGGGTTTGGCGATGCTGACAGCAGTTTGGGCGTGCGGCCGGGTATGTAGGTCTGGGAGTCGAGCAGTAACCGGAGTCGGGGAGATAGAGACTGTGAACGGCGCAGTAGAAGCAATGTACATATAATGCATACCGGCATGCACACGACTGTAAACAGTGCAGTAGAAGCAATGTACTTATAATTCATACTGGCACACACAAAACTCTACATCTCGCCGCACTCGGTGATTCGCACCGTCATCTTGGGCCTGACATCAGCTCAACTCTCTCAATCCGAGCCCACTTGTTCTGCGTCCCGGTAGGGACGTTCTCAATCTTGCGCACGGTGAGCAGCCCATCGATGACTCGCCCGAACACGCAGTGCTTGCCGTCAAGGAACTCTGCGGGCGCAGTCGTGATGAAGAACTGGCATCCGTTCGTCCCTGGGCCGGAGTTCGCCATCGACAACAGCCCTGGCCCTGTATGCTTGACCGTAAAGTTCTCGTCCTCGAACTGCGCGCCGTAGATCGAAAACGTGCCGGTGCCGTCGTGGCGGATGAAGTCGCCGCCTGGAGTCAGCTGGCTCCCCTGATGATCAAGACCCACCTTGGATCATGAACTGCGGGATTCTAGAGTGAGCCGGTGACAGAGATTGATGGGACTGTTGGGATCAAGGCCACGGGGAGCTTGAACACGGCTCGGTACGGTTACACATCTCCACAACCACAATATTGGCAGGCGCACGAGGTCAGCTGCAACATTGGGCTTGGATAAGAGCGCCATGAGAGTGGCTTGGCACAGGACTCTTTGCGTCCGCAGCGGGAGCCGCGCAAGCTTGCGTGACCGCGAGAAGCGACGTGCCCGATGCACACAGCACTGTCGCGTCACTGGGAAACGGAGGACTCACACTCTGGGTGCGTCAGCTCATTCCGTATCAGACTAGCTCACCGGTGGAACGTCGCATTCTTGTACCCCTGCGGAACCGAGTTTACCCTGCTGTCAGCTGCGACAGCAGACCGCCCAGCAAACGCACCTGTGCTCGCCTGTACACAGCTGCCGGAAGTTCTCTGCAGTTCTGTGGTCAGCTCCCAAAAGCACACCCATTCACTTGGGCGTGATGTCACTGAACAGCTCTGCATGTTAGCTCGGCATATTGCTGGGTGCTAGGAAGAAACAAGAGCAAGGGGAGGAAGGCAGTCAGAGCCGGTGTCAGCTCCTATGCGTACACAAGTACCAGCTTCAGTCACTCGCACGATGCCGTCACACCCAGTTGCTCTGCGCATGGGACATGGAGGGGCCCACTCGGCCGGAATGGCGGAAAGAAGACATAGGAAGGAGGATGGTCCCAACGAAGCAGCGGACGCACCCATCTTGATACGCCCGGCGGAGTGGTCGCCAATATTGACGTCGAAGAAGACGATAGGGCGAGTGACGCCCTCTGGAGCGTCGAGAGGAGCCATGGTGACGAGTGGTGAAGGAGCGCAAAATGGGAGCGTAGTGACGAGCTGGTGAGAGGAGAGGTGGAGGTTGTTGACTTTGTGGCATTAGCGGGAGCATTTGGATAATTAACAGTGTACAGTAATTCCAATGTCAATCCTAATTGCTGCGTCAAGTACTGTTGCCTTCCTCTTGATTCTGAGATGCCACTCAAGAGGCTGACGGCAGGTGGCTGTTCCAACACTTGAAATTGCAACTCCGCGATGCATCCTTGAGAGGTGCACAAATGCGACACTTCATTTACGATGATATCTGTATTTCATAGCACCTCGTCACAAGCATCCGCAATGCATGGGTTCATAAAAGCCAACATGGGTCAACGTAGAATCGATTTCAATCAGATCACTAGAACAATGCAGTTGCCCCCCCCCCCCCACCTCGACCCCTGCGGCTTACCCCTCTCCCTTTCCTCGCCCGTTCTTGCCATGGACTCAGACACCTCAGCTCACGACGATACCAGCCCTGTAGCTACGTTGGGCAGTCGTTAGAATTTATGAATGTGTTCACCCATTTCAAAAAACCCCAGCCAAAAATCGTTTGCAAGACCCACCTGCCTCGGCTAACCTGGGCTCAACCCTCACCTTGTAAAGCTAGTGCCAGTACTCGCTCTATCATCCACAGCTGTGTGTCACCTTAAGCCTTCACCACAGTCTTCTCCCCCGGCAGTCTCCTCACCATCTCCCTGTCGTCCAATTTCCAGTCCCAAACCGCCATTATGCCCCCATCCCGTCCGGGTTGGAGCGACGACCAAGCAACACCTGTACGCCGTTACCTCGTGTGCAAGAACATGGCGTCACGTCGCCGCCGGCCCCTTCCACCCAGTTTCTGGAAGAACTTTCGACTTGCATCCTTCGCTGCGGGAGGTCACCAATTCGCCTATCCCCGAACGATGAGCCAAGATCCCGCTCCTTTACCCCTACACGGCAGTCTTGTTAAGCGCCTCCGGAGGCCCGCCCCGCTCTTCGAGTCGCAGTCTGCTTTTCAGCTTCGTAAAACGAGGTACCGACCCAGTGGCTTATCCAAACAGTCGTCCCCAGTGCAGGACGACAAGCCTAAAGCCTCCTTGAAGCACGCAGCCGTCCTGGCGGAGGCTTGGGCGAACTCGGCTCCCGTGCTCTAATCTGAGTCCAACTCCGAGGGTACGACTCCTTCGCCTGAGAGCCTGTGGATCTCCCTCCCTGTGGAATCACTTTCAACTCACCCACCCGCCGAGGCCCAACCCGTGCGGGTGATGATAAGCGCCTTTGTTGAATCCCCAGCCTCACTCGCTACCTGTCCTCTTAGCTGTGAGGACCAAAACCAGGGTGAACCTCCCTCCACTTGCCATTCAGGAGTTTCAGAAGACTGGGGCAACATTTTTGGTGAGCCCGCGGGTCCGACACCAGTTCACACCCAGCACTCAATGGCCCAACACTGGCATTCGACTGATATCAAAACGGCCCCTTTGTGTTTGGCTACAAATTCTTGAGATGCACTGTGGTGATGGGAAAGGCCTGGGGCCAGGTGACACAACGGGACTGGTTGCGGCTCAGAAAGTACACTGACCCGCGGACAGGCTGCCTAGGAAAAGTCTGGTCGTGCCGAGCCCCGTGCCGGGGCCAGTGTTGGCCAACACGAAGTGGACAGCGAGTGGGTTGCGATCAGATCCGATCAGTCAGGTGAGAAAGGCCACGGGAATTACCAGAGCGTATCGTATGTCCAGAGGCTCGGCGGAGACGATAGAAGTGGCGCCGATAGTTTGTCACCGTGGCAGAAGTGAAACAGCGGCGCCACACCTGAGTCGCTCAGGCGATTGCAGCTCATGGGCGACTGAGGGGAGGAACCGAGATTTTTTTCTACATAGAGGATAACCAACCAGCAAGCTCTACCTATCTTGCTAGTCGGCGAGGAGAGACATTGAGGGGCCTAGGTGCAGCACTCAAGCGAAATCGCACAGCTGGCCTTGTAACTCACAAAGACAGTACGGCAGACAGCACAATCAAAACCGTAGCCTCGCTTTTCTCTTCACTCTCATCCACTACAACCTCCGAACAACAACCAAGACTGTACGTATATTAACGCCCCCCCAACCACTGCTCTGTCTCCCTCTGATCCTGTAGCCTTCCAACATCATGTCCGATAACTTTATAGTCTCTTCTCCCCCCGCGCTCCGCCGCTCCACGCGTGAGCGCAAGGCGGTCAAGTTTTATGTCCCCAGCCACGAACGCCAGTCACACTACCGGCAGGGTAAGGACCCCAATTCTGACGCCAACTCTGGTACTTTCTCGCTCTCGCTCGCCACCACGGCCCCTCCGGCCACGACTGCTCCTAGCCAAGCCCCTTCATGCCCGATCAAGGTTATCCCCAGCCTGGCAGCCGCTCTGACGGCCATCATGTTCCCTCGCACCGGCGCTCCACCCAAGCGCCACAAGCAGCCTTCCAAGCCCCGCACTGCCCGCCAGCTCCTGGCCCAGTTGAAGAAGGTGGAAGAGGCCCAGAAGAAGGCCGCCGCGGCAGCGAAGAAGGCCATTGAACAGGAGAAGAAGGCTGCTGCCATGCAGCGGCGGGCTGAGGAGGCTGCGGCCGCAGAGCAGAAGATCCTTGACGCGGGACTTGCGGGATGGACTCTCACCCCCAGGGGTTGTGCCGGCGTCGAAGAGTGTAAGGTGTTCTTCGGAACGCCAATCTCGATGAGGGACGAATACGTCCCGGGCCCGTATACTCGGGTCAAGCTCCAGTACGGGGGCTGGATGGTGTGGTGTGCCCCCAGCAGCCGGCTTGGTATCTGGGCCGTTGCTGGCCTAGCCATCACTCTGCAGATGGTCCACGACCACATCAAGGACCAGTGGCGCGTAAGTAGCTTCAAGTCCTATGGGGTACTCAATGCTGACAGAACAGCCCGGGATGGTCCAGCTTCGGACCAATTAGTGGATGGTTCTCGCGCGCTCTGCAGGACAGGCCGCGACTCGCCATCCGTTGTAGTGTTTGTGTCTTGATATTCAATGGAGTCTACTTGTCTGTGCAGCAGCAGCAGTTTGCTAAGGTAGGGAAGCGGGGACATGGAGCGGAGGTGCATGAGACAGCTCGAATTGGTATGTGCGCATTAATGAATTGGATTTTCTGAAAACAAATCCTGACCCCATTCTTGTTAACTCGGTTCCTGCTCCTTGCATCGCACTGGGGTTCCACCAGGATCTGGGAGTTTGGGGCTGACTGCGGGCTTTGAATACGTCTCATTAGCTCTGGCCTGGGAGGAATTTGCGCCACAAGGTGGATGCAGAACTTGACTCGACCTCTCGGCCTCTCGGCGTTTCGCGTTTCCGCCAATTTGGACTCTGAGTCGCTACAATGAGTTTTCCACCAGTACTCCCAGTCCACAAACGTGTACAAAGAAAATATTCAAGTGGAGAGAATTCCATGACGGAGCCTCTGGTGCACCTCACACTGCAATGCATGGTAGGCCGACAGCCAGATGTAGCTAGATTGTTGACCGCCGTGTCCATACCGTAGACTCCAGTGCTCACCATTTGCTCAATTGACCAAACGGTCGCCAGCGCCATCTTGACAAACCAGACCTGTTAGCAAGCTCACTAAGCACCTTCCCATCCCGGAGTATCTACCAAGGAAGCTAGCCATAGCCAGGATGCATTGTAATGGTTGCGAGCGGTCAATCGTGAGCGCCAACGGACCGTCAGCCACCCCATCCAGTCTCCCAATGTCCCCCGCCTCTGCAAAAACTGCACTGACTCCTTAGATTCCAAGCCCCTATCATTAGCGCCTCCAATAGAGCCCTAATACATCTCTCAATACATCAGCGCCGCAAGCAGAGCACGAGTCCAGGCGCGAGCGAGCAGTCCAGGCGCAAGGGCGATGGTGACCGCGCAAGGACGAGTTGAAGTCACCACCCCCAAGTCCCCCGAGTCAAGATCGCACGCTCCCACATCTGTCTCCGCCTTGCCCGTTTCCCGCCTAGAGGTACACATACAACCGTAGGACATGGCAAACACAGATTATTTGGCTGGCGCCCAGCCCAGCCCGCGCGTCCAACCCTCAACCCCCCCGTCTCTATTCCCCCTCATTCCCCAAGCATCAGGCTACACACCCACATGTCTGGGGCACCTCCCCTGTCCCACAGTCAGCACGTCAGCGCCGCTCGAGTCGACCCAGAAATGCACCCAGCCAGACCTGACAATGGACCCTGAAGATATTTCTGACTCGAGTCCGGTTCACGTCCCAGGCACGTCGGACACATGGCCACACGCCCCTCGCTCGCCGCGCTTCGCCACCCGCTCTCGCTTACGCACACGGACGCATGCTGACGCATGCACACTTGCCAACCCCCAGAGCAGCGGGTGGCATAGACGCCGTGTTGAGACATGCCGTGCTGGCCTGAGGCTAGGTGACGTAGTAGAGGGTAGTGGCCTGAGTAATTCATGTCGGTGAACTTGTTGGCTTGGTGGGTTGGCTGGGAGTGGCGGGGGTTGGCTGGCGGTGGCGAGGGGTGGAAGAGGGGGGTTTGGCGCAGAGTGTACTGGGTGGGTGAACTCGTGCAGAACCAGGTTGTGTTTGTGTCGGCGTCGACTGTGTCATCCTTCCGCACTAAGGCATCTCCTTGCGCTAGTCTCGACACAGGTAGTCACCTTTCCCTGGTCTAAGCCATCGCCGTTCGCATGTAATCTCGGCTTGAATGAATGTCGGGCAGGCCGAGACACGGGACGCACAGATACGAGGTTAATTCACTGCCCTTAGGGTATGAGGACTTCAAGGTCAGCCAACACCATCAGCCACCACTTTACCCGCGAGCAGTGCTCCACCAGCCAGTCCCAAGTGGCACAGCCTTGGTAAACTTCAGGAGGCCGTCAGGACACCTGTCCTGCAATATCTGGGAGAGTAATGTTGGCACGAGCCTCGAGGCGTCTTCGATGCATCGCGATGATGAGAGGAGGAGAGGTGAAGAGTCAGTCGAGCCAAAAGTCTCAGCGCCTGCACAAGCCCCGGCACGGTGGTCCGAACGGACCCGTGCGTTGGTCAGGTAGCGCTCGGGGAGGTGTACCAAGACTTATGGGAGGTCACTGTACAGTCGCATGACAAGTGGGTCCCTTCCCACGAGCAGTGTTCAACCAATCCCAAGCGGTACAGTAGCATGACAAGTGGCCTGCAGGATTATGACAATATGGTAATACATGGTGTGCCTTGCCTCATTCTCGCCTGCCTCATTCTCGCCTGCCTCCCCGGGCCCCTCTCTCCCCTTCTCCACTCTGCCCTCCGGAATCTCCGGAGCCAGAGGCGCCAGATACGTTCCGTCCTCGGCTCGAACCAGAAGTACTGCGCCCGAGCGCGCGTTTGCTGGCATTTAACTCTTCGTTGAACATCCGAAAGCTTTCAGAGCTCTCGTCTGAGACGTCATGCCCCGTATCCCGGATCTGCTCCACCATTGACCGCACGCGACGCAAACCTGCAAGGGAGTCGCGCTCGCGTGCGCGCCTCTTGCTCTCGTAGCTCAGGTCTGCAGAGGCGTGGGTTGTGAACGCCCTTGCCGCTTGGGCCACGCTCAGTCGGGCCCGGGTACTCCGCCTGAGCTCGGCGAGAGGCGACGTAGGGAGAGTAAGGGAGCGCGGGCGCGCTGCAGGCCGTGGCGATCCCTCAATCACGCGCGGACGAACGGCCTGTGCGAGCGCGGCGGAACGGTCAGGTAGTGTTGGGTAGAGGTTGTAAAGGCGCGGCGAAGATTCATTGTACCGATATTCATCATCCTCGATCTCGGTGGGCTGGGGTGAAGGTGACCGGTCTTCATGGTCGTTGCCATAAGTGGTGTCGGCGTTGAGTGGGTTGGCATAGTTGTGGTCCGACCTGCGACGGTGCTCGGACACGGCGCGGTCAATATTGGCCAAGTCGCGTGGGTGTTGCCGGGCACGCGGAGAGCGGCTGAGCGGCTGGTAGCGCTCACGCGTGGACACGTCCTGCTGCTCTTGTTGGTGGTGCACGGTGGGCTGCTCACTCTCATACTCATTGCTCCACTCGAATTCCCGACCAGGCTCTGGCTCACGCTGTCTACGCCGTCCCACACGGGGCTGCGACGGCGTCGGTGCCATTGTGACGTCGGCGTCGAAGCTCTCGTCCATGCGGAACAAGAAGCCAGACTCGGGATCGTTACGCTCACGCTGGCGTGGCGCATCTCGTGGTCGAGGAGCCGGTGCGGTGGTCGATCGACCGATGGCCCAGTCCACAACTCTGCGGAGGGTCGAGGGCGGCTCCTCTAGAGTGCGATTGGGGAGTTTGCTGCGACGCAGGCTGCGACTCCGCTCGCGATACTCTGCCCTGTCGTCGAGCGCACGCACACGGATCTCGAGGTCCTCATGCGACCACTCGCCAACCAGTTCGCGATCCTCGATCCGCAGGCGACTGATGTAGTTGTCCACGACACGGCTGACGCTCCACTGTCGCGAGCGGGTGAAAGGCGTCCACGTCGCAGCTCGGGACCGCTCCTCATTGTAGAACGCCTCAAGGCGGCGCCAGTCCGAAATTGTCCAGGGCCGAGGACCTCGGCCAACGCGGCGCGGTGAGCGCGGTTGAGTGCGTTGGGAATCAGTTAAACGCGGTGTTGAGTCAGGTCGTATGCGCGGCAGCTCTGACCACCCTCCCGGCACTGGCGGAGTCGGGCTGTCAAAGTGGCGTGTGTCGGCACGACGTGGGGTATGCTGGTCCTCGACGGTGTCGGGCAAGTTGCGGCGATTGGGTTCCGGATGCGAGCGCCGTGTGTGCTCCAGCTCGTCGTGCAAGCTACGGGCCGTGACCTCAAGCAGCCTATGTGACTCGGGGAAGTTACCGCGAGACTCTGGCGTCGACTCAGCCGAAGGCAGTACCTCGTGCGAGAGGCCTGACGGCCGGACCGGCCGATATGGCTCAGACACGGAGGGAGGCTGGTTGCCCTCGTGGACGAGCGGGTTGCGTTGAGGATCGCGCCGAGGCTCGATACGAGGTTCAGCTGGTGTGATGCTGTGCCCAGTGCCAGCAGGTAGAGCGTGCCGGTGGAGCTGGTCGACGGTGTTGGGTTCGAAGTTGCGCGTTGGAGCATCACCGGTGCGCCGTGATGGCAGACTTGGCCCAGCCTCAGTGGCACCAGCGGGGCGCTCCTGCAGCGCGGCCCGTGCAGACCAGGGCGCGGGCTGGGTTACAGGCCGGAGCGCAGGCCTCAGTGCAGGCTGGGGCGCAGGCTGGGGTGGAGCAGTGAACAGATGATGCGGAGGTGGAACTTGAGGGGTCGTTGACACCGGAGGGAGTCGGGGACCCTGTGGGATGATCGGCGTCGTCGATTGTCCTCTAAAGGCCGGCGGAGGCTGCAAGGGCGTACTGGAGATGGAGATGTCGGATCCAGAGGGGAAAGTTGGCGGGGGTACCCGCGGTGTTGTGGACTGGGTTGGCCGGGCTGCTTCAGGGGACCCCATCTGGCGGAGTATCTCTAACGCTTTGGTGGCAGAATCGAGGAGGGAGAGGGCCCCTGAGTCACCAGCCAGCTGGCCAGTCCCGAGCGCAAACTGAGGCTGGAGGTTGAAGGAGACTGTTGGCGAGCACGTCGATGGGATGCGCACTTGGCCTGAAAGAGTGCGGGCGTGTCCAGCAGTGCGTTCGTCAGGGCCACGAGCGCTTCCAGATGGTGTGCGCGGTTGGCCTGGTGTACGAGCATTACCGGATGGTGTGCGAGCTTGGCTCACAGTAGAACTACGTGGGGTGGCTGAAGGGGTGCGGTTGTGGTCGAGACCGCGATCGGCCGGAGCACCTGTGCTGCCACACGGTGTACGGAGTTGGCTTGGCGTGCGACCGTGGCTTGGAGCAAGGCCGCCTGGAGTGCCAGGTGACGGCGCCGACGAGCGTGAACCTGGGATCTGACGCTGCGGGAGCGCCATTGGAGTGCGGTGCGCAGGCGGCTCAGACGTGAGACCGAGCGTGGTTGCGTGCGGAACATCGTTGTGTGCTGGCAGACTGCTATCGGCTTCGTTTTCACCTCCATCCTCGTGCTCGGCCTCGTCCTGGTCCTCGGGGCCATGCTGGTACTCGTCGTGCTCAATCTCATCGTGCTCACTCTGAGCGTCATGCACATCCTCAACCCGAGTGTCGTGTTCGCCATCCGTGTCGCTGGACACGTCCGTTGACCCGCAGAGCTCGTCCATCGGGACGACGATCATCTCGTCGTACGGCTCGTTCTCCTTGTCGCTGTCGTTGTACTCCATGCGCGAGTTGTCATTCTCTAGCGAGTCGTCCATACGCTCGTCCATCCGCTGGCCGTTTTCCAGCCAGTCGTCCATCCCCGTGTTGCCCTCTTCCGCGTACGACATCCGGGAGTCTTCTTCCTCCTCGTACGCCATACCTTCGCTCCCGTCCATGGGCTGCAAGTCGTCCTCCTCCTCGTGATAGACCCCGACTCTAGGAAGGTGATGCTCTCCTTCAAGGTGCTCCTGCTCCTCGAGGTCCTCCTCCTCGCCTTGCTCCTCTGGGAGGCGCTCTTCCTTCACGCGCTGGCCGAAGCCATCGTCACTGCTGTTCTCCAATTGGATCACGTCGGGCTCGTCGTCGTCGTCGTCGCTCTCGTCCTTGACGTGGATGACGTCGATCACGCGCTCATGCACGACAATGGTGATATGGCCCTGGTGCCTGCAGTGCTCGGGGATGTGGTAGCGCTCGCGCGCAGGTCCCCTCTCCGGGGAGACGCGAGAAAGGCGCTGATGGCTCGGCCCAATGTCAAGGGCAGGAGCTCGGCTCGGTTCAACGACGGGAGTGGCAGGCTGTCCTCTCGGCGCGCTGATAGGTGCAAGAGGCTGCCGAAGCTGCCCTTCGCGCATGACCCGAGGCAGCTGAGCCAACTCCAGCTGGACGTGCGGCTGCTCCATCACCGGCACAGGGAGCGGGGCATCGACCTCGTGCGCCCACTTCTGGCGGGCAGGGTCGAGATGGGGCCAGTTGCGGGTCTCGGCTCGACGAAGAGGTGACGGCGTGGCGGCCTGGGTTGCAGTGAACGGAGTGGGGACGCGTAGAGGTGTCGGCTGCGCTTCAACAGGAGTTGAGCTACGTGAGTGGCAGGTAGAGCGACGTGGCGACCGAGCTGCCTCCACCGGCTGAGCTTCGAGGGGGATCGCGGTGCGCGAGAGGCGCGGAGAGCGACGAGGTGATGCAACCTCGGCAACAACAGGCGATTCAGGTGATGATTGAATAGCTTCCTCTCGTGGAGCTGCTGGGGAGCGACTGGGCCTCGTTGAGCGGTGAAGAGACGGCACAGGTTCTTCCGCGACTGAGTGTGCGCGAGAGAGCCTAGGTGATCGGCGAAGCGATTGCACAGAGGCGGGCCGGGCCGGGCTTCGGCGCAGCTCCAAAGGAAGCGGACCTTCCACGTCCTCGACATCCTCGATAGAGACACTGTGCTTCGGCTGGGAGCTCACCGATGGCTGCAGGAACATTGGAGGAGGTCGCAGAGTGCGCTCCGCTTCTGAGACGACAGACGAAGCACGAGGGGAACCGACAGAGGTCGGCACCGGCGTCCGCGCGGCGAGGGGTGACGGCGGCAGCTGAGCAGACCGATGGTCCACAGCCGGGGTGTCAAGGTGGGAGCGGGGGGTTGGCAACTTGAGGCTAGGCGTACGCTGTTCCGATGCAGAGCAGTGCGATCCCGACCGAACCTCCGACCTTGGTGTGAGGCTGGTTGCAGGCAAGTGCAGTGGGCTACGGCATTGTGGCGTTGGAGTGGGGTGCTTATTTGAGAACTGTGGGCTGCGGCCAGACTGCGTTGGCGTAATGTGCTGGGAGTAGGCAGGTGACTGTGGCGGCTGCGTCGGCGTGAGGTGAGTCCGTGATGCCAAGGAACCACTCTTTGCCTGTGTCGGCGTAAGATGGTTTGACGGAGAGCGGTGTGCGGGCTGCATTGGCGTACCGTGGCCGGACGGGGAACGGTGGGCTGGCTGCGGTGTAAGGTGTAGCAATGCAGAGCGAGATACTTGCGGCGTCGGGGTAAGGTGCACTGACGAAGAGCGCACATGCTGCCGTGGCGTGAGGCTCGTCGGCCCAGGCTGTGGAGTGAGGTGGGCCGATGGCGAGCGTGGTGCAGGCGTCAGGCCGACAGAAGATCCAGGCGAGCCCTGCGTGAAGCGTGGACTCGCGTGGCCAGTGCGAGGCGTGAGTTCTCCACGTATTGACATACTCCCGTCCTCGTCCTCCGGGGCAGGCGTGACCCGGACAACAGGAGGGCGAGGAGGCTCTTCCTCTTCCTCAATTGCGGGGACGACGCTCTGACGGCGGGCAGGCTCACTACGCTCGCGTTGCTCGATGCGGGTCACGTCCCACTCAGCCCCGTCGTAACGGTACCCGCCCATGCTGTCGTCCATCTCCTGAGTGATGTCTATCGTGTCGTTGCCCCACACATCGCGGTCGCCATCGAGAGTAGGTCCCTCAACGTCCACCGTGTCATCCCATGCCGAAGGATCGGCGTCGTGAGTCGTGTCCCCCGAAATGTCCTCTTGGGGCGGTGAAGGGGAGGGTCGCAGGGCCTCCTGGTGTGGGCCCGGCGAGCGCCTCCTGGGAGTCGGTGAAGGAGATGCAGCCTTGACAGGCGATACATACCGCCCGCCTGTCCGCATCTGCACAAACATGTCCCCAAGCCGTTTGGAAGAATCAGCCAACGGAGAAATTGGTAGTCCCGCTCTAAACTCGCGCGTCATACTCCGAGGCGTACGGACACGGAGAATCTCCATGCCGGGAGTCTGGGAGGTGTGCGAGAGCTCCTTGGGAGGAGAGGTGTGCGTCGAGGTCGAAACTTGTGAGACGGGGGTAGCGGCGCGCGACGAGCTGGGCAAGGACGGCTCGGGGGTTGGACGCTCCTCAAAGTGCCTGCGAGTGTCGCTGTCATACGCGAGCACACGGGCAGGGGAGTGCTGCGAGCGGACAGGAGAGGGATCTACGCGACCCTTACCCTTCGTCTGTAGTGGAGAGATGACGGCCGAGACACTGAGAGATGCGGTTGCTGCGCTGGGGACTCCACGGGCGGGAGAGCGGAGCGGAGACAGGGGTATGGGAGAACCTCCGTGGACGGCTGGTGCTTTCAGCGGTGAGGCTCGCAAATGAGTGTGCATGTGTGGCGGAGACGAGTCTGGTGATTCTTGCGGTGAAGTGTCTGGTGGCGACCGCATCGGAGAGCGAGCCTGGGGCGGGGGCGCGTCCGGCGAAACCGATTGCGATCCGCCTTCCAGGACTTGGCTCGGCCCAGGTGTCGGCGGCTCGATGTCCTCCAAACTCCCCGAGAGGCGGGGCTTGGCCGGAGTTGAGCCGGCGAACTGCCGCCGTCTCTGGCGGGCAGGCACGTCGAGGTCAACCTCTGGCGCGGGTCGTTGCGAGGGTGATTCAAGACCGTACAACACGCGCTGCTGGATGCGAGCCTGTCGCTCCGCGCGCTCATCAGGGTCCTCACCTGGTGGGAACGATCTGGGTGCTGGAACTTGTGGAGAGGAAGGTTGCAGCGTCCGTTGTTGTGCAGAGAGAGATTCGGGCGACGCACCAAGCGTGCGGTTGTAGGCATCCACGACTTCGTGCAGTGACCCTTCCTTCTCGACCTCTTCTTGGGCCGCCTCCTCCTCCTCGCCGGCGGGTTCGGTTGGGGCGCTGGTGTCGAGGTCTTCAGGTGTCGGAGAGAGGTAGGGATGCAGGAGGGGACGGGCGGATGCCTGTGACGTGGAGATGTCATCCATAATGCCGCAGGATTCAAAGTCTTCCTCGGACTTGATGTCGTCGACATGGATCTCTTCCCTCGTGTCGCCTTCCGAGTCGATGTTCTCCTCTGCCCCCGTGTCGCCTTCCGCGTCGATGTCCTCGTCATCTCTCATGTAGCCCTCGTGGGCGATCTCCTCGTTTTTCGTGCCACCTCCTGGGCCGAACAACCGGGGCGAAATTGGCAGACCGCGTCGAGGACTTGCAGATGAGGCCGATGACGGCCCAGGGTCGAAGAGCGCACCCACTGGCGAGAATATGCGACGGGCTGGCGAGAACAGGTGGCTGGGAACATTCTCGAGAGAATTGTCTGCCGGCTCAATGTCCTCGCGCATATCACTTTCGGCACCGAGCTCCTCGCGTGTGTCGCCCTCAAAGTCGAGCTCCTCGCGTGTGTCGCCTTCTGCATCGAGCTCCTCGCGCGTGTCGCCCTCTGCATCGAGCTCCTCGCGTGTGTCGCCCTCAAAGTCGAGCTCCTCGCGCCTGTCGCCTTCTGCATCGAGCTCCTCGCGCGTGTCGCCCTCAAAATCGAACTCCTCCTCAATGACCACCTCGACCTCGATGTCGACCTCCGTCGTCTCGACGAGGACAGTGTCACCTTCCGGGTCAATGTCGCTTAACTCCTGCTCTTGTGACAGTAGCGAGTGGGGTGGGGGAGAACTGGGGTGTGCTGGCCCGTCTCTTGCTTCAACGGGCGAGAAGCGATGAGTCTCTGGTTCTTGGGAGGAGCGGAGTGGGGTCGGCGAACTTGCATACTGGACGGGCTGCTCGATGGCAGCAGCTGGCGAAGAGATGCGATGCACGTCAGGCTCAACGGGCAGCGCATCATCGTCGTCATCCCCCTCTGGTTCTTCAGGCTCCTCAGGGTCAGCGAGCAGCGCATCATCATCGTCCTCCTCCTCTAGTTCCTTGGGCTCTTCAGGCTCTTCAAGCACTTCAGTCTCTTCAGGCGCGTCCGGCGCTTTGAGCAGGCGTGGTGGAGAGTTGGCAAGGTGCGCGGATGGGATGCCATGGACTGTTGGAGAGACAGCAGTCTCCTCAAACTCGGGATCCTCTGCGGCTGGTGGAGACGGAGAACGATAGGTTTCCACAAGTGGCTCCTCTTCCGGCTCGTCGTCCTTGGCCTCTTCTGTCCGGGTACCCGCGCCCGAAAGCTCCGCCGACTCGTCAACGTCTTGTGCGTCAAGCTCAGCATCCAGTCCCTTCTCGAGCTCGGTCATGCTGTCATCCTCAAGATCAGCCTCGCCGCTGTCATCGTCCTCGGCCATCCGGGCTGCAAGCGCTTCAGCGACTGCTGTGCGTGTACGCTCGGACGCAAAGATGGTCTCGCCTTCATGGAGCTGGCTGGGATGTGGGGTGGAAAGCATCGTGCTGTCTGAAACCGTTGTGCGCTGCGGCGTTGGGCTCGGCGAGAGGTGCGAGAGCGCATCGTACCGGTCAGCCGGGCCGGGCGTGAGCTCGCGCTCTGACCCGCTGTCGGAGGGCATGTCGGCGTGGAAGTCAAGGTAGTCGCCGAAATCGACGCCCTCGGCCTCGTCCTCTTCTGGTGAAGGTGCAGGCGGGCTGCTAGGTTTCGTCAAGCCAGCAAGTCGTGTCAGCGTACGCGGAACGAAAGGAGAGTCCAGGTTGGCTGGCGCCTCCTCGTCCTCTAGCACCCCTGTCTCAGCCGGGGCGTCCGGCACGACTGAGTGGCGCAACCGGCTTGACGCCGCCGTGCGGGTCTGCCTCGCTTTCCGGCGTTGAACTTGGTTCGCGAAGGTATCATCTGCTGCCGCACTCTCGCGTGGTTTGGGTAGGCCCTTGGATATGCGGCGCTTCTTGATCGTGCTCCGCCGGCGCTCGAGCTCTTTCCGCCGGCGCTTGGCCCCAGGTTCTTCCAAAAGGAGCGGATCGTCTCCAGGCTCGACATCCATCGGCGCCTCGACTCGACCGTAGTGTACATCCTTGGGGATGAGGGCGCGCTGTTTCGGCGTAAGACCCGCGAGCCAAGTCTGCGTTCTGTTCTGCATCGCGGGCGTGAAATCCGCAGCAGCGGTGGAGCGGCGACGAGCCCGAGGGACAGGTGTTGACGCGCGTAGGCGTGCTTCTGCGGCGACAACCGCTCGCGGTGCGGTAGCAGGAACCTTGCCATGGCGAACAAACGCGGGCGTAACGGATGAGAGGGCAGTAGGCCATGCTCGTTGTGATGGCGGGAGCGCAGGCTGGGTGTCACTGGCGCGTTTCCGTAGTGGGCGTGGAGTGGGCTCGTCGTCCTCGCGGTCTTCGCTCTCTCGGTATGACTGCTTCTGTAACGAGCGCCGCGACCGGCTCGTCGCGAGCGACTCAATTCGCCCCTGCGACGCGCTTGGAGTGGGTTGCAGAGTTACACGCCGCCCCGGCAGCTGCGCGTGTGACTGTGCTTGCTCGACTTGTTGCACCTTGGTGAGCTGCCGTCAGCGCTATCTCTGTGCAGCCTACCTGTAAGCTGCCCTCAGGAGTGAGCAATCCGCCTCCTCCAGACACGCCGCGGCCGGGCCGGGCCAGTCCGCGCGGGCCGACGAAGTGCGATGCGGGCTGAGGGGCGGGGTCGATGTCGTCGCTGCCGAATAAGCTCGACGCCGACGGCCCGGCCAGATCGGATGGAGGTGCGATGTCCCCAAGGAGCGTCTCGTCTTCGGGAACGGCGAAATTTGTCGTCACGTCTGCAACGCGTGACGATTTGCGCCGCCCGGCTCCGGACGCAGCCTCGATCGCAGCGAAGCTGCGGGGGACGTCGTTTGATGTTTTGGTAACGGGCGCGTTCTCCTTATTTGCCAAGACATGCTGCGGTTGCTTCTTAGCAGCGCGTGAGGTTGAACTGGCCTGTCGTGGGCCGGCTCGATGTGGTGAATTAGCCAGTGACGGGTGGTCGACGTCTCGCGCCATGGCGGCGCGCTGCGCGTTGGCGCGTGGCTATCACTAGATGGCCGACAAGATATGAATAGGTGGTATAGTGTCCGAGCAGTACACTCAAGAGGTCAAGATGGTGGTGTCACAGTGGGGTTGGTTGATTGTCGACCTGTCCAAATGAAGGTGAATGTTGGGATGTATACCGTGTGGGCCGGCTGGGCTCGTCGTCGACCGACAACAACAAACAGGCGTGCCGAAATGGGAGGACGGGATAAGGTGGCCAAGCCTCGTGGCTGGCGAGTCACGTGTTGTCAATATTCGGTTTGATGGCAATGTGCGTGATTGGTTGGAGTTTTGACCTAACAAAGGGCGGAGATGGTTTGGGTGCCCGGCTACAGCCAAAGTCTCGTGCCTGGCCACGCAAAGCCACGGCCCACCGAGTGTCGGCGCGCTTTGATGAGTGAGTGACGCATTCTTGTGACAGACCCTTCCCTCCCTCCCCCTTCTTCCATCATCATCACTCTTCTCACTTTCTCCATCCTGTCCTCGAATCCACTTGCACTCGACCGCGACACCTCGTCCATCTCCATCCAAATACCCCACTCCTCTCATCTACCCACAACGTCTCAGACATCCACAGCTATTCTTACACAACCCCGCCCCCGCCGCCACCGTTCGTCTAACCGATTGCCGAGCACCACACCCACCTCCACTTGCCTTCCCGCCCCCGCACGACAATACCCACTCCATCCTAATCCTTTCAACCCTCCAACAAACAAACCTCCTGGCCAACCCATCCATGGCCGAGCAGGACAAAGCTGCTCGCGAGCGCGAAGCAGCTCGAGGTATGTTTGCTAGCCTCTTCTCAGGTGGTTGCTAATCTTCCCCAGACCCTGCACCCCCCCGCTTTCCTCTCTCTGGACCGCCAGGTTCTCGAGCCGACCCCCCACCTGCTTCCTCCTCGGCGCCCAATTCCCAACCTCACCCCTCCGGGCCGCATCACCACCACCACCATCACCACCACCACCACCACCGCACAATGTCATCACATTCGACTGGCGCAGGTGACCGTGCAGGGCCCGATCGCCCCACAGGACCCACCGGTTCTTCCTCGGCGCATGAAGCAAGCCGCGTGCCTGGATCGGGGTTATCTTCGGCGTATCCGGTCCTCAACCCGAGTACCACCAACCCATCCCAAGGTGCAGCTCGCCCCGCGTCACTGCTCGGAGGCGCTCCTCCCTCGGCCTATGGTGGAGGCTTCGGCTCATTTGCCAATGACAAGCAGCGCGAGAGGGACCGCCTTCGCCAGTTGGATAGGGAACGCGAACAACAGCAACGTGAGCGGCGCGACAGTGTGCCCCAGCCGCCAGCGGCAAAACCCGCTGGACCCGACACATCCCCCGGGCGCTCCGCTAGTACACAACCATATGGCTCGCGCAATCTTCTGTCGACGTCGCCCACTCTCGCCAACCGGCCCAACCCTGGCGCACCGCCGGCGTCATCAGCAGCCCCCAAGCCTCCCAGTACGATGCCACCTTCCTCGGCATCGCTCGCATCCCGCCCTGGTGTGAGGCTTCCCGGGTTCTCCACGCTCGGCAGCTCCCGACCCCTCGGAGCCCAATACGACGGACCGGGTGGCCGCGCGCGTTCCGGTAGCACCTCGAGCGTGGGCACTCCGATGGGAGACAAGCCGCCGCCAGCTGGCCACCAGCGCAACCTGTCAGCCAACAGCAACCCACGCGACATGAGCGGGCTTCCGTCCATGGGTCAGACCAGTCCAATCAAGCCAGCTGCTCCGCCGCCTTCATCCGCAGCCGCACGCGGTCTCTATGGTGGGCCGCCTCCTCTTCCAGGTGGTGCACGCGAGCCTCCCCAGCGTTCGCCAGTTCAGCCCACCGCGTCCATCACAACATCGCCACAGCAACAGGCGCGTGAGCCACCTGCTCCAGCTAGTGGTGCAAAGCCGGCAGGTTCGGCTGCGACATCCGCTTCCCAGCGGCCGCCGTATTCGAGCTCTTTCAGCTCAACCTACGCGTCGGCGTACACCCAGCCTTACAGCTCGTACGGCCTTGGCAGCGGGTTCCTGGGCAGCGGCTCGGGGTACCAGTTCTCCTACACAAACCAGGAGCGTGAGCGTCGCGAGCGCGAGCAGCGTGAGCGGGAGAAAGAGAGGGAGCGCGAGCGGGAGAAGGAGAGGGAGCGTGAGCGGGAACGGGAGCTGGCGGACAGGCAGCGCCGTGAGCGCGAGCTTGAGCGTGAACGCGCTGTTCAGCGTGACCGTGAGCGCAAACTTGAGATGGAGCGCGAGGAGCAGCTCCGAGCCGAGCGCGAGAAGGAGCGTCGTACCGGTTTTGGTGTGCAGACCAAGCCCTTTCAGCCCCCGCGCTCCGACTCTCTCCCGTACAGCGATGTTTACGGCCGCCCTCGCCCGTCTTCGGCTGCTGCTCCCACGCAGCAGCCTTCTTTCAGTGAGGCCAAGTTCACGCGGCACATTGAAGTAATCAATCGTCCTGGTGAGCATCCGGCAGACCGACCCGCTGCGTCTGTCTCTGCGGCCCCGCCCCCTCCGTCAGCTCCTGGCCCATCTGTGCCGCCTGCTGCCGCGCGTGTGGAGCGGCCGTACAGCTACAAGCCACAGGAACCGCGCGAGTACCAGTATCAGCCTCGCGACAACAAGCGCCCACGCATGGACCAGGCAATTGAGGAGCAGCAAGCAGCTGCTGGCCAGTTGCAGGCTCAGACACCGGCGCCTGCTGTGGCCGCAGCTCCTGCTCCGGCGGCCCGTCGTACTGCCGGTGGAGGTTCCCGCGCTAAGAAACGCAAAGAGGAGGAGAAGAAAACCCCAGCGCGCGACTGGTCTCAGCTAACGACGGCTGTCAAAAAGTGGCCCGAAGTCTCGAGCGCGCCAGTGGAGAACTGGCTCAAGAGTAAGAGCTCCGACATCACGCAACGGATAGTCGGCTACGACGTCTATCGTGGATCCAACTGGTCACTGGCACAGACGCAATTATCAATGGAGGACTGCCTCGGCGGTGTGGCAGTCGTGCGCATCAGTGGCGCCTTCCTTGGCTCACAGTGGAAGGTGCGCGGCGAGCCGGGTTGGGACGAGGCGAGCGCGGATACCGTTCATCTCCTGGGCGACCGCAAGATCTGGGGCACAGACGTGTATACGGATGACTCAGATCTGGGGCTCGTGCTCATTCACGCAGGGTGGATCCGCTGGGGTGGAGCAAATACGCACGACAGCGACGCCATCAATGTTACCGTGCGCATTGTGCCAACACTGATACACTACCCCGCGACGGCGCGCAACGGCGTGACGACCCGTGGCTGGGGCAACTCTCACGACGGCGCGAGCATTGTTGTCGAGGGGGTTGAGCGTATTCACGTGGACAAGGCCAGTATGACTCGTCTCCCGCAGTTCAAGCGCCGCAAGCTGGCCATGTCGGAGCGCGCGCTCCAAGCTGCAGCCATGAAGATCTACGCCCCGGCTCCTTTGGACCTCGAGAGCGCGGCGGGTGTGCTTGACGAGGATCGGACGGAAGCGCCTGAGCCGCGCGCGTACGCTGCCTGTTGGAACCAGGACTTGCAGCTTGTGCACCTCGAAGGTGTGGTACCTGCCATGGACTATACCCCAGAGGCACTGGCATCGTACCTCGACCCTCCCGCCGACGGCGAGGCCGGGCCGAGCCTTTGGACACATGACCTCTACTTTGGAATCCCTTCGGAGCAGTGAGTGATCAGTGAGACGTTGCTGACAGCAGTTACTTTGTTGAGCTTGTTCCCAACGAGCGCGGCTCACCGCGCTTTGAGATTACGTGGTCGGACGACAGCCCAGAGTCTCACCGAGGCTGGATTGCGCGCAGGAACCTCGCTGTGGGTGTCGACCCGCGCAAGGTGCACTGGACCAAGGACGGATTGGCCATTACCTTTGAAGGCGACGCGGAGAACCTGTCCGGCCTCCTGTGTCCGGCTGAATTATACGGCTGGGTGGTACGTGACAAGCCGCACACGCCTGCGTACCTTGATGACGAGGAGGACAAGATGTCGCCACAGAAGTCACCTGTCAAGTTGCCCATCAAGTCGCCCCTCAAGTCACCCCTCAAATTAGCGACTGAGATCGACTCAAAGGTAGCGGTGACGGCCTAGGCCGCGCCTATCAGCAACTCTGTCATGCCATATGTATCTGTAACGCTTCATTACGGTTGCCGCTGCAGCTATGTCTTGAGTAAGCATAAGCTACCGATAATTTTATAAACGCTGCTGAGGTATCAGGCTATCCTTCCTGCAGAACTTTCTATGTCGCTTAAGCAGCCGACGATGCGGCCCAGAGCGCACCAACGAACGTGAGAAGAAGGCGTGGGCGCACTTCGACAATGTCCTCTGGGACGAGGAAGATGAGTGCGCCGAGCTTACGTGCGATCGAGATGGCGAGCTTGGCGTTGAGGCGCTTGTCCTCTTCGGCGTTGCTGGTCGACACGAGCGAGTAGTCGACAATTCCGGGCTTGACGCCGTTGAGGAGGTCGAGGAAGAAGATGGCGTTGCTGAGGCTCGGATCCTTGAAGCTGCGCATTGTGCTGCTCTTGCCGCCCTTCTTGACAGTGTCGTTGGCCCAGCGCACCATGTCTTGGTCGGTGACTGCGCGGCCGTCGCGGCTAAGCTTGGCGAGCGTCTGCGTGATGCTGATCCGCATGAGCTGCCACACGAGGCCGAGGACGAGTGTGCGAGTCCCGTCGACAATGTCTGAACCCTGGATGCCGACGAGGTGCATCCCATTCTGCTTGCCGAGCTCGACAGCGTAGTTTGTGTTCTCGACTGCCTTGAAGCGCGACAGCTCCTGGCCCTCCTTCGGCTTGCTGACGCGCCGCCAGATGACCGACCCTGGGATGACCTTGTCGAAGGCCTGGAGAAGGATAGTGCCGTCCTACTAGTCAGCATTTTCCAACCAGCAATGAAACTTCGAGCCTGCACGAGCGCCACGGGTGCGCTCACGATCCGCTTGCACTCACCTTGAGGTTCTCAAACAGGTTGTACACTCCTGGCTCGACGTCGAGCGAGTTGAGCCAGAGCGTGAAGACACGGGCCTCGCGCTCGCCCTCGGCGTCAAAGTCCTCGATCTCGGGCGGCGCCTCATTCTCGTCAAGTGGGTCTAGGCCGGGCCATGTGTTGAACAGGTGGGCCACAAACGCGAGGTTGAGCTTGGGGTTACCGCTCACCATACCGTTTGGTGTGAGGAAGCGACGGCATCCGATGCGGTCCGCACCCTGCAGAACCTCCTCTGCGCGCTGGTGCAGGTCGCGCGTCTGGAGGGGTGCGGTCGTGCACTCGTCGGGGCGCAGCTGGTTGAGGAGGATGGTGTAGTTCTCGCCGTCCGACACGTCCTTGGTGAAGTTCTCGACTCTGGCATTAGTGTTGAAGATGGGAACGGCTTAGAGGTGTGACGTACCGGCGGTTCCAATTGGCAGCCTTGAGGTGGTAGTTGAACCAGCGGAGGAGGATCTGGTCAGGCGGGAGGCGGAGGAACTCCTCCATCGTCTCCCCATCCTCTAGGAGACGGTACATCTCGGGGTGGAGCTTGATGTCGATCTTGGCGAGGAGGCCGCGGCGGATAATCTGCCAAATTAGGCCGAGGATAAGGTGTTCGCGGCCCTCCTCGAGGTCGCTGGGTCCAATGTTGACAACCGAGCAGCCGATACCCTTGGCCGACGAGATGACAATGTTGTTGTTCTCCCCCATCTGGAACGCATTCAGCTTCTTGCCCTTCTTGGGCTTGTTGAGAACACGCTCGTCGATCGTGTCGGGCACCGAGTCGTTGATAAGCTTGGAGAGGATCAGGCCGTCTGGGCGTCAGCGCCGAGCAAACGAGCGCCAAGCGAACGGAGACGCTGCAGAGGTGAAGTGGCGCAGGTGCTACACGCAGTAATGACGTCTGCGCCCTCGAGATCCGGTACTCACCCCGCACCTCGTCAAAGAGCTGCATCGTGTCGGTCGGGATAGGGAGGAGATGCCCGACGTCTGGGTCGCCGGCCAGCACACCGTTGATGTGATCGGTAAACGACGTGCGCTCATCCTCGTTGATCGTGTGCTTAGTACCCGTACCAGCGGTGCCCGTGACGGAAATGCGGCCCTTGTTGGAAGAGATGCTGTTGTGAGCGGATGGCGCAATCGGAGCGAGTGCAGATAACCGGGCTGTGCATCGCAGTCGAGACATCTAGGGCAGGTGAAGCACACTCACACTGGCTGGTCCTTGCTAGCTCGTAGTAGCGAGTGGAGCTGAACCCAGTCCTCGACAGCAACCTTGCCCGACGAGTCAACGTCGACGCGCTTGAGCGTTTCACGGGCCTGGGGTCAGTTCTGAAAATGCGGGATTACGCCCCCTCCTCCTCAAGATAAAGATATGGAAGGCGAGAAGGCGGGAGACGAGGAGAGATGTTGGGGGACGCGGTTAGAGGACGCACCGAGTCATAGTCGGCTTCGCCGCTCTTCTGCAGTGCCGAGATGACCTCCGACTTCTCGACGCCGCCTGTCCCGTCAATGTCGATCTGGTGGAAGCGGTTGATGAGGTCAAAGATCTCCTCCTGCTTGAATTCCGGGTACTTCTTGCTCAATTTGAGTGCCTGCATGGTGGATGGGGTTGATAGGAGGAACAACAGTGAGAGGATGTGAACGAGAACGACAGGAGGGGTGAGGCGGCTGCGTCGAGCGGTGCATGCGTCATTGAGCCCGAAGCATTAGTAACGGAAGCATTGTCACGTGCCTGATTCAACCTATAACAATGCTTTAATCTAAAGGTTTCCAGGGTGAGGTCACAGCGTTATTCATATTGGGGTTTGAACAATGCGGACAGATTATATTCCACAACAAAGGTGCCAGTGTAGTTCATACCATAACATGAACAGCGCATAGCGCTTATTCATGTTAGTGAACGATTTCGGGCCACCCTGTTGCCGTCAACTACAGTGCTGTTCAGATTCTGCAGCAAACAGCGCTAGAGCAACTCAGTCACCGACAGCAGTATGGCATCCGCCTCCTCTTCCCTAATTTACCTTGCATGACCACGCCTGCTCTACGGCACCTGGTCCAGTTCTGACTGACCTTTCGAGACCGTGCTCATCCACAGCCTCTCTGAACTGAGCAACCCTTACATCCACAGTTACAGCACAATACCGAGCAGCTCGTCGATCTCGACGAGCTTGCCCGTCCTGAAGCTCTCATTAGCAGCAAGGCCCACAGCCATAGCGAGCGCGCCATCGACCTCGTTGGCGCTGAGTCGGTCCGCCGGCGTGTCAACAGCCGCAGATCCCGGGTGTGGCCCAAATAGGTGGTCGAGCATGGCCTCGTCACCGCCGCCGTGGCCGCCCTCTCCAATCGTGACTTTAACCTCTTCACGCGGCCTCCAGAGCTTCTGGACAGTCAGGCTGACCCCGCCGGCATGCGGCAGCTCCTTCTCCCCGTGCGTCACGCCCTCACGCGTAACAGGATCGCGGTGCGAGCTCTCGACGACCTCGAGCTCCAGCCGCCCCTGGTCGCCATTGACCATGACCCGATACCCCTCCCACGGCGAGTACGCTGTGAGGCGGTACGTCATTGTTGCGCCGGTGTCGTAGCGCACGAGCAAGCCCATGTCGTCTTCGATCGTGATGCCGGGTGCGAACACGTTCATGTCCCTGTGGTAGCCGTCGCATGCCTCTGCGTCGGCGTACAGCGCCTTGAGGGCGGGCTCGGCCTCGAGGTCGATGGCAAAGGGGTCCGTCGCGGCCTCGGGGGCGCCTCGCGCCCGCTTGTACGAGCGCGCCCATCCTGACTCCTGGCCGGCTGCGGAGCCGTAAAACGCAAGCCGGCCCATGCCGAACACGGACTTGGGCTTGGCGTTGATCCAGAAATTGACGAGGTCGAACTGCGTCAGTGGGGCCTGGTGGGGTGCAGCGTACGTGGTGGCTCGACTTGTGTACCATCAAGCCACCGGAGCGGTCCTTGTACCGGTGCCAGCGGCGGAAGTAGTCGGCGCCGTGCACCGTGTCCTGGGGTTAGGAGACGGTGAAGGATCGTGTACATGTACCCGCACTCACGAGGAGCCACTCAAAGTGCACGCTCTTCACGTTGCCAATAGCGCCGCCGGCGATGAGCTCCTCCACCTTCCAATGCACTGGGTTGTAGCGGTAGTTGAATAGCACTGAGTCAGCGCATAGAAGAGCGACCCACCTTGCACATGCCCCCCAGTCTCAGCAACGGCATCAAGGATGCGGCGGCACTTGACGACGTCCGTAGTCATCGGCTTCTCAGTGAGCACGCGGATGCCCTTCCGCACCGCCGGGACAATGTACGCGTCGTGTGTCGCGTCGACCGTCGTCACGACGAGTACGTCGAGCGCCATCTCGTCGAGCATGCGTTCAAAGTCGGCCTGATGTCAGCGCCATTGTCAGCGCCAGTTTCGACGCCAGTGGGCAGCGCCAGTGGGGTCCCGGACTCACGGCATCGTACTCGGCCGCGCGTGGCCGCCCCGCCTCCTCGAGCATGCGGTTATGCACCTCCCGGCGCGCGGGGTTGGTGTCGCACAGTGCGACGATGTGCGAACCGCGTGCCGTCACGGCCGAGGTGTACAGGCGCGCGCGGTGGCCAGTGCCCACGATCCCGACACGTGCCGGTGCTGTCTTGGTGCTCATGGGGGAGTGTGGCGTCGTGGTAGTCATGGATGTCTTCGGGATAGTCATGTCGAGTGTGTCGCCGTGGTAGGTAGTGTGACGTTGTGGTAGTCAGCGTGTCGTCGTAGTATTTAGTGTGACGTTGTGGTAGTCAGTGTGTCGTCGTAGTATTCAGTGTGTCGTTCTGGTAGTCATGGTAGTGGGCGTTGCCTCGGGTGCAAGATATAGTGCTGGGAGTTGAGTTATGCTGAGACCTCGGCGCATCATCGGTCCGGGGGTCGGTGCCGGTTGCCGGAGGGAAATCGCCGACTGCTTTGCCCACCGTGCACCCGCCGCGCCCTGCCGCACCTGCCTCACCTCAGTGGTCCACTCGCGCTTCCAATTTCACGTGGTGAGCATGGGTGACCCGGTCAGTCAATCTAGGTATGGCCCGCGCCTGATGCCGGCCGCATCAGCCGCACGGGAGCAGCGGTGACATGCGCAATGGAGGGCCTGTCTTTCGCTAGGCGCAGATTGTGACGCGCATGCGCCGCAGCTTGCCCTGGCCTTGATGTTCATGATCTGTGGCTGAATTGCATCTACGACATACACGCTACTCTACCGCCGTGCCCTGCTCGCGTGCGATCCGGATGTCCATCTCCGCCTCGGCTGGTGGCCAGTCAGTGCGCCCATCCAGGCCGTACGCGCGCACGCCACTATGCAACGGAGGGAGGTAGTAGAGCGGCCCGTCCCAGATCCTGTAGCTGTGCCCGCGCACGCCCTTGCCCCTGAATTGCTGTGGCATGCGCCATGGGGCTGGGACATCGGCCTCTGCAATGTGCCAGTACAGCTGGCCCTGGGGTGCGTACTTGACTTTCTGGCCGGGGAGTGGGAGGACGAACTTTGCTACCTGGAGCTCGGTATCGGTTACGGTGCCATGCTCGAGGCGGGCGAAGGCGATGCGCCACAGTCCCCGGAAACCAATGTACTCGCACCAGCGCCAGCGGTCGAGCGTCTCGACGTCGATCAGGCCCGAGTGGTTGTTGAACAGAAGGCCGTAGGGGTTGGGGGCCTCGGCGCCAAGACGCGTCACAAGATATCCGAGGAAAACGGTGGGTGTGTCGCCTGTACGATGGAGCATGTCTGCGAGCTCACGCGTCTGCAGCTCGCGATCAAGCGGGTCCTCCTCTTGTCCATTGTGGGAGACGACCACGTCGACACGCTGGCCGCGCACATCCAAAGTGGCGTGGATCGCGGGGGCCAGCTCGCCGTTCGGTGACGGCAGAAGATGATGCGTGCTGTTCATAATCGGGAACTTGGAGAGTAGCGCGGCGCCCCAGGTGTGTCCGTTTGGTCCGGGGCCAATGTCGACGTAGTAACCCAACTCCTCGGCGATGTAGCGTGTGAGGTCGCGATTGCCATACACGAAACGGTGGAGGTCGGTCTCGAGCATGCCCAGAACATCGACCTGCATCTCCTCGATGAGGGACGCAATGCGGCGCTGGCTGTCGCGCCCCGGCTCGTCAATTCCAAAGTGCACAGTGTAGATGCCGCCCGTGAAGATGTTGTGTTCGGGGTAGTAGGGTGTCGGGGGGTTTTTCGGGCCCGCCGACACTGATGCACGCTCAAAGCCCTTGAAGAGGCCGCTGATGCCAAGAACAAGAGCCGCGATGGCGCTCCAGCGCGCAACGTTCCGCACGCGTGTGGTGCTGCGGGCTTGCAGGGCGTTGCGGCCGGGGAGCACCGGCTGAAGAGCACGGGCCGCGTGCAGCGCGAACGGGAGTGGGATGAGGAGCAGGGCCATGATGATGTCGCTTCTCTCGCGCAGGATCCAGCCCATAGGCACAAACGCGTACGCAACCGTGAGGACCGACGCGACGTTCAGGAACGCGAGCCACGAGCCAGCGTGACCCCACACTGCGGGAGGAAGTGCTGAGGCGGTGCGGAAGAGTGTGGGCACAATTGCCACCAGGTAGAACACAAGCACGAGACCACCAACGTATCCAATCCAACCCTGCTTGAAGAGCGCGACGGCGGCGAGGAAAGGGATGGCCCAAGTAGCGGGGGACAGTGCGTCAAAGTGGACAAACGCGCCTGCCGCAGCCACGGCTATTGTCACGCCACCCCAGGGGTGCAGCAGAGGTCCAGTGGCTGGGTATCCGGTCCAGGACCAGGCAATGATTGTGCCCGGGTCGCAGACGAAGGTCTGGAGGAGGTGGATTAGGGAACCGAGGCCGAAGATGATGGCATAGCGTTGTGCACGTGTCGTGGTCACCTCAGCCGGCTTGTCCTTGAGCGTGGCATTGACTGGCGGGGCGGGGAAGAGGCTATTCGGACGGTAGTAGTATTCAGCCAGGGCAAGGACGGAGAGGAGCAAGCCAGTCTTGTTCCATCCGCCGCTGTCCTCGTTCACGATCGCCCAGAACGGGTTGTTCGAGTGGCACTGGTACTTGGCGAGCATGCAGATGAGGAGGCCAATGGTGAAGACTGGTGTCAACAAGTTCTCGCATGAGCTCACTCTTCGCCTGCGAGACCATCTCAGGGGAGCCGCGGACGCGCATCGTGTCGGCCATGAACATGGCCCATCCGCACCATACGCCTGCGACGACGCAGATGAAGCGTGTTGCCACGCTCGGAAGAGCGTAGCATGCCAGCCCGATGCCGCACATGAGAGCGCGATGCGTGAACTGGCCCTCACGCGACATGGCGTACGCGCGGTAGCTGCGCCGGGTCATGACGTGCGGGGCGAGGTTGATGAGCACCGCGAGCTCACTCCCCGTGAGGGAGAGACTCCACACGCTCCAATAGAACAGCTGGACGCTCACACCCGTGAAGAGCGTCCAGAACACGGTCGCAAACCACACGTCGCTCAAGTAGGCACAGATATTGGGGTATGGGAGGCGGCTTCTGGAAGACGGATTCGCAGTCCAGTCCTCCTCGCTGCGGGGCCGCGAATTGGAGACGCGGGCGACGTACAGCTTGTTGTTTGCGCTATTATTAATACATAAGCTACGCCTGTACCCACCCCTTGTTCGGCTCGTCCCCGCGCGTCGTGTCGACGATGCGCACCTGGAGGTGGCCGAGCTCGAAGAGGCAGCCAGCGTCGAACATGACGTCCCAGAACACGAGACCCCACTCGAAAAACGCATATTGGGTGTAGGCGCCGGGGACGCGGCGCACGCTGTGCTTGATAAAGAGGTAAATGAGTGGCGGAATGGAGAGGATGAAGCCGGCAGCGGTGACAGTGCTGGGGTTCAGCGAACGCGAGAGGAGACACACTCACCGCCACCGACGCGCCTTCTGCGTCGTAGAGTGCAACGTCGAGAGCACCATCCATGGTACATTGAGTACAAGATAGACAATCATAAACAGGTCGTGCAAGTCTGGGTCAGCTGCCATCTTGAGGCAACGCACCATGATGATCGCGTGAGGTAATGTACATCCACCCTCCGCAGCAGAATGTGCGTCCAAGACCACACATGGCCTCGACGTCGGCCCACCCTGTGGGCGCAGCGGCAGCTTCATGCTCCGGTACAGGCTCCGACACGTCGTTATCGGATTGCTTCCGGTTCCGCAATCCCTCTTTCGACACGGTATGGGTACTTGGACTCGAGACGCGCGACAGGGAGTGCGACGCACCCTGTCTCCGCGGAGGGTAGCGGTGCGCGACCCACTGAAGAGCAAGGAGCGTGAAGCGGGGGAAGGCCGTCAATGCGATGGCAATGTGGAAGGGCGCTCGTGAGGCAGCGTGGTCGCCGATCCTGTGGTCAGCTGCAACAGGATCTGCGGGAAACCAGTGGGAAACTTACGTAGCGGACACGGAGGGAAACCACTCAACGGGCCACTTGGCGACGCTGTTCTCGCACAGCGCCTCCCATATTCCACCGAGATATCCCGCCGCGAGAGCTAGCAGAAACGCCGTCGCGGATAGCGCGGTGTGTGCGCGCGACACGAGCTTGGCGGGGAGGGCGATGAGCGTTGCCATGGGTTTGGGTGGATGGGGGGTTTGGTTCTGATCAGGCACTAGATGGACTGGTGTGCGGTTGGCTGTCGCCGGAGAGCGAGGAGGAGGGGGCCGACGAGCCGAACGATTGTGAAGTGAGAAGTGTTGAGAGAAACAAAGTGGATGCGGAGGCTCAAGCCACAACGAGGCCGGCGTGTGGACGCGACGGGACCTGAGAAGCTCACTGCGGGCGGGGGCCGATGACCCGGCGACCCTGGATGACAATGACGTCAAGACCGGCGCCAAGAGCCGTGCACGGATTATACCTTGCATTCCACCATCCATCCTCTCATGGGACCTCGTGACGCCGGTGCATTGCATCGAGAACCTTTCAGGCTTTGGTGCTACATGGCTCAAACGACACCGAGGCGCGTCGCATCGCGTCGTACGCGTCAATCTGCCGCCCCATCTCATCCGCATCCACTCCCTCCTCCAAACCCCTCGCGACGCGCTCCGCCTGAGTTGGCGGACAGTGGCCCCCCGCGGGAGGGGGGTCGTTATCCAAGTTTGTAGGGAACGAGTACGCGTCTGGCACTGCGGCGAGGAGCGCGGCTTTCTCTCCCTCCCCAGCACAGGCGCAGAACGCGGCCATCTCCTCCCAGACAGCCTTGACGATCGCACTCCGGTCCACAGTCTCCATGGGTTTGCCCCAGGCCGCACTAATCTGCAGTAGATTCGCGCTGCGCTGTACATCTTCCGTCGTGTTGCTACCTGCGGCGTGGAAGAGGGCAGGGCTGAAGAACAGTGCGTCACCCTTCTTGAGGGGGATCTGGATTCTCATCTTGTCGAAAACTGCCCGAAACGCTGGCTCACGGTATGCGAGGAAGCCCGCCTCGTATTTTTGCGAGTGTGGGAGGAGAAGAGTGGGGCCAGAAGGGAGAGGCATGTCGCTGTGTGCGACGGCCCCCTGCAGTGTGAGTAGAGCAGACGCGATCTGCGCCGAGGGTGGGAATCGTGCCGCCACTTGAGCGGTCTGGAAACCCAGATGGTAGTCTCTGTGTGGCTCTTGTGCCCTCGCCCCCGGCCGGACGATATTGGTCTGCGCCGTGATGGCATACCCCGGCCCGAGCCAGGCTTCGGCCGCGAGGGCAAGGATCTCGTTCCCGTAGTATTCCACAAAGGATGCTGGGTCTACTAGAGCGTGCTTCTGGAAACTATTCCAGATGCGGTCGTTGGCACCGTGGGCGGCAAAGTGGTCCCCTCCGTCTTTGCCGTTGGCTTTCTCGCTAGCGACGATTGTGTCAAACGCGGAAGAGGCGCGGTCGACGACAGCCTGCCCAAATGCCGATCGGATCACGAACACTCCCGGACCAGTTAGGAGGACGGTGTGCAGCTCGTCCAATGTCGCGTCTCTGTCAGACTTGATAGAAGAACGGAGTATGGCTGCGTCGTAGATCGGGACATTAGACGCGATCTCCGAGGAACGGGGACAGTCTTCCGCGTAGGTCTGCTGGGAACCTACTGTCAGTTGGGAGGGACAGCGGGGTAGGAGGAGAGGGGTTGGGCGGGAATAAGAGTGGAAGCGGCCCCGGTAACGCCCCGGGGAACTCACAGAGTTCAGTAAACTCGGCCAGGTCACCGTACGTGAACTCCGGGATGGTGCGGGTGCCAGCCTGGCGGCCATGTCTGCCGTTCATGTTGGGTTATCTTTCCCCAGAATCTCTTGGGATGGCCCTCATCAAGCGCCTCTCCAATACAGTACTTATGTGCTGTGGGCATCTCGGTCGGCGGAGGATATTCACCGACCGAGCCCAATCCAACTCGCCGAGCTGCGATTTCCCCAAGACACTCTTGCACCATCTTACCAATGTTCGCTCCAACGTGTAAGTCACTCGACAGAGTGTGCTGAGCAAAGTGCAAGGGGTGAGAGGTGCCGGAAACAATGGGGTTGGGTGCCCCATGTCGTGTTGCCCTGATGCCGTGTTGCTGCAACCTACCCAAGCACAGGAGCGTTAATCACCACAATATGCGCGAGTGCGGGTAGACCGTGTTGGGTGATAAAGTGGTACGTGGCGCTGTAGATGGCCACCCATGCTAAATCTTCTCGCTGGAGATTAGCAGCTGCCATCACCTGTTCTTGCTGCTGCGATGGGTGGCACTGTCAGCTCAGCCCGCGTGAGAGTACTTCCATCCCGGCGTGGACCAACTCAGATGTAGCCTGCCGTGTTCATGTCGTGTCTTACTGCTGTGGGTTCGCCGCACGAATGTGATCCTTGGGGTTGCATGACCCGCAACGAGCATTGGTGCGTACCCCAGTTGCCTCACCCGTTCGCTACCCATTGTCACTCGCATCCAGCGTTGGCATGAACCGGCGTTCATTCGTATATACAAAGACTGCGCCTACAGCGCCCCACAAGAGACGCCAGCACTGCCTGACAGTGCCTCCCATCTAAAACGCCGCTGCAGCAGCAAGAAACCGCCTCCCACGAGGCAGCGCATGGCCACCGCGCGGCAGATACCGTGACGTCTCCGCCCTCCTAGCAGCACCCGCCGCTGGACTTCTGCTCGACGTTCTGGCCGACGCGGATGTTCTGCTGCTTCGACCCACCGCCCATCGAGTTGGAGCCCATGCTGCTGTTAGCCATATCCTACCACGCACATACCGGTCCTTGATCTGCTTGGACATGGTCAGGAAGGCCTGCTCGACGTTGGTGGCGTTCTTCGCAGATGTCTCCAGGAAGGGGATACCGAGCTCGTCGGCGAATGCCTTGGCAGCGGCGTAGTCGACAACCTTCTTGGTCGCGAGATCCGACTTGTTGCCTACAAGCAGCTTGTTGACACCCTCAACGGCGTAGCGGTCGATCTCCTGCAGCCACTGCTTGACGTTGGCGAACGTGTCGCTGTCGGTCACGTCGTAGACGACAATAATGCCGTGCGCCCCTGCTCGTCAGCATGGAAGAGGCTATCGTACTCACCGCGGTAGTAAGACGAAGTGATGGTGCGGAAGCGCTCCTGTCCGGCAGTGTCCCACTGTTTGTGAAACAAGAAAAAAGAAAGTACGAGGAATGGTTGTGGGGCGGTGTGCGAAAGGGGATAGTGAGGGGGGAAGAGAATGGACAGTGGAACCCAGTGATAAGTGGGCAATGGAAGTGCGTACGGATTATACCGAAATACACGCCAAGATTCATAGGCGGACGAGGTTGAAAGTTGAACGCAGCGTCGGCAGCGCCGTTCGCGCGAGGGAAGCGAGTGCAGAATCGGAGATTGACGTTTGACCGGGATTGAAGCGGAACCGTTGACCAAGGAATCGGACGAGGACCAAGATTTATCGAACGGAAAGTTGACAACACCGAATGGGCAGTTTCGACAACACCAGGCGATTAAGACGACGACGACGACAACGGCGTGTTGACAGCAATCGGACCGGGTGATAACAACAAGACAACAGGCGGAAGCGGAGGGCGATCCAACAACACAGGCGAGAGAGAACCGTCACCGCGGAGGACGTTGCACAAACAGGGATGACGACGGGGAGACGACGACAACACCAAGGGAACGATGATTTTGACGAAGAACGAGTCGACGATACACCGTAGACGATTCGACACACATTGACAACACGATTCGAGAGCGGATCGGAGAGTCGGATTGCGCACACACGACACAATAACAGGCAGCAGCAACAACCAACAGAGCGTCAGAGAGTGCCAGACACCGAAATGGACGAAGTGAGTGCGGAGAGTCGGAACCGAGAGTTGAGCCATTTAAAGCGGGAGAAATTGAGTCCAAGATCGACGAGTGACCAGAGGAAGAATCACGACGGGCCAAGTGAGTGGCGATGCAAGACCGGAAGTGTAGCGAAACCATAGACGCGAGTTGAGTTTGACAAGCCAGAGCGGCAGTTGACAGTGGGACAAAAGCGACCCGACAGTTGACAGACCGAGATGCGGCAGGGAACGCAACGACGCGCAAGCCGGGCCCACAGGGCGAGGTTTGGCGGAGCGACACGACCAGAAACGAGCAATTGACCAGCCCACAGGCGATGTTCACCAGCGACAGGAGCGAGACACGAGCAGCAGTATAACGCGCCAGGTCAGTCCGAGTTGGGGGGTGAGTCGTAATGTCGAGTGGGGTAAGAGAGAAGAATTGAGAGGGTTGAGTGAGATGCGATGTGAGGGGAGGGGAGAAGAGGGGGAGGAAGAGAGCGGGGGTCAGCTTAAACTCGCTGAGTGCATGGGAGGAGGGCCACGCACGATCTGGAGCTTGACGGTCTTGCCCTCGAGGTCAATGGTGCGGATCTTGAAGTCGACCTGGGTATCAGCTGCTGCTGCTGGGCGCGTTGACCAGGGACAACTCACACCAATGGTCGAGATGTAGCTCTCAGTATAGGTGTCATCGGCGAAGCGGAGGAGCAAGCAAGATTTGCCGACACCAGAGTCGCCGATTAGGAGAAGCTGTGTGATGCGTCAGTCAGAGTTAGTCGGAGCGATGAGCAGAGGTGCCCGAGCGCGTCGTCGACCGAAGACCTGCTCACAGCGCCCCTGCGCCGGGATGTGCCCAATTTGCTTACCTTGAAGAGGTAGTCGTACTCGGCAGTCGCAGACATGGTGGCTACAGGTCTGTTGCGTGTGCAGCCGGTATTGGAGATGGCGGTGGGAGTGCAGCAAGAATGGGCGGGAGGAAGTTTGATGGGATCAGTGAGATTGCCAGATGCGCGTGTCGTGGGGAGATGTGAGGGTTGGCGCGTCGCGTGTGCGGCAAATGACGTGTTGAGTGGCGAGGGCAATGTGCGTGGAGCCACGGCGAGCGGGTGGCAATATTAAATGGGCAAGAGTCGAGCACAACCGTAAGGGTAAGGTTGGGGTGCGTGGGTTCGAAATGGTGCGACAAGTGCTCAGTGGCAAGAGCAAGCAAAGGTGCGGCAGCGATACGCACGTTAGCGAGTTTGAATGTATCAGCATGGGTGCGGGGGAAGGTGATAACGATGGGAGGAGGCGTGGTGTAGGAGGGACGTACGGATTAATAAGTTGTTTGTGGGGAACAGGAGCGGATGGATATAATCGGCCGATGGGATGATGACCGAGGGAAGCGGGGTGGATTGCTGTGAAAGGTGAGGAGTGTTGAGCAAGAGATGAATGGTAGTGAGCAAGTGGTTGGTGGTGATTACACAGTCCAAGGTGGAGTGCATCGTCAGTGGGTGTGGCCGTGGGTGCGGCCGTTGGGTGTGGCTGTGGCGTGGCAGGCAAGGGGTTGGGTCCTGGGCGTGGGGACGCAATGGGTCACCCTGGCTGTGTGGGTACGGTGGGTGGGGTGGCCTTTGCTGCACCGCAGTGGAGAGGAGAGTGCTCTGTGACGCGCGGGGAGCTCGACTTGCTCCCGAGCAAAGGCAAAGTCAGGCTCACTGCTGTATGCTGGACGTCAGCCACACGAATCCTTTCGCGGTGTTTTATATTGTCTCCGCCTGTGGCAAATAATACACGTGGGATTATGTAATGGTAACAGAGAATTTTTACGTAAAGCTGAGCAGGATGGGCGGAGGAGGGGAAGATCAAGCTGACAGTAGAGTTTAAGTCAGACTAGGATCAGGATCGGGATCGAGGATCGAGAATCCAAGATTGTCCACATGACCACCGGCTATCGCTCGCTATCTATCGCGCATCTCTTGATTCTTTTCATCTCCAGACTGACTGTTTCTCCCCCCATCTCATTCCTACTCACTCCAGCTCTTGATACCGGCTCTTAATGCACACTTCAACACACTATCTCATTCCCACGCTAGGCCCACCACTAAATCTGAGCCCCCGTTAGGGTGGTTTCGGGGTCATGCGGCCGCTCATCCCCGAGGCCACCTACCACCTTCAGGGGGACATTGAAGGCTCGTGCGTCGCTTCCAAAGATTGAGTCCGATTTCCCATTCTATCATCAATCCCATCAATACTACTTTGGCCACGCTCGCCACCCTGCCCGCCTGCCCGCTCACTACCTGGCTCGATCCGCATCATTCTACCGCGTGACAGCTTTGTGTCAGTGGCTACCGCCGACGCCACCCTCGATCCAACCGTCCTTTCCTCCTTCGCCCCGTCGCCCGTCGGCAACGTCCCTCTTCACCGAGCGCCACAGTCGACGCATGCGCCAGGTGCTGGCGCTGCCCCGCACAAGGAAGCCCCACACAAATACCAATCGTCTACAAATACCAGCCAGATGACAGAATAAAGGGCACATCGACATCCGAACGACGGCTGCTCTCTCCACTGTTCTCCTCTTCACTCCATCCCATCGCGACCCCGATACGCCAATACCATGAACGCTACTATCAGCAACGCTACCGTCGCCACGCGGCGCAGCATCTCGCGTGTCTGGCAATCCTACCTGACCCAGCTTGCCGCGCGTCCCCTCCGTACCAAGATGGTCACGTCCGGCACAATGTTCTTCATCGGCGACGCCATCGCGCAGTTTGGTATCGAGGGCCGCCGGGTCAGCTCCGACGCTGTGCCGCAGGAGGGGTACGGCCCCGTCGACGACGATATTGTGCTGGCTTACAACGTGCGTGTGCCACATTCCCCTCGCTGATGCCCAGCCAATCCGTGCCGTTCGCCAGGCAGTGTGTGAGTCCTTTTCTCACCGCTCCGCTAACCTCAGACGGCGCGCTCGTCCTTGCACCTCTCGGACACAACTGGCTCGTACGCCTCGACAAGGTCAAGTTTGCCAACAAGTGGGGCAGTGAGTCGACTGCCGTACGGGCCCGACCCTAGATAGGCGTCACCCCTTCACCCTTCTTCACGGATCGCATCGTGCTGACACCAGCCCTCGGCGCCAAAGTTGGCCTCGACCAGCTCGTCTGGGGACCCTTCATCGTCACTGGTAAGTCAAAACAAGCAGCAGCGCGATAAATTCCGTGCTGGGTATTTTCGTCGTTAGGAGCCTCCGCTCCGTTCCGCATCCCTGGAACTTGCGCCCTGGTTTTGCCGCCACGGTGATCCGCAACTGATATCAGCATTTTGGACCTGGACGGGCATGATGGAGGGCAAGTCGACTCAACAGGTGGCCGACCTCGTCCACTTTGCGTTCCCAGGCGCCTACTCGAAGTGTGTCGCCGTGTTTGGGCCCACCCAGATCGTAAACTTCCTCTGGGTTCCCCTCCACCACCGCCTGATGGTGCACCAGACGGTCGGACTCGGTGAGTGTTGCGTGCTCAGTGTTTTTTTTTTTTTTTGGCTGTGGCGGTGCCAAGCCTCAATAGTGCGAACGCTTGTGGCGTGGCAATTGTGCCAAGTGCCACAGGGGTGCCGCGGCTGTGGTGGGGTGTGTGACGCCAGGTCGTCGGGGGAGGTGGGCCGTGTGGCAGGTGACTGCGACACGAGTGGCGGCGGTGCGAAACAGGCGATCGAAACAATGTGGCGTGTCTGAGTGTGGTGCCTCTCACGCGCCTTAAGGTTCTCAATGTTTTCCTGCGCCGCTCCGCACTCCGCGCCGCTCCACTGCCTCGGATGTCGGACGTGACCAAAGTGGCAACCTCACACCTCACACACTGATCCCGCTATTGTCCTCGCCGCCACGTCGACGGCCTCCTTCCCCACAGAGTCTCTGTGACCCCCCCACACTCTCTATCCACGGGCCCCGGCCGCCTCCTGGCTCCACCCTGTTCGGTTCTCGATCCATCGCTATCGGCTGTATCGCGTTCCAGATCCCTTCCCATCCCTTGCTCCCCAATGGCGGCCTCATTGCCATTGCCGCACGCTCGTGCCCGCCGATGAGTTGCCTCCTTTCTCATCGGACCGCCGCAGTTTATCCAAGTCTCCGGCTGGCCCACAGCCGGTGCTCGTCGAGTCGTGTGGCACCGCCTCGCTTTCCGCACCGTCTCTCACCTCCCTCTTTCTTCCCCGCTCGCACCCCTGTCGCGCGCAACTAGCTGACCCTCAGGGTGGAACATCTTCCTCTCGTACATGACCAACAAGAACAACACCCTTCTCGCCATCGCCGAGACCAAGCTCGCTGAGGCCCAGGTGGCAGAGGCGGCCGTCGAGCCCATCCACGACAAGGCCCACGACGATGAGCGCGCCCTCGCCCACGCCATGGTCGAGGACGCCGCCAAGGTGCTCGCTGCCGTCAAGGAGGAGCGCCAGCGCCTGCGTCACCTCGACGGTGGCGGCGCCACTGCCGTTGGCACGCGCATGTAACAATTTCTTTACGAGACACCTGTAGATTTTCACGACGGCTGCCCGGCGGCCGCAAGGGCCCGAGTAAAGCCAGAAGTGTTGTACATATGAATGCATTCCATACCTGAGACCTATGCGAAGCGCCGCTGCCGCTCGTATGCCTTCATCTCCTCGTCTAGATCCTCCTGCGTCTTGGGCTTAGCCTTGGGTGCCTCCTTGGCTTTGGACTTGTGCTTTGGCGCCCTGTCGACGTCCATGGCCCCGGGCTTGTTCGCCACCTTTTTGGCACGTGACAACTTGTCGGCTCCCTTGGCTCCCGCCTTCTTGCTCTGCATCGTCGCCGCCGCGTTCTTCGCTGCGGGGCTACCCTTGGCCGGCTTGTTCAAGCGCGAGAGCAGAAGCTCGCCAGGGTGACCCTTGGCGACCGCCTTGCGCTGCTTATCGAGAAGCCTGGGGTTAGCGGCACATAGCGGAGGCTTCCGAGGCCAACATCACTCACATCTTCTGGCGCTCCTTCTCGCCAGCCCTGCCCGTCTTCCCCAGACGCGAGAGGAGCTTGAGTCCCGGAGCACGCTGGTCGTCCTTGATCTCCTTGGCCGTCGGCCGCTTGGCCTTGGGTGCGGGGACCGGGACCGGGACGGGGGCTGGAGCAGGCGCGATTCTGCCCCTGACTGGCTGGGCAAAGGCGGGGATTACCGCTCTCGGGGCGGTCGGGAGCGGCGCCGTGGCCGGGAGGATGTGGTGCACCG
This sequence comes from Cutaneotrichosporon spelunceum, assembly GCA_030805415.1. Classification (NCBI taxonomy): domain Eukaryota; kingdom Fungi; phylum Basidiomycota; class Tremellomycetes; order Trichosporonales; family Trichosporonaceae; genus Cutaneotrichosporon; species Cutaneotrichosporon spelunceum. The sequence continues at coordinate 728,286 of BTCM01000007.1, forward strand.
CAAGCGTGTGTGCTGGCGTCAGTCGTGGCGTGTACGAGCGACGGGAGCTGCGAGCTGCGGCTGCGGGCTGGGACTGGCTGAGCCAGTGAGGGGATACGGTGGACGCAAGGCCCAGAACAGGCAAAGGAAGCGCTACAGTGAATGGACCCACTCACATCCATCAATGACCTGTCCCGAGAACTGGCGGCGGACGCGTTCCGCATCCCCGTCTGACCCAACCTCGACGAGGAAGGTGCCGAGGAATGTGCCCGCACTGTTGTACAGAGCCGTAACGGCGATGCTGGCAGCCGCGAGGCGGATCGGGTCGGCGGTGAGGAGTTCCTGCGGTCAGTGAGGAGCTTGAGGCAAGGTGCTCCGAGGCGTCGATACGCGTCCGAGGAGATGGCACTACGATGGCAGTTCCCGCTTCCCGCTTCCCGCTACCCCCGCCCTAACCCCTGCGCCAGAGCGGGTGTGCCCGGCCACTTGACTCACCGCCAGGTCCACGTCGCGCACGTCCAGCGGGAGACCGGAGAAGAGGAGGACCGAAGGCATGGTTGGTATTTTGGAGAGAGTGAGATGAAGCGCGTCCAAGTGGTTGTTGTTGTGCCTGACGTGGCTTTTGGTATCACTTGTTTGGTTTTGGCAGGGTGAAGATCCAGAGAGGAGTGGTGGCAAGATGAAAGTGGGAGAGAGGATGGAGTCAAGGAGCGGGACGGAGGATGGAGAAAAAGAACGCAAAGGAGGATGGGGACACGGAGCGCAAAGTAGTTGCGAGTACCGAAGTCGAGTCGAGTCAGAGATGACGATGGAACGCAACGTCGTGGGTGACACAGCCGACAGTCACACTGTTCAGAGGAAAATGACAAATGCAGGCATCCATTCTCTATATGGTACTTACTGTACATACATTGTAAACATCTAGACAGTCTCCGCATGCGCTCCTCCTCCTCTTGACGAGTCCTCGCTCACCGTCCTCCCTCTGCGCTGCTTACAGCTCGAGCACTGAGACATACGTCTTTGGCACGACGCCCTTGGTCCGCTCGCCGTCCGGGCCGGGAACGAGCAACTCGCACCACAGCTCGTCAAAGGCCATGCCCTCGCCGGTAAGCTCGTACATGGAGCCCTTGGTGATAGCAATCTCGCCGGGTCCAAGCCGGTGATCAGGGGGTGGGAATGTGAAGGTCGCACTGACAAAAGCGCCGCAGCCCCCGTCCGCTGGAGCCGTGGAGCTCCCAACCAGCCCAAGGACGTAGACCGGCACGAGGCCCTCTTGGTCCTTGTTGGTGTCGAAGCTGCGGCTTACCTTGGCCCAGCCGCTCCCGTCGAGGTCGGGCTCGAGGAGGCGCACGATCTCCCCCGCGCTCAGCCCAAGCTCCAATGACCCTCCCGATGGATACGCCGATCGTGCGCGCGCAAGCGGGACCGAAAGGTCCCCCGCGAGCGCCGCGGTGATCGCCGCGCGGTCCGCCTCATCGTCCACCACGAAGAACGGCGAGATTATCGCCTCGTCGTCGCGCAAAGGTTCGACAAACCCGGCAGACGTGTCTGTGCGCAGCTCCACTGGCCCACCGTTCGGAGCGTCGTACATGGTCGAGCGGCGCAGCTTGAGCGCGCTAGAGGTAAATGAGCGCCTAAGACGGCTACCGCTGGTGAGGCGCCGCCGGACCCTTAACCCTGTGCATTCGGGATCGCCGTGTAGCTCACACGCCTTGTGTAAAGCGATACCGCAATGGCGGCAGGAAAGCTCGCTCTTGATTGGGCTCCATAATTTGTCACCGCAAGCGTCGCATTGCGAGGGCGTTGCGAACGGCCGCTCCTTGAAGTCGTGCGTTATCTCTGGGCGTGGGTTTGGTCCCAGCACGGCTTCGAGGCACGCCATCTCGGCTTTGGTGACCACGACGCGGCGCTCAATGCTGCCCAGCTCGCGAAGGACGTTCATGCGTCGCTCCCACATCTCATCAGGATCTCCGAGGCCGCGGTTCGCGCCATATTCCAGGCATTTCCGTCGCACTCTCGAAAGCTCCTCCCCTGAAAGTCAGTTACTGCCTCAGACTTGCAACCCACGCTTTACGACTGCCGGCCCCTTGCCGAACCCATCAGTCAACGTGTTGAGCTCGTTGGACGCTCGGAGCCACCGGTTCACGAGCCACTTGCGGTCTGCCGCCTTGGCACAGTCGAGTACAGCCTCCTCGGCCTGTGCGCTTGCCGGAGGGATGAAGCTGTAGCATTGGAGGGACGGATGGGATGAGTCGACAGACGCGGGCCCGGCTATGCTTGACGACTCTGACAGGCCGGGCGTTGACGCGTACGATCTGGCGTGTTCTTCCTCACTGTTACGTGCACCAGTCGTGTTCCACTCGAGGAAGATATCCTGATCCTTGACCAAGTCGACAGCGGCGTACGTCCCCTCGAGGCGGGAGACGACGTTACCAAGGAGCGCGTAGTGTGCGCGGTCCTCCTCAACATGATGCCGCAGAAGTTCGAGCATCGAGTGCTGAACGTGGCCGTAAAGTTCGCGCGCCTCTTCGCCCCAGCCATTGAGGGCACCTCCTTCAGCAACATCGTGGCCGCCACCCCCTGCAGCGCCTTCGCCAGCCAGCGCGACGAGGTACGCCTTCTTCCTGTCCGAGCGGGTTCGCTCCAACTCGGCAACATGCTTTTCGGCCTTGAGCCATTCCGAACCGGCTTGCGTGGCGCTGCTCTCGGGCGGCGCACATTGCCGCAGCTTGACTTCGGCTGTGTTGTGCTCACGCACAGCTGTCTCATACTTTGCACGCGCGTTCTCAACGCGCTGCCGGCCCTCCTCCCAACGTCCGCGGATGTCCTTGCTCCACGCTCCGAAGCGGCGCACGCTCTCCCCTCCATGCCGGTCGAGATTCATCAACGGCTGGCCAATGTGACTGGCTAGCGTGTCCTGACGCTTCACGAAGAGGTTGGCAACCGTCGTCATCTCGGCGAGGTGGCCGCGCATACCGGCGGTCAGTGTTGTGGATGGCGGCCTGCTCGTGCCCGGGAGCGGGGTGTTCACGACGTCGATACGGGCCTCAAACTTCTTGACAGCGGCATGCAGGGCACGCCCGTACTCGAGCTCGAGGCGACTGACGGTGTCTACAAACTCGCGATAGTCGCGCGCTATTTCGAGTGTCTCGTTCAGGACTGTCAGAGGTGCTGGGTACCCCGCGCATGCTGGCGGGAGGAAGGTAGGGCGCGACCTGGCGTGTACCCATGGCTTGCCTCCGGGTAGCGGAAGCGCTGTAGGCAGTGGTTTCTGGATGCGCGGGGGCTCCGATGGCGGCGCTGCAGAGTCGTGACTCTGCCCTCGACCCCGCACGGCGTACTCGGGCTGCGTCGTCTGCGGCGGCAGGCTGTCCCTTCTACTGCGTGATCGGGGAGTCTCAAACGGTGTGGAAGTAACAGACCGGCCGATGATGTTGGAGGACATATCCGCCGACGGCGCTAGGACCGGTTGTGTTGAGCCGGGGGGAAGGCTAACCCGAGAGTGTTGAGCTGATGTTGGTGAAACGGGCGCCGTATTTGAACGGTTACTGCGCGGCGATGGCGTGTTGTATGAGTGAGCATGGCTGGGGTGCGTGGGGTTGGTGGGAGGGGCTGAGTGAGAGATGTGTGACGTGGGGAACGGGGATGCTTGATGGGAGGGTTGGTGAGATGATGAAGGGTGAGAAGGGTAGGAGTGAGACTGGGGGGTATGGGAGCCGTGGGAGCGGGATGAGTTGGACGCGCTCCGGTCTGGACGATGCGGAGGTATGCTTTGCTGGCTGTCAACGTGTGGTAGCTGGCCATGACTCTGGCTTCTGCCATGGAGCGACTTGTTCCGGCTATAGCTCGGCGGCTGCGGCATGTGTAATGTGAGAGGACCCCGTTGTTGGAGGAAGGCAGGGTATCCGCCATCGATGCCGTTAAAGGCGCGTGGTGGGGCAAAGGGGTCGTCGGCGCTCGGCGCCCACGCGGCGTCGGCCATATGTGGCGGCTGCGGGTGAGTGAGTTGATGCAATTAAGAGGACGAGTAGGGGTTGAGAAGTGAGGGAGAGGGTGAATGAGGGACTGGCTTTGTTGAGCGAGGGAAGGCAAAGGGTAGGCTTGGTGACGGTCGGTGATGAAACGAGTGACGCGTGGTTGTTGACTTATGAAGACCTGTTGGATGATGCCGCCGGTGATGGACAGGGGACAACGCTACCGAGACAATGATACCAGTCGTTGACGGCGCGAGGACTGTGCCGATGTGAACAAGAGGATGTTGGACGACGGAGGGCTGCAAGCTGGTTTAAGTGGCGTCACAGTCGAGGAGGATCATAACGTTCGGTGGCGATGCGACGCAGCTCTTGCCGGCATCAGGGCCATCTTGGCGACAAACCCAGCTTGCGCCTAAACGGCTACATCATCCGGTCTTGCTCATCCGCCTGCAGTGATGCAGCTCGAGGCCCCTGGACACGTGCTGCCAGCTTGTCTTAATGTTCATAATCGATACGAGCGAGGCGGTGCTCGCTGGCCTTGAACTGCAACCGAGCATGACCATCTATCTACCTGGCATCGGAGATGAGGCAGCGATCCATGGTGGACAACAAGATTGGACAAAGCAGAGTGACATCCAAATCCACGACGGCGCGGTGCACAAACCAGGGCGTGCATCATCTCAAAGGCACAGACAAACCTGAGAATACCATACATGCACCGTACCTTTCATCCAGAGTTGCCTCATACTGCATCGTCGTCCTTGATACCCCTTGCCTTGCCATGCCATGCCGCTCTTTCAAATGGGTCGAGCTTGGTCGACCTACTTTGCAAGCTGCGAGCGCGTGGCGGCAACCCCTCCTTGACTATCAGGGAGACAAAGGTTCGAGGGTATCAACAACATCACGTCGCCAATAAAGGGCCGGAGAGATGGCCAGCAAATACGAACCAGGCGGGGGCCGTGCAATTTGCACAAACAAGAGAAAACAAGTGCGAGCTGCGCGTGGACAGGCCAGGTGACACTTGCTACCGAGCGTGACGCTGGCAAGCACAACTACTGTACATACAACAGTACACAGTACATCGCGCGTACAGTATTGTAAACTCCAGCTCGGCCCGCGCATTCGGCCTTGCCGAGTTGACATCTAACGGAAAAGGAAGCCACCCGAGTCCGTAAGCGTAAAGTCCTCCCAGAATCCATCAAGATTGAACCCAACCCCAATGTCTTCAAATAGGCCCCCTTGGTCGAGCCCGAACAACGCCGGGTCCGGCATCTCCACCGGTTTCTCGATGGGCTGCGGCTCAGGCGATGGGAAGCGGGAAGGCACCGCGCTCCCAAGCTCGGTGAGCCGGCGCGAGAGTAAGCTAAGCATCCGTCCATACCGCGACGCCGGGTGGTCCTTGTCCGGCGATGCGTGAAGTAGCGCTGCGCACACCCGTTCCACCAGTTCGGTCGTTCTGTGGTTAGTGTCAGATTGGAGTCCAACCCACTTGGCCACCTCGTCCTTGCCTGTCGCACCAGAGTACGCTGCCTTGAGCGCAAAAGTCCCGCTGTACGCAAAGTTGATCAAGTACCGGCTTGGGAGGTACTGGATCACCCCCCTGTCGCCCAGGCGGATACAAATGTTGAGGATCTCGGAGGCTGCATCGATGGACTCGTAGATAAACAGCGCGTCAGGCGAGGTTGCGCTGCCGCGTGGGAAAATGGACCCAACCGACCCAACCCCATTAGGCCGTGGGCTCTCTCTTGCTGCGTCGGCACGTTCCTGTGCGCGCTGAACGTGCGCCTGGAACGCAAAGGCGGCAACGTACAATCGCACAAAGTGAAATGTGCACCATGTGAGCTCGCGCGTGCTCTCCAACCGCCACACCTTGTCCTTCCACGCGACAGTAAATGAGTCGAGCGCGCGGCGGAAATGGTCGAGATACTTGAAGTATTCGCCTTTCCGCACAAGGTTCTTGGTCCTAGTCGGTGTGGAGAACAGAATGTCGTGAGCGTTCGTCATGATTTGGGTAAGCTCCAACGTCGCTTGCATCAATGACGCGCTGTCGTTCGTGTCCACCACCTCCCCTTGCATCATGTAGGGGAAGTTGACGCGGGCTGCCGCCTCTCCTGTCTGCGAGATGTCCGAGTAACCCTGGAAACAGAGGGTCGGCCCGCGGCTCCAGAACGCCAGGCCGGTGCGCAGGCCCAGCGTGCGGTCATAGAGGTAGCACCATGTCCAGATACCTCGCGCGCGCTCGAGGTCCGCGTTCCGCTCGCCGTCTTCGAGAGCTAACTGGTCCAGGCCGAGGCCGTACGCCGCACGGATCGCCGTGCCCGTAAGCGCCCATGCGCGCCGATTCTCGACGCCATGCAGGCCCTGTTGACCCTCCATAGCGGACCCCGAAAATTCGGCCGAGGTCAGGCTCTGGCGCTCCCGTGGCAGGTTCTCCGCGAGAATCAGGACCCCCTCGATGAATCCAATGGACGGCTGCCAGCCGGCACATGCGTAGTCGGCCAACACACCGCGTACGAGCGCATAGGCCTTCTCGTGCACCTCCCTCATCCCTGGTGCTGCGTGGTGCTGGCTGGCAACGCACACGATAACGGAGAGGAGGAACGGATCGTCCTGGGCAAGGGCTGCAAGCTGCGTCTTGTTGTGTGGGATCCGCACTGTCTGGAAGATTGGCTGACGTTAGCTACATGGTAACGACAAGGTGTCCAGACCCACTAGAACCGGATGGTGATGCTGGAAGAACAGCTGCACGAGCAACTCAAGGCGATGTTCATCCAGAATCCCGCGGCGGACCAGCACAAACTCGTTGAGACTCTGCCGATGCGCGTCGTCCGCCCACGACACACGCTTGCGCTCAAGCGCGCTCTCCTTCTCCCCGTTAGACCCATCACCATCCGCATCAGTCGCAGCCTTGGCGAGGATCTCAAGCGCATCCGTCTCATTGTTGAAGCTCGCCACGACGATGCGCCTCGTCGCGTCGGGCTCGCGCCGTCTGCGTGAGCCAGTTGGGTGGTTTGGGCTCGACGCAGACGTCGACCCGAAGCTACTGCTCGTGGTGTTGGTAGGCGGGTCGACGTATGGCGAGGTCTTCTCGAGGCCCCTAAGGCCCATTGCCTCGGGCCAAGGCCGCAGGTCATCCCCGGGCATCTGGGGCCGACGGTTGGGGTGAGCACTAGATCCCGGATGACTGGGCTGTGCGCTGGATTCAGGGTGAGTGAAGTTGGTGCTCGCATTGAAGGGGAGTCCGCCTGCACCATTTGACCCAGGAGTGCCAGCGCTAATGCTCCCGCTGCCTCCATGCGCCGGATAGATCTCAGGCTTGAGCTCATCATTACCGTTCTTCCTGCGTCGTTTCTGTGATTAGATTGTCCTGAGACTGCGACTTACACTAGGGAGGAAGACGCAGTTTCTCTGTTCACGACGGCAGCGAGTGCATGGGGGCTCGGAAGGGGCATTGACGTCGCCGAGATCGCACTTGGCCTTGCGCAGGCGGCAGTGGACCTGAAATTAGCGGACACCGCTTTGGACGGAAAGGAAGGTGAAGCGTGGAGAAGGGAGAACGGGGAAATGGGGAGCTTGACGTCGACGACCACCATCTGACTCACGCAAGCACGATAACCCCGCTTCGGCGCGCGATCCTCATCCTTCCGCTTAGGGGGTGGGGGCGCACTTTCACGCGCGCCGGCGATGAGATCATGCACTGATGCGCCTGGTGGTGGCGAGAGCCTGGATGGCGGATGTGAGAGGCGCATCACGGAGAGGTTGAACGACAGGGGAATGTTGTTCCGCTTCAGAGCGGGAGATATGTCTCGAGCGGAGATCGACGCGAGCCAGGGGACTCAAGATGAGACCATGTCCCGGTGGAGATGCCAGCTGAAGTGGCGCGCTGGCACGCCTGATATTGATATTGTTCGAGATGTTAAGCAGGAGACAGAATGTTGGATGATGAGGATGAAAGCAAGCGGAGAACGGCATGATGCCGCCACCGGCTAACCGGGTTTACGTAACGTCTCCTCAAGGTACTAGTCGTCTGTCCCTTCTCTCCGTGCTTCAAGCCTCTACTTTACATGTATCATCTCCAGTACAGTATGCTTCCCCATGTGCTGCAGGCCCAGAGGAAGTGTAATCGCGTCTGTGTACTTGCGTCTGCACGCTTGCACATGAGTCCCGTGTCTGGTCTTGTTGGCCTGGGGTTCGGGAAGACACGGCCCCGGCAATTGGCGGCGAATTGGGTGCGGCAGGCCGGCCCGGTTCCTCAGACCGGAAAAAAAAGATAATGGCGATGGTTGAGCCGAGTTGGGACGACTCGGGTTCAACGCCGTCGTACCGGCGTCGAGAGGCGGTGCAGAGAGCGAAAGCTTTATTCGCCCAGAGCATGTCAGCAGACCTTGCGGGGAGCTTGGCCTCTCCGCGCTCACTCTGATAGCAATATGCATCAACCCGTCCCAGCCAATTCGACAGCGGCCGCTCCTGCAATGTACCTGGACGCGTCTTGCCATCCTATCGAGGTTTCAGACGTGCCTAAACGGCAGGGGCAGGACAGTCGTTCATGGTCAGTCCGAGGGAAATCACGTCACCCAGCCGTCGCCCTGCCCAATCACCCGTCGAGCTGACTCGATCTGCCGCCTCTGACAGGTAGTATACCTAGCGCAGCGCCTTCACAACGCTTCCTTTTCGCCCCCAGCTTACATTCTCCTACATTTACAACGCCCCCGTGGAGCCGGAATGGTGAATGACTCTTGATGAATGAACGCGGCACTGATAGCCTGACTGACATGGTCAAGCTTCGGTTAGCCGCAGACGCAGAGTGGCTTGAGCCAGGGCGAGCCGCCGGGAATCAACCTTAACTCTCCACCTCCGAACAGTCGATGGTTACCTCTAATGCAGCTGTCGCGGTGGAGGAACAAGTCTTAAGGAACTCACGTTGCGGGGCAGTGGCGCCAACAGCCTGTGCGCCTGCGGCGCGCGCCAGGCGCTCCTCCGCGGCCTTGATTTGGGCTTCTAGCTGCGCGAGCTCATTCTCGAGGTGCGGGATGAGTGACCGCCTGGTGTCAGAACTTGTTTGCCGTTGAGGATGGCTGAGGTCGGAAGATTGCAGGATTCATGTCGGAAGGGTACGAGAGGCAACAACCATGACAGGAGAGCAAGGTGGCGGATGTGAGGGTACGATCGTGAGAACGTGGCCGGAAGATGGCGAGCACCCCGGTAGCAACACAGCAATGCGGTGACTGGCGATGGGATGCCATGTCTGCGCCTCGAGTCCTATACCGGCACGTCAACCCAACCCCCACGCACCGCTCGCTCGATGGCCTCGGACAGCTCGCTACTGCATACGACGGTGAGACGTGTGCAGCAGATTGATGGGAAGAGGCGCAACACTCGAGGTGAGGTATCGCGACTGCCGATCTCGACCACTGCACGAAGCTCACAGCTCGAGACCTAGCCTCGCCCATTGGACCACTCTGATGGCAACACCCAGACTCCTTGGGGCGCACTCGGCTCACCGCTTCTGCAGAGTCCGCTCGAGCTCAGACACGTCCTCCTTGTTGCCGCGCTCCGAGAGGGTTGGCATAGAGTTGGCCGAAGCTGTCGGCCGCTGCTGTCCGCCCACGACGGCGTCCATGAGTGACGACGACGACGAGTTGTCGAGGTTGGGGAGGCCGAAGCCGTTAGGGGTGCGGTGGCGGCTGGAGTCAGTGTGGCCAGAGAGAGGGGTAGGGAGGATGAAGGCTCACTTGTTGAGCATGTCGTTGCGGTTCATGACAGAGAGAGAGAGAGAGAGAGAGGCAAAGAGTGTAGTCGACTGGGTGACTGGGTGACTGGGTGGCTGTGTAACTTGGAGACCGGGGTTGGGTGTTGATTGAGGGTGTAGCGCTTTCAAGTGCTCAAGGGCGGAACGAGATGACAACTCTATGGCAACTTGGTGGCACGTCTAATGCAACCCTAATGGCGATTGTATGGCAGCTCTATGGAGAAAGGGTAGGTGTTAACTTGACGCACGCTCCAGTTACCATGGATCAAACACCTCCTTGTCCTTCAACTCTGGGTCCCATTTGTACGTGTCCCTTTGACAGCTCGAGGGGGACACGCACACACCCGCCGCCGTCTCACTTGCGGGTGCTTGTGAACCTGGCGAACAGGCAGGGCCCGTGGCTCAAACTCTCTTACAGTTCGGGAACGTTGACATCCTACGTCCTCCTTGGGGGGAAGAGGGCATGATGTAACCTTCCCTTCCTTGTCACTGCCACGATCGGAAAGTGACCAAAGGACAATTGCATCCACCCGCACCCTGTTTCACATTACACGTGGCGACTCGGGGCCCCGAGACGCGTCCAACAAAACAACGACGCGACGCGTTTCATTTCCTCTATGCTCGCATCCACCTTGATCTCGTCGCATCGACGTTGGTTTGCACACTCTATCCAACTCGTTCATTCACAATAGCTCATTTATCGTGTTGAGATCACCCATTCGCTCTATCCTTTGCGCGTCTTCCGGCATCAGCACACCCGCACGAGCCGTTTGACGTCATGAGCTGTCAGCTGCCAGCTGAGCTCCCTAGGCCCAGGTTGACGTTGAGTCCCGGCCAGCAGCCGAGAGTTCAAGCTTCTGTCCGCTTCCAGATTCCAGTCTGCGATTTAGCTACTCTGCCACCGTCGAGGTGATGGGGTGTCCATGCCGGGTAACTCTTCAACGACAGTAGGCCAGCCGCCAAACTGCAGCTAACATCTAAACCCACATGTTCTCGCCATCGGGAGCTTGCCGACAGCCCATACCTCGGCCTCGGCTACCCAACCCGCTCTGACCTCTTCACGTTCTACGTCCATGTTCCGTGCTCGTTGCTCGCATAAGTGTCCATCACTGATCAGATTGGGACCGACATTGCGTTCACTGACGCCCATTGACACCGCCGCTGCGGCCGACTGCCTTCCTTACGCTTGTCGTTGCGAAACACCACTGGTATCACACACAGAATCGAGCCCTGATCATACTGATCCGGTCTCCAGTGCGAGGATGGATTAGAGGATGAGCATTCACGTTCATCGAGCGCCCGATTGCATTATCGGAGAGGAGGTACACGACAGCAACTTGACTTGGGGTTTAGTTGGGCGCTGCTGGTTAGGTGAGTTGTGCAGCGCACTTTATAGTGAGCGCTGGTCGCTCGCCGACGCCCGCGTCCTCGTCGACATCTCACTTCATTGACAGCGCTTGTTAACCAACACCCACTTCCATTTCTGCCCAGCCAGGCAGATACACGGCCACTCCCTGTTCTTCGCACCCGTCTGGACATACTCTCGCACGTTCTGCTCCACCATGGACGGCCATGACGTAAAACCGTTCATCATTGAGCCGTGGCTCAACAACCTGAATGTTGGTCACACGGGGCTCTGGACACGACGAGCAAACTAACGCCAAGGAGGACGACTTGGTGTCATTCGGTGCCACTTCACCCTACCCAGCACTTTTGGGGTTTGAATCAGAGCAGGCAGTAAGTTGAACACTGAGCCGCCATCAGACGAGGCCCCTTGGGTTGCACTTGGGCGATGGAGAGCTAACTGCTGTTGAGCGATCCCCCTTTGGTCGGACCGTCTATCCCCAGGACGCCTTGTAGCCCTTGGCCGCAGCCACTGCGCTCCAAAGCCTCCTTTGCCGTCGTTACAAGACAATGGCTTGGGGACTGCATCGACCCGCAACTGTTGTGTAGAGGGGCGCCCACGGTACACAGCAACGACGGGACGGTACGGTACGTGTGGTGATCCCATGCTCGCATCCTCGTTCCACTTCCCACGTCCCACCTTGGCCACAACAGCACAGCTCTACGTGATCATGCTCGAGTCAGCGCATGATCCTCCCTCCCTTGAACACATACATTAAACTTTCATCACAACATCCTCCCACCCCTGCTCTTGCACATTCTTCTCACCTCAGTCCGACCATGCCTTACTTTGACTCCAGCAACAACCGCGGTCCTCCGATGCACACTCACAGCAGACGCTCACTGCCATCGCTCGCGACGCAGCTCGGCTCGTACGTCCGGCCCAACACCAGCACAAGTAGCAGCATGGCCCCACTCTCGCCGAGCGACTTTCTCTTCCACGGCCCCAAGTTACCCCCCATCGACTCACAACCCGACACCACCGTACGTACCCACTTCTGATGTATGAGGTGAGGCGCTGACATCAGTTGCCGCTCAACCCCAAGAAACGCAAGCTCGATCCACCAACTCCCACACACAGTGTGGGAAAACTCTTGCGCCCTCAGCCTCCTTCCCAATGCTATCAGCAGTACGTTTTCAAACCCAAGCGCCCCTCCGCGGCATCGTCGTCAACCCGCTCCACGATCCAGCGCCGCGACGGCATGCCCCTAGCCCCCATGCGTCGGCTCGACCTCAGTGACGGCGAGGACACGGAGATACATGACGAGGACGAGGACGAGGAGAATAGGGACACGGATGACGTGGATGAGGACGAGTTGGCCAGCGAGGCTGGAAACGACAATCTCAAAAGCGGGCGTGACTCGCCACTCCTCGAGGTCACGCCCAGAGAGCGGTCGGTCGAGCTTGACGACGACTACGTCCCTTTTAGCAGTATCTGCTCCCGCACCATCGGGAGGAGTAAGCACCCTCGGAAGGCTACCAAGCCAGCCCCCAACGCCCCCCCGATCCCAAAGGCGCCCAAAGCCAAGCTCACCCCAAACAAGCCCACCGAGGCCAAGAAGACCAAGCTTTCCCGCGGTGCAGCAGGTGAACGACGCATGTCCCAAAACCGCTCGTGACTTTAGACCCCGCGTAAAAGCTGACAACAGGGCCCAGAGGAAATACAGGGACAAGAACAAGCAGCTCGCTGATCTAGTGAGTGTGGTGCTCGTAGAAGTCTAACCTTAGCGCTCTGACTTCAATCTCGCTACGATCAAGACAACCAGTGAATTCAAGGCCGGCAAAATCACGGGAAAGGCGGCAATGGAACGCCTGATGGATGCCTCTGACCGCTTTCGGACAGAGATGGCTGGTGGGCTGAAAATCAAGAGTCGCTGACCACAGCGACGTGTGGCATGACTGGCCAGCGGCTTGAGGAGGAGATCGCCGAGATGGGCTCGTAGCCTGTGCATCTCCAAGTCGAATCAACAAGAATATATACACACCCCTCTGTCTTGACTTGTTCAGAACACTCATACAGCGGTTGCCATTGTAAACTATCACATGCAGAAAGAAGAGGATGCCACTGTGCCACAACAGATGGGGCGGAAGCAAATTGGCCGGCGGCTCAGTCTCCTTCCGGCATTGATTGACACAACCACTCTGTTGTCAGTCAATCCCCCCCCCATTCATCCACCATGGTCGACGTCCAAACTCCGCAGGTTGCTACGCCAGAACAGGCCGAGAGTTCCAGCGAGGGCCTTCGTCGAATGCAGCGGCTCAGTGAGGCTGCGCGAGTTAAGACAAATTCGTACGTGTCTGCTCCGTCCGTCTCTGCTCCGTCCTTTCTGATCATCTTTCGCTCGCGCTACCTCCTCCTGCTTATCCATTCCCAATTCGATGGTTATGACTGCCTTCGCTCACCTCAGCCACGCCGGGCGCTTCCATCCCTCGAGCTCGGCCCTCGTATACCCCCCTACATCGTCGCGACGACACCATGTTGTGACGTCGGTCTTTGGAAATGTCCAGCCCCGCGCGGTCCCCATGAGCCGGTTCCTCCAGGCAGCCGAAGCCGTCGAGATATCTCCAGACGGTTCGTGGTTGACGGCTATCCATGCGGGCGGGCCAACGGTGAGGTCAGACGCTGGCGAGGGCGGCCGCGTCGTAGTCTACAACTCCTCCGTTCTGGACCCTGCCACGACTCTTGGATCCTCCATGCCGTTGTGCAACTTTCCCCTCTCCTACCCCTTCCTGGACATGACATATGTCTACCCGCCCCGCACGCGTATGGGTTCTGGCGGAGCCGAAGCCGCGCCCGCCCTTGGTCCTGTGCCCCCTCCTGGGCATAGCGCCGCGAAGAGCCGCGGGCCGACCCTCGTGGTCCTGACCAGCGAGCTCGTGTACTTGTTCCATCCGCACCCATTACCCGGAAACGTCACTCTCGACACCCAATCGTCTCACTCCATACCCACAGGCAGCGTCAGCGCTACTGGCAGCGGTGCTACAGCACCCCTCAACTGGACCATCAACGCACTGAGGTGCCCTCTCGGGGCGCGTAGCTATGCGGACATTGCCAACCCCGGCCCAACGACAAGCAGCTACCACGCCGAACGTGGGTGGCTCGGCATGGTCGGCGATAGTGACGGCGTGTGGGCCGCAGTCGAGCGAAACGGCGAGCTCAACATCATCCGGATCGACATCGGCCTCGACGCCAACAACATTCCCTGTATGTCCTGCTTCATCAAGCACGCCCAACTGACCACAGTCCTGGCCACAACACCGCTGCCCGCACTCCCCAGACCACGTCCACCACCGTTCCCTGATGCGACAGCCGTGCCCGACGCGTTCCTGGAACATGTTGTCTTCGTGCCCCTCAAGAAGGGGACTCCCAATGGAAGCGTTGACGCTGAGCCATCCGACCCGGGAGTCGCGGTTGTGCGGGTCTATCGCGATGCCGACTGCTCAGGGTTGCCGAACACGCTGCCGCGCCTGCGCACGCGTTTTGAGCAGTGCGAACTGCGACACCGCGCTGTGACGCTTGTTGAGGGGTTCAAGGACCTCGGACCAGCGACGGACACAGGGACGCCGTTAGACTGGGTTTCGTCACATGCGCAGACGACGTCCATCTCCCCAGAGGGCACGACCCTTCTCGCCCTCACCCCGCTCCCGGACGTGCCACCGCACACGCTCGCGCTCGCACTCGTCAGCTCCAGCTCGGGGCTGGCATTGACGTACGTCAACCTTGTCCCGCAGTCAGAGGGGGACACGGACGGCACCGGCCCGCCGCGGTGGCACGCACTGACAGGAGAGGAGCGAGTCATGGACGCCGCCGCCGCATTCGGCCCCACGGGCGAGATCAGCCTCGCAGCGAGCCAGGGCACGCGGCGCGGCGAGATGGGCCTCGTTGGCGTGTTCTCCTCATCTACGCCGCGGCTGGTGCCGAGCCCGCGCCTCGGCGCACCTGCCACACCGAACGAGACGCTCAAGGCGACAGCGAAGCGCGCTGCGCGTTCGGTCGAGATCGCTGTGGTTCAGGGTGTGGACTGGAGCGACGCTGTGCGTGCCGCCTTTGCGACGGTGTCGCCGCTTGAGGGGCCGGAGCTCGCTGCCGCGATCCTCGACCAGGCGTTGAGCATTTTCATCAAGCACTCGCGCTCCTATGTCCCCCACATTCTCCGCCTGCAGGTGGCAGTGTGGGCCCTCACCGACGACCCGCGGCGCGAGCTGTCTGCCGAGCTACTGCGCATCGCCGAGGCGAGCCAGGCGTTCTACCTCTGTGGCGAGGAGAAGGATGGCGTGGTGACGTTCGACCTCGACTCGGTGTGGAACCTGGTAGACATCTATGAGTGGGGGCTCGGCGTGCTGAGCCACACGATGCGGGACGCGGTCGCCGAGCGCGCGCACAGCGAGTGGGCACCCGCCGAGCCGCGCACCGAAGGCTCCTCGCGGCTGCTGTACATAGCCCACCCGCTTCTCCGGCGCATCCTCGTCCACTTTATCGCGCTGCTCGACGCTTTCGCCAAATTCACTGTTGCACTCGACCGGCCGATCCGCGCCCCCGATTCGAGCCTCCAGGGCCGGAGCGCGCCGGCGACCGCAGTAGCCGCGTCTCGCGTACAGGACGCCGGCGCGCGTCAGGGCGTCGGCCTGCGAGCGTGGGCCGACTACCTCGCGGCCGTCGGCAAGGGCGCGCGCCCCTCGGACGCGGACACGTGTGCCTCCCTCCTCCGGCTGGACGTGGGCCCGATCGCGTCTCTCCTTCCCGCCGCGCTGTCGTCCATGCCAAGCTCTTCAGCGCTGTTCGCGCCGTCTGCGGCCGCGGAGCCGGTGCCACGCGACGGCGCGACATGTGCTCCGCTCGGCGACCGCCCGACCGCCGTGTGCGACCGATGTGGCGTGCGCACGGTGCTTGCGAACAATATGCGCGGGGACGGCCCCTCGCCGTGGGCTGCGTGGCGGCGCACCTGGGCGGCAGGGTGTATGTGCGGCGGAAGCTGGATGCGGCAGCACCTCGATGCGCCCCCGGGCCTTAGGCGGTAGGCCTCTGAAGGGTTGGGCATGGGCCAGGTAGTGAACACGGGCATTGACCTACTCTGTCTTCTCTGTATTCTTTGCATACTTTTGCCATTCTGTATTCTGCATGGTACATTCTCCGTATTCTGGACACCTGACAGCCATGTTCACTAATCCGAATTTGAGGGCAGCAAGTCGTCCCACAGAGCCGCGCACATTGTCACAACGGCACTCTTATCCACACATAAATCCACCGCTGACACCGCCAGCATGGCGCGCTAGTGTTGGCCGTCGTATGCACCGCCTATAAATGGATTGTCCAAGGATAATACATGCCCTCTATGCTACGCCTTAGCCCCCGCGCGCGCCTTCTTATCCTTGCCACCCATGCCCTTGCCGCCCTTGCCCTTGTCGTCCCTCCCCTCCCTGTCCCTCCCTCCCTTGCCGCCCTTCTTCCCGCCGAACCCCGGGGTCCCCTTGCCCTTCTTGGGATCCTTGCTCTTAATCCCGAGACGCTTGTTGCGCTTCCCCTCGGCCCGCGACGCCAGGTTGTCGTTCCGCTTGGCGATCTTGGCCGCCTCGGAGCGCTCGAGCTGGACCTTGCGCTCGTTCCACGCCTTGCCCGACTTGGACTTGCGTTTCTCCTCGCGCTTCACCGCCTTCTTGAGCACCTTCTCCTCGTCCGCGATCTTGGTGCCGGCCGCGCGTGCCTCGGCCTTGGCCCAGAGGTCGCGATCGAGCGCGGCCCGCCGCTTCTCGTCCGGCAACTGGGCGATGCGCGCGTTGTGTTTCTCGAGGTGCGCTAGTGCCTGCGATGGGTTGGCGAGCTTCTTCAGAGGCGCCTTGACTGTTTTGGAGGACGGCAATGCAACTGAGGGCAGGATCACGTCGTCCGCCGCCCCCACCTCCCGACGAGCCTCGGGGACGATGAGCTGGGTCTGGGGTTAGCGGCTGCTCATCCTCACACGCTGAACAAATGCAGCAGATGCGGACACTCACCTTGGCCGGCTTGGCGTTGACCTCCTCCCGCTGTCGCCTGATTGCATCCTTTCTCTCCTTGCGCCGCCTGTCGCGCATCTCGCCGCGCCGCTGTCGCGCTGCCGCCTCGAGCGCGTCGCGGGACTGGGGGTCGTCGAAGCCGCGGTCGCGCTTGAACCGGTCGAGCTTTTCGCGCATGCGCTCGCGCAGGTCTGTGATCGAGGCGGCCGGGGGCAGAGGCGCAGGAAGCGACGAGGCGACAGCCACCTCGACCTCTGTGGCGGGAGTATCGTCCACAGTCGCGGAGAGGTTGGATGGGTCGAGCTGATGTCAGAGGTCACTCTGCTACGGGTTGCAGGGAGGCTTGTGCAAGGAGCTTGATATGCGCAAGGAGCCTGGTGCACAGCACCACGAGCTCATCCTACAATCTCCCACACCAACACCCACACCCACCTTCTCCTGCTTCGCCCGCCGTTTGTGCTCCTTGATCTCGTCGCCAGTCTTGCGCTTCTTGTTCTTCATCCAGCGGCTATCGAGCTGCTCCTCGCTCGGGCCCACATAGTACTGCTGTGGAATAAGAGACAGAAGCGTCGCAAACGTCACGTTGCGCTCGCTCAGCGCCGATACCAGGCTAGGGTCGCGGGCGGTCGTCGTCGTGGCCATGTTGCTAGTTGAGATGTTGAGAGTGCCGGTGAGCGAAGATTTCGAGCGCTACTCCACAGGCACGGGTGGCAAGGAGCGGAGCCAGAGTCGCGTGGCGTTTGTATATCCGTATTTCAATGAACTATGCTTTGGCCACCTCGTAAGCTTACAGTTCCTGAAGCAGGGTTTAAAACGTCATTTGAACAGCACTAGGCCGGATATTTGTTTGGTCCACCGTCCTGTAGGGTGGACAAAATACCTCCACTCCCCACAGCTCCTTCCACGGTGACCTCTAAACAATGCTGTGACTACTAAGTCAACGTCATACCATGACAGCACCGCTTGTGTCGTCGGCCCAGCCTGCCGCCAACCAGCCGCTGGCCAAGCAGCCGCCATTGGCGACGCAGACTGCTGCCAGCGTCTACTGCACTCGGCTCTCAACTCGCTCCCTCGGTGCTCACTGCCCCTTTGACACCGCCTACTGTAACCTGCCTGCCCTGTTATGCCGATACTGTACATGTTGATACAACCCATGTGGGAATGCTATGAACTCTTCTATCAACTATTGGCCGTACTGAATATGCCACCCTGCAATGCACGTCGTTGGCTCACGCCTTGGTGGCAGGGGCGCCACTCCAGCGCCGCCACAGCTCCTGCGACACACGCTTGCGCTCCATCGACGCGCCGCCCTCGCCAGACATGACGCTCTTGTTCTCAATCGCGCGGCGAGCAAGGTACGGAAGCACCTCCTCGTATTTGCCGTAAGCGATGTACTTGAGCGCAACGGGGAGACCCTCGCTGTCGATCGTCTCGGCCACCTTGTCGGTCAAGTCGTCACGCATGCCGTAGAGCTGAGCGACAAAGACCTTGCCACGTACGTCGCCGCGGAGAGCAAGAGGTGGGGCCGACGACGTCATCTGTTCCTCGACCGCCTTGGGGACCTGGCGGCTCGCAAGGCCCGTACGCTCAAGCTCTGTCAAGACGTGCTCGACACTCTTGGGGTTGTGCGTCGCAATTACGGCCGAGACAGCGAGCTCAGGGTTTGGCCCATCGAGCTGGCGCGCCATGGTGTCGACAATCTTGGTCACAGACGAGTCGTACGCCAGGTCCGTCGCAGACTTGTTGGGCCAGATGGGATTAGTGCCACTGCGACCGTCCTTGATCCAGCGGGCCGAGTCGGCAACGTTGTACGCACCACGCACGAGCTTGACGCCCAGCGCGTACCCGTTGGCCTCAGCGTCCGCAAGCATCATGTCAAGAAGATAAGGGGCGCGAGCAAGGTAGCTCTGGTACGTCCCGAAGACGATGGGGCCAGTGAACGGCTTGCCAGGCTCTGGGCGGTTAAACTCCTGCGACATGATAAGCGTGAGGGCGTCCATTGCAGGCTGGGTCTCGGCGTGCTCGGCATCGATGAGGAGCTTGACGCCATTGTCGCGCGCAAGGGCGCCAAGCGAGTGCATCTTGCGCCAAAACTCGTTGAGCTCGACCATGTCGGCGTCGGTCACGTTGAGGTCCGAGGCCAGAATGCCCTGAGGCTCAAAAGCACCAATGGTTGGAATGACCGCCGTCGAGCTGCCACCGGGTGCGATGATGACCGCGTCGGACCGCTGCGGCACACCAGGGAAAGGGATTTCAGTGATGCTCGCCGTCTGGGGCTGGTCGTTGGCCACAGGGCGGAGGCGGCAGAGCGTGGTCGAGGCACGCTCGAGGACGGCGGGGTCAATAAGGCCAGACTAGTGGTTAGCAACTATTCTATGTCTGCATCACCGGCTAGCCGCAATGTACTCACAATCTTCACAGCGAACTGAGACGATCCCGTCTTGCCGCCCGCCTCAGCGACGTGGCGCTCGTACTCGCCGAGCGCCGCGATAGCCATGGAGTCCTGACGATAGTTGTGCTCGTGGAGAAGGCTTGTGTCGTCCGCGTGGCCGTCGCCGAGCTCGGCCTCAGCACCATAGTTGAGGAGGCCGCCAATGCCACGCGCGTTCAAGCGCGAGATTGTCTCCATAGTCTCGGGAAGATCCTCACCGGCAACAAATTGCTCGAAGAAGGTGCGGCGGATGACGGCATTCGCGACAGCCGAGACGCCTGGGATCGGCGACTTTGCAAAGGCGTTGAGAAGAACAGGTGCATAGTCGACGAGCGCTGGAATCCCACAAGCGGCGTACACGGCGTAGGCGCGAACGAGTTCCCGGGTTGGAATGCTGGCAATGTTGGAGCGGGGGGTTGCCGTGTCGTCATCTGGGCTGCGTCTGTAGGTGAGAGCTACACCGGTCGCGAACGCGACTGGTACGGCAGCCCAAAGGACGCGGTGCGAGCGATGCGACCCCGCGCCTGGACCAGCGGAGGGTCCAGCGAGAGTCGAGCCCGACGCCAGAGACGCCGCACCACGGCGCGCAGAGCGGAACGCGGATGGAAGGTTGCGGAGGTATCCCCGGAAGATCATTGGCGATGGATCGAATGGACTGGATAACAAGACGTGCCCGCTCAGACGCTCCCAGATATATACATGCTTCACACCCGCTCACGGCGACAAGCAAACGCATGCCTGCACTGCATGTGACACAAGTGTGGCCCATCGGACTCTTGCCACCAAGCCCCAGCGCTTAGTGGAGGCTAGTTGCAGAGTCTAGCCGCCAATACACCGTCTCTAATCTCAAGGGAATCAAGATTAGGCCGTGCCTTGGAGCAAGGCCGGCCGGCCATCCTACTCACCCATGTCTAACCGCTGGAGTTGGCCGTGGTATGTACGCGCCTGCTGGTGCCGAGAGCCGGCCGAGATAGGGCGAGGCAGCTCGGCCATATCGGCGCGTTAAGCTCCTCCCCTTTACCCCACTCTGGTGTTCTCCGTTGGGTGGGACATGGTGTGAAGCATTCCACTACTACTGATGCGTAACCTGGTGCCGGGAGTGGCACCAGGCCGTTTCAATGGTCGAAACAAACCTGGTATCGGTCGGCAATCTAGCCCCAATGCCATGCCGTCAAAATCGCTGTCGTCACATGCCAGCCTTGCTTCCCAGACGCTAGCAATGTCATTGATCCAAATCGGAATGCGAACCAGTCTTCAGGTAAATCGGGGGCGTCGCACGCTGGTCAAGGACATGGCCGATGACAATGGACCGCCAACGAACCCGAGCGTGGTCATACTAGGCGCCGCGGTGCCCCAATTGTGGCCCCACCACTGGCTGCTTTAGACAACAACGACAACGGTGTCACCGTCGCCGACCCAATATCCAATTTCCTGGCCCTGGTCCATCTCCGCCACCGGCTCCCACGCGCCTATGGCCTCCGGCGCTTCAGGGTGCGGACGCGCGGTCCAAACGCGAACCGCGGGAACTTTGAGCTGGCGAGCCACGCGCTTCTGGAGGGACGCGGTTGTGGCAGAAGGCAGGAGGCGGAGGGTCATTGTCATA
Organism: Cutaneotrichosporon spelunceum; assembly: GCA_030805415.1. NCBI lineage: Eukaryota > Fungi > Basidiomycota > Tremellomycetes > Trichosporonales > Trichosporonaceae > Cutaneotrichosporon > Cutaneotrichosporon spelunceum. The sequence goes on from BTCM01000007.1 coordinate 749,417, forward strand.
CCGTTAGGAGGAATGACATTGAGAACTGGCGTCAGAACTCCAGTTGGGCAAACCTTACCGATCAACTTGGATTTGAGGTTCAAGTGGTTCGATGCGATCATGGGGCCAGGCGCCTTGGGCCCAATATCATGCTTCTTTACCAGCTCAGCATAGCGGGCCCACGTGGAACGCTCAGTAACTGGCAGCTTATCGACGTAGTGGACGTAGAAAAGTTCAGAGTCCCACCGCTCGGCTGGCGTGACGTTGGATCCGTTGAGGGACGTCAACCTGGCGAGCTTGGCAATGAGAAGTGGCCTGTCGGCGCTCGGGTTCCCGCTCATGAGCAGGGGGTCGGTAGTCCGCTTCAACACGCCGCTTTCGCGGCTGGCGCAAGAGATGCGGAGGTTTTCTAGCCGCCCTGCCGTCCAGTCATCCAGGCGGTCGATGTCGGCCCACGTAAATACATGAGCTCCACCCAGGGTGAGGCGAGTGAGATGGGGAAAGGTCAGTGATGAGCGACGTGGGGAAATGGTGGTGATAGGCAGTTCCGAGAGCTGAGCAGCGGTGAGACTGTGGTGAGCTACTATGGGTTACAGCCATGCTCACGCTGGGAGCGCAGACAAACTGTGAGCGACATCAGACCACGACTCAGCGCGGCACCCATCGATACTGAGCACTTGTAGCCGCGACATGGAGGTCGCAGCATCCTGGTCTTGAAGTGTTGAGAGGTCCACGATGCCAGAGTTGTGGTTGAGGAAGAGTGTCTGCAGTGCAGGGAAGAGCGAGGCGATGTCTACAGCCTCGGCCCAGTTGAGTGCCGAGTAACCCAGGTGCAGCTCTGAGACTGTTGCGAACGCGTTGCGCAGCGAATCCATCTCCTCATTTGAGAGTGTGCCACGAACGCTCTGTATCCGCGAGTGGCTGCAGTCAGTTAAGAACCTAAAGCGAAAGCTCACTTCAGAATCAGCACCTTGAGCCCAGTGAGATGTGCGACGATCTCGCCGACGTCCCTCCAGCTAGAGAGGAGGTTGCTCGAAAGATCGAGGATTCTCACGGCTGCTGTCAGCTTATCATGGAGAGACCCTGTAGCTACCTTTTAAACGTTCCTTGAGCAACTTGCGCTCGCGCTCGCTTCCCCCAAGCTGAGCAACCCACTCGCTCTCGAGCCCAACCTCGCGCAGGCGCTCAAGTCTCTCAATGCGTCTGGCAACATCTTCCATCCCCGGTGCCTCAACGACAATGCCTGAGTCACCGAGGAGCACAGAGTCGGCGCCTTGCCTCCCCCCATCCTCACCTTCGAGGAGGCCATAGCGCTCCTGTAAAGCTGCGATGAGCTCGGCACCCTCAACAAGAGGCCGGGTGGAAGTGCACTTGATGAAAGCGCCTGCATTGGGGGCTGCATGGAAGATCTGCTCGCCCTTGTGATCGCCTCCATGCTTTCCCCTTGTTGGGTCGTCGTACTCAACTCCGAGCCAGGTCGCGTCGAGGCCGGGGAGCAGGCCAACATACCGCAGTGTCAGGGGGGCACGTGTACGCGCATGTAGATATCGCTTCCCGACCGTATACTCGGACATGGCGAGGGCAAGAGGAGATAGAAATGGAGCAGGGGGAGATATCGGCCCATCAGACAGAGCTGTGAGCTTGGTCAACCTCCACCTTGTTCGCTGCCCACGTGGCAGGAGGAGGTCCAGACGCCACACTGCGAACGCCCGAATATTCCCGTCCACCACCGGGGCGTGTGACCTTAGGCCATCCTGACTGGGAGAGGGAGGAAGGCCATGAAAGCGACGCAGGCCCGAGGGGGTGGTAAAGAGTATGCACGGCTCGGACGCCTGTCACCTTCAGTCTCCACTCACCACTCCACTCCGTCAACCATGTCCATGCTTCTCCGTGCTGCTCCCCTCCGCGTCGCTCGCAACACCGTTGCCCGCCAGCAGGTCCGCCACGCTCACTTCGAGAACGTTGTCGACAAGTACGTCCTCGCCGTGTGATGTGTGTGTGTGTGCTGACCGTGTCAACTCGACCATCTCCCGTCTCTCTTGCCGCGTGCCGCTATCCCACCCCTTTACGCTTCGACCACCACTCACTCGCACTGTCCGCTCCCACGGCTACACTCCGTCCCCATCTCACGTAACTGGCTTACACCTCACCTCCTCGTTCACATGACTCTCACCGGATTCTTCACACAACAGGACTATCCCCGTCAACGTCACCAACAAGGTCACCTTCCTCCTCAAGCTTAGCACCTACGTCGTCTGCGGCTTTGGCCTCCCCTTCGTGCGTACCTTCCCGGCGCTCCTCCCCCCCGCCGAATCCCACTACCATGCGCTGACTTCAGGCCGCTGCCAAGTGGCAGATGAAGAGGGCCGCGGGCGCGTAAACAATCAATATGCATCGATAGGATATAGCAGTGAACAAGAAGAAGAGAGTCTTGTGTCAGAGTCGAGGAGGAGTGCGACGGTCGTGACTACCCAGCCTGTCACCGTCGGAAGGAATGGGAACTGTCTGAGGGCAGAGGGCGGCCTAGCCCCAACGGCGCCACCCTTTGTCCTTTTGTTCGTCCGTTTTGGACCTAAACCCTCGTACCTAGGCCCGTCTTCCCCCCAATGGGACTGCCGACCAAGCACAACACACCTCCCCCACCCTGTGCATGTGAGCTGGACATGTGTAGGACGTACGTGCGCGCTAGCTGCCCTGTCCCGTATGCTTCTCGGACAGCTCCGCCAAGCTGCTGCCAAGCCGAGAGCGTCCGAGTCCTTAACTCGGGGCACAAATACAAAGTGCCACGTGGCATGACCTCGTGGGCGCGTGTCGCCCTGGACTGGGCCGACTGGGTGGCCATTCTCAATCAACGCGTCACATTACCATCTAGCAGCATGGACGGCCTCCGCGTTGCAAAGGTCGAGCACGTCGTCCTCGAGGGCACGGCGAGACGGCCTCCGCACGCCCACTTCTGCATCGAAGGCACCCTCCACCTCACCCCGCACCACCTCTTCTTCTCGCCATCCTCGCCAGGCGCCGACGACGCCGGGAAGCCCCGCGCAACAGAGACTGACGAGGAGATCTGGATCCCCTACCCCACCATCAATGTGCTTCAGCGACTTCCGCAGAGTGCGGCGTGCAAGTACCCACTTCTCATTGGCACCAAGACGTTTGACAACTACACGCTGCTGTTTGAGAAATGGGGTGAAGGCGGCGCAGAAGACGTGTGGGCCAGTGTTCGAGACTGCGCCGTGACCCGTGAGGAGTTTGTGTGGGCTTGCTGACGGCAGAATCTGTCGAGCAGTTGTATGCATTCTTCTACTCGCTCCCTCGTTCGCCTACTGCGAGCACGAGCACGTTCCCCAACCCCGCCACCCCAGCCCTTCCCTCCGACCCACTCTCCCCTTCCCCGTTATCTTCGTCGCCCGAGAAGCCGTCACCCATTGCCACCGCAGCCGGGACACCTGTACCGCCGACCGCCGGGTGGTTCGTGTACAATCCTCACACAGAGTTTGCACGGCAGGGCGTGGGGTCGCGCACGCGTGCATGGCGCTTTACCGACATCAACCGCGACTATTCATTCTCCCCCACTTACCCCTCCAAGCTCGTCGTACCAACGCGCATCTCTGATTCGGTGCTGGCGTACGCGGCCAAGTACCGGAGCAAGGCACGCATACCGGCACTGTCGTATCTGCACTGGGCGAACCAGGCGAGCATTACGCGCTCGTCCCAGCCCATGGTCGGGATCAAGGGCAACCGGAGCGCGCAGGACGAGCGCCTGGTCGAGTGCATCTTCTCTTCGCATCAGTCACCTGAGGGCGGGAGTTCGGCGCAGCTCACGCCCTCGGCATCAACTTCCAACCTCACCGCTCTTCCCACGTCACAGGTGTACGGCGCTACTTGCACCAACCTCATCATCGACGCGCGGCCGACGACCAACGCCATGGCCAACGTTGCCAAGGGCGCAGGCACTGAAAATATGGACAACTATCGATGGGCAGAGAAGGCGTACTTGGGCATCGACAACATCCACGTCATGCGTAGCAGCCTTAAGACGGTGGTGGAGACGTTGGCCGACGCGAGTGCTGGCGGGATGCCGGTCGACCGCGACAGGCTACGCCGGTCGGGTTGGCTCAAGCACCTCACGGCAATCCTGGACGGGTCCGTCATGATCGTCAAAAACATCCACATCAACTCGTCGCATGTTCTCATTCACTGCTCGGACGGTTGGGACCGCACGTCTCAGCTGAGCGCGGTTGCGCAGCTCTGCCTCGACCCATACTACCGCACCCTGGAGGGCTTCCGCGTGTTGGTGGAGAAGGACTGGCTCGCGTTTGGACACATGTTCATGCACCGCTCGGGGCACTTGTCGTCGGCCAAGCTTTTCACGGCGACGCCAGACAACATTGACGGCGCGGACGACGAAAGTGATGACGACTTTGGCATTGCTGTCAAGGGCGCGCAAGCATTTTTCGCATCTATGTCGAAGCAGTTCACCTCGAGCTCCCACTTGAAGGAGATATCACCCGTCTTCCATCAGTTCCTCGACTGCGTCCGCCAGATCCAGCGCCAGTTTCCGGACCGTTTCGAGTTCAACGAGGACTACCTCGTCGACCTGCACTACCACCTGTACGCCTGCCAGTTCGGCACCTTCCTCTTCGACAACGAGCGGCAGCGCCGCGTCGCTCTTTCAGGCAAACCGTACATCAGCCGCACCGTTTCTGCGTGGGAGTGGTTCGAGCTGCCTGCCCAGCGTGCTTCCTACCTCAACCCAGACTATAAGCCCGAGTTGGACGACCGCACAAACCGCGGGCCAGACGCAGACATGGGGGTGCTCCTTCCCGACCCGCTCGACGTGCGCTTCTGGCACCGCCTTTTCAAGCGTGGCGACGAAGAGATGAACATGCCCGAGACGTTTCGCGAGGCGCCAGCGCCGGAAGCGCTCATGGTTGGGCCGTCTCATCCGCCCGAGACGTGTGCGGACGTAACCCTGGCCTCGAAGAGCCCAGACACAGGCCAGTCTCCTGCACCGCTACCCTACGTCCCACGGGTGCCGCATGTGCCGAAACGTGCAGAGCGTGCGCCGTCCTCGACGAGCCAGACGCCGCCGCGTGGAAAGTGGAGCTGGAACTCGATGGGTTCGGGTGCGCTGAGTGCGTTCAACACGTTCCGCTCGAGCGCGACGGACGCATACTCGCAGCTGAGGGAACGCACTGACGACGATGGTCACCGCGAGATGGGTGCCTTCGAGCCCGGCACAGGCATCGGAGAGGGACGCAAGGCGCGCGCGAACGCGTGGGACGAGCCTGTGCGGCCAAACCCATGGACCGACACGCCTGCAGCTAAGCGTGCCGACAACGCTTGGGACGATACGCCAGGCGGCCCCCAGACTGCGGCCCCGCCATCGGGCGAGGCACCGAGGAATGGTCCACCGAAGGCTCGGAGCGGCACGGCCGAGCGGGCTGCCAACCCGTGGGACGAGCCGCCACGGCAACTGGCCGAGCTCACTTTGGCCTCGGCTGCGGAGCCGCGGCGGATGGAGGAGAGGAAGGAGGAGGCGTCGACGGCGGAGATCGAGGCGGCGCTGGGCGGGAGTACCGCCTGGGACCCGCTTGGTGCGACGTAGACGCGACGTACCGGCGGGGTACGACGTATCTTAGCATTGCATGTGGTGATACTAGGGGTTGACGAATTTAACGATACGAAACTGGCTGTCGTCTCTGCCTTGCACATCAACCGCGACAGTAAGGCTGGTTGAATTGACCTGTGGCCATCCGCGTTTGGCTAAAGCTCACTGCACACCCCCAGGATACGGTCACTGATGTCGATGGAGGCTATGCGATCGCCTGGGCTTGCTCATTCCTCTGCCGTCCTTTGTCTGCGATTGCTTCTGATTTACACGTGACAATGGCGCAGCATGAGAACCACCGTGTTCTGCAGATGTCAGGGATTATTGTACTGCACGTTACTCCAATTGCACGTGCAGTGCCTCGTCCCAACTGCTTCTGAAGCTCATCGCGTCCTGCATTGCGCAACGTTTTCACCACTGACGTCGCTGTAATATCTCCAAGCGCAACTCCAACTCGACTGAACGCCGCCCACCTAACAATGGAGCTCACCTAGCATTCGGCCGCACGGACCGAGACGCAGCCCCATCCAACGTTACTGCTTGCGCGCCCTATGGGCTCACCAAGAATGCGACAACCCACGGTACGAGGTGCCTCACCCGCGGTCGCGTCGGCACTGACGCCCTTTGGTGACTCGTCTGGCGAAACGTGTTGTACCCAGCGGTTCCCTTGGCGCGCACAGTCGGAAACTCACCCCAGTCTTGGTCGGAACAATGAACATTTGGACGCCCACCTGCTCCCATCGTCCTCTGGCGCAGCCCGGAAGGCCACCCGGCAAGGGAACTAAACGGGGCTGAGTGCAAGCATCACATACCGAGCAGCAACTGTACACTACGCCAAGCACATGTCCATTGTCCCTCTTAGCATCCTCTCCATCATCCTCTCTTTGTATCTTCTACTCTCCTCTTCTACTCTCCTTCTTACCGCCCCCGGCCCCTCATATACCTGCGCTCAACCTGTTGTACCGCCCTCTTCCTTGCACCTCCCTCCCTCGTGTCACACTCTACCGACCCTCGTTAACCTCACGTCCTACCAATGGTGGCCATCCTCGTCGCCGCCCTCGTGGTCCTGCAACTGGCTGAAGCCGCCGCCGTCCTCCGCCAACACACGCGTGCAGCGCCCGCGCGTCGTGCCGAGGACGACTCCACCGTGAACCTCCCCCTCCTCTCCTACGACCACAGGATACCCGACCCCAGCTACCTCGTGCTGAGCACCAAGCTGCCCTCGATCCTGGCCCGCGCCATTCAGATCACCTCGCACTCTTGGGAGGTCGGCACCCTCACCGAGGCCCTGCTGGAGGTGTACAACCCTGCCCTGACTCCGTTCGCGTACAGCGTCGCCGCGTTCCACGGCGCGCTAGACGGGCAGACGCGTGTCCCGAACGCACCGCGCGAGGCTGCCCGCGTTGCAGCCAAGTTCCTCGCAGGCTACGACTTCTCCTCCGCCCCCTCAGGCAACGGCGGCCTGGACCGCCTCCTCGTCAACGGAACTCCGCGCGCGCTCGTCGACGGCGCCGGTTCGCTCGGCGACCCCTGCTCGCTTGGCCCCGCGGCCTGGGTGCTCGCCCACTTTGCCGGCGCGGTCGGCGACGTCGGCACGCCGCTCGCCAGCGGCACACAGTACGCGTGGGCCGTCGGCAACCAGCTAGCATATCTCCAGCAGGGACCGCGCTCCGACAACGGGGCAATCTCGCAGCGCGAAGACAAGTTTGAGCTCTGGGCAGACCAGGGGTACATGGTCCCGCCGTTCCTGGCGTATCTCGGCCTCACGACCAACAACACGGCCCTCCTCGAGCAGGCCCTGGACCAGTGGCTCCTCACGTCGTCCGCCCTCCTCGACACCACACACAACCTGTACCGCCACCTCAACACGTGGGACACGCGCTTCTGGGCGACAGGCAACGGGTGGATGCTCGCGGGCCTGATGCGTGTCTTGGCGTCCATCGCGGCGGGGGGTGCAGGCAGACTGGTCTCCAAAGTATCAGAGGCGGAAAGCATCGCGGCGCGCGTCTTCGTAGCCCTCTTTGACCGGCTGGACGACTCGAGCCGGCTCCCCAACTACATGGACGAGGTCGATCCCGCGCTCGCACACGCCGACAGCGCAGGCACAGCCGCGGTCATCGGCGCCTTTTATCGCTTCCTCATGCTCCGGCCCGACCTGGCACGGCCGATGCAAGGGGCGGCGGAACGCGCGTTCGCAGCCGTCGTGGACAAGATCGACCCGGACGGGTGGCTCACCGCCGTCGTGGACCCGCAGGGCACACACGGCTTCCTCGTGTATCCGGGGGCGCAGACGCGGTCGCCCGAGGGCCAGTCGCTGCTCGCTATCATGTGGGCTGCGCGCACTGCTGCTGGGCAGTAGTTTATTTATTTTCCTTTTTTTTTCTTTTCATCTTACGCCCCGGCGCCCGCCTTGTATTGATTGCCGGGCTATGCATTGCTCGCACACAGTGTGCCGCACAGTGTTGCGCTACAGGGGATGGCCGCGATGCCAGGTCTACATGCAACCTCGCGTCAGTGCATCGGCCCGGTCAATCGCGGATGCATATAGCCCAGCTCAGTATGTCGGGGTTGCCCAGCCAGGTCTCAGTGGGTGCAGACGAGGGCCAGCGTGACGCAACACTTGTATTCATCTACTGTTCTGGCGAGCCGTTGATACCTACGCCCTATCCAATGTTCTCCTCAAACCAGGTCTGCAGGAAGCGCGCCGAGTCCTTCACCGTCCGCTTCTTGCTATCATAGTCGACGCGCACACACCCAAAGCGCGGCCCGAACCCGCTCGCCCACTCAAAGTTGTCAATGCACGACCAGGCAAAGTACGAGCGCACGTCGACGCCGTCGGCGACCGCATCGCGCACGGCGCCCAGGTATCCGCGGAAGTAGGCTACGCGCTGGTCATCGCGCACGGCTTGGGCAGCGCTCATCGCACTCTCGCCCTTGACGGCGTACCCGTTCTCGGTAATGTAGATCGGCTTCCCATACCGCGTGTACAGGTAGTTGAGGTGTTTGCGCAGGCCCCATGGCACGTCGCGTAGCCAGCCGAGCTCCGACTCGGGACCGAGCTCAGTCCCGTCCGGCCGCGTGAAGAGGAGGCACGCGTTCCCGGCCGTCTCGTCGTCCCCGCCTGCCGTTATCGTGTTCGTCGTGTAGAACTGCCGTCAGTGCCGCCTCACTGGACCTACATTGCAGCCGTAGAAGTCGGACGAGCCGATGAGGAGCGCGCGCTCGTCGTCCGTGAACTCGGGCAGGCGGTCCTGCAGCATCGCTCGCAGGCTTGGCGGGTACTCGCCGAGGTAGACCGGATCGGCGAACCAGCCGACCGCGGCGTCCATCTTGTTCTGTGCCGCCTTGATGTTGGCGGGCGTGCCGTCGTACGGCTCGGCCCAGTCGCCGTTGAGCGTGATACCAATCACGCCCTCGCCGCGCGCAAAGTCAGTGTGGTAGAGGTGCGCGGCGTGCGCGTGCGCAACGAGCAGGCTGTGCCCGACGATCCAGGGCTCGGTGTTCGAGACGTGGCCGGGCGCAAAGGCGCCGTGCGCGTGGCCAAGGGATGCGATGACCCAGGGCTCGTTGATCGTGATCCAGTGCTTGACACGCGCGCCGTAGCGCTCGAAGCAGAGGCGTGCGTAGCGTACAAAGTCGGCTGTGATGCGCTCCTTGTTCAGCCACCCGCCGTAGCGCTTGTACAGCTCGAGCGGAAGGTCCCAGTGGTACAGAGTCTGTGTTAACAATGTCAGAGAGAGATGGCGTACGACAAAGGGCGTGAGCCCGAGGCGGAGGCACTCGTCAATGACGTCCGAGTAGAACTGGACGCCATGCTCATTGATCGCGTCGTCCTTGCCCCCGAGCGGGATGACGCGTGGCCACGAGATCGAGAAGCGGTACGAGTTGGCCCCGAGGCTCTTCATCACTGGCGTCAGGGCGGAGGACGGGGGGGGAGCGCCAGGGGGAGGCTCACACGCAAGGTCCTCCTTCCAGTGGGTGTAAAAGTCGCAGGTGTCGGTGACCTTGGATCCGTCTGCGATCTTGCCGGGCTGGTCGCAGAAGTGGTCCCAGATCTGGTGTGAGTTGCTGGCATCGCTGGACGCACGCTCGGGCCTCGCCCGCTGGCCTTTTCCTGCTCCTCGCCACCGCCCTCGATCTGCGCAGCGGCCGTCGCAAAGCCCCAGATAAAGTCGGCGCGGAGGGACTTGGTGCGTGTCATGGTGTGATGAGGAGGAAGGCTGCAATGGACAAGAGTATATAGCGGACATGGTAATGGGCCGATCCGAAATGGGCCGAGCGACATTCGGCCCGATTTCGGCCCCCATGTCGGCTCGTGCGGCCCATTTGCAACACAACGGCAGCAGGCCACGCATACAAACATCAGAAAACCTCTATGCATTGCCCTTGGCTATTTACCACTCGCGCACGCTCCCATCCGGACCACGGAAGACGGGGTTGCTCCACGGCTCGAGCTCCGCCGCAGCGGCCGCCTCGGCGCGGATGAGCTTCTCGTTAAGCTCAACACCGAGCCCCGGCGCCGTGAGCAGGTCGACGTGACCGTCCCTCACCGCAAACACGTCGGGGTTGGTCACGTACGTGAGCAGATCAAACCCGCCCGTGTTGTAGTGCATGCCCCAGCTCATCTCGCAGATGACAAAGTTGGGGGTCGCGAAGCCCACTTGCAGGCTGGCTGCAAAGGCGATGGGCCCTAGGGGACAGTGCGGCGCGACACCGACGTCGTAGGCCTCGGCCATGATCGCGATCTTTCGTGTCTCGGAGATGCCACCTGCGTGTGCAATGTCTGGCTGGATGATATCGATGCAGCCCGCCTCGAGGTAGGGCCGCACGTCCTGGCGCGTGAACAGGCGCTCGCCGAGCTGGTGTCAGCCACAAGCGTGGTCCAGGCGTCCAATCTGACTGCGAGATGATACTCCTGAAAAGATCGTTTAGTATGACATACCGCAATGGGAATCGTCGTCTTGCTGTACAGGTCCTTCAGCTCGGGTACCTGGCCGGGGAGCAGCGGCTCCTCGATGAAGAGTGGGCGGTGCGGCTCGAGGAGCGCCGCGAGCTGCTTTGCCATGGGCTTGTGCAGGCGCCCGTGGAAGTCGAGGCCGGCGTCCACGCCGACGCTCTTGACGGCCGCGAGGCGGCTCACTGTCTCGTCGAGCGCGTGCGGCGAGTCGAGCCAGCCCACAGACTCGGTCGCGTTCATCTTGACCTTGGTGAAGCCCTGAGTCTTGCGCGCCTTGGCTTGCTCGAGCACGTCCGCCGGTCGGTCGCCCCCGATCCACCCATACACCTGGCAGCGTTCACGCACCGCCCCGCCCAGCAGCTGCCACACGGGCACGCCGAGGAGCTTGCCCTTGATGTCCCTTGAGTGAGCTTTCTATCCAGCCCTCTCGTGATCAACGCACCACAGCGCAATGTCCACACCAGACATGGCAGACATGAGCACACCGCCCCCGCGATAGAACCTGTGGCGGTAGAGGTATGTGTAGATGTCTTCGATGTGCATCGCGTCCCAACCGACGAGGCGGCGTGCAATGTCAGCCAGCGCGCCTTGCACCGCCTCGCTGTGGCCCTCGAGCGTGCCCTCGCCCCAGCCGACGACGCCGCCGACAGTCTCGACGCGCACAAAGAGCCAGCGGGGCCGCACGTAGAAGCTCTCGACCGTCTTGATGAGGGTTGAGCCGGGGACGGTGGACGAGGGGTGCGGGCTACATGCGAACGCGCGCTGGATGCCGCTGGCGTACGAGCGCGATGGCACGGCGGTTGGAGCGGTAGTTGGGCTGGTCATATGGAGAGAGAGGAGGGCGGAGGAGGAAGGAGAGAGAGAGTAGGGAGCGAGGTGGGTTGGATGATATACTGCTGCTGTTCACCTTGTACTCTGCTACAGATGAGGATGCAACGCCGGACCGATGTCACAGGGTCGCCGCGATTTGCCGCCTCGTGCCGGGAGATCGCGCGGCATGGCCCGGACCGAGTTGGCCGACGCGCGGGCTTACTCGAGTCTACCTGGTGGGGAGCACGTGATGGTACAGGAGTGTACATGATGAGGAGTGTACATGGTACCGAGGAGTGTTTGCTTATTGGTCGGAAGCCTCGGGGGAAGCCTTTGGGGAGAGGCTGAGCCGGGGCACCACCAAGAATCACCAGTAGCGCCCAGGAATCACTGTTCTCTTCGGTATTGCAGGTGGCAGTCAGCTCCAGCAGTCAGATCCGTGGCAGGCAGGCAGCGACCCATCCCCTACCTCATTCCCCATCCCATCCCCCATCCACCCATCCCCCCATCCACTCAGGCCCCATCCACCATCGGTCGATGTGTGCCTCGGCGCAGTCGGCACTTGACTCTCCACCGTGCCAACGGGGTGCCCCAACGGTGTGCCACGGCGTGTACGGTGTGAAGAATGGCGTGACGGCATGTGAATCGGAAGCTACTTGTTAAACCAGAGTCAAATCTAGGAAGTAATGGCGGGCAAGTCTAGGCTCAGGAGCTGGCAAGTCAAAAGCAGCAACAGCGTGCTGGCGGGCATCCGTAGCTTTGTCACTATCATCGACGACAGCAGCACATCATCTCGTAGACGCAGCCATGCTCTCAGAGTCGGCTCACGTCTCGGTTCCTCGACACCCAACAGGCTAGCCGAGCGTGTCCGGAATCCCCGGAGGATTCAACGTCCATGAGTTTGGGTTGAACGCGATGGAGCTAGTGGAGGATTAAACGTCCCATGTCTGTCGAATGAGGGTGGACAGTGGACAGCTGGTGCCTGTGCCGGCATGCTCATGGACGACTAATGACAACGTGGGGTCGGGCAGAGCATGAGGGACCAGGAATGGATTTGGCGATGCGTCCAGACAAGGTAGAATGCTCCAGCGCTTGCAGAGTGCTCCAGCCGACAGAATGCTCCAGCCCACGGTGTCAGGCTGCATCTCCTCAAACCTCCTCAGCCCTATGCGACTAAGCGCAGCGATGGATATGCCGTGCATTTGCGTTATCTGCCCTGATTTTCAGGTGGCCTGCCACGGTTTCAGCCACGCGTCGAACGGTCGACGCGTCGACGCGTTTGCACCAAGTAGGCGGGTTTCCCGTGAATTGAGCTCCCGGTCCCGGGCATTCATGAAGGATGGCAATGGAATGATATTGGTACATGCATCATCAAGGTCGTGTTCTTGTCTGTTTGGAGCAGCTCATTTGTTCACTCGCGAGCTCGCTTGATCGACTGGCTGGGTCACTGACAAGGAGGGATAGCGGAGGTGTTCTCGATACTTGACACATAAACTGCCAGTGGCCTACTAATACCCTTTGCTCATTGCGTATTGCACATTACCCGGCAGATTGCGGATAGCCCGAGTTGGGCTGGTTGGTGCGCGCCGGCAAGTGAATTATAATACAAGCCGTAATTGCTTGAGCTTGTTTCAAGTACCACGTGCCTTTCCCTGTAACCATGTCCATGCGCTTGTCACTCTCGTCTCTGGCGGGGGGCGGTGTGGCCCGACGTGGGCGACTTTGTCCTTTTTCCTCCTCCACGAATCGACGTGCTGCTGCTGCTGCTCCTCCCTCCTTCTTCTGGTCCCCACTCGGCGCGTCTCCAGCCCTGCCGCTCCCGAACTATATCTCTAGTGCTCGCCACCATCCACGCCCTGCACACGATTCACTCTCCACTTGACATTCACCCTACATTCCTATACCTCCCTCTCCACATTCGATCCCCTCACTTTACCAGTGACCCCGCAACGCCACGCACGCACACGCGCACCCACCTCAGACGCCCTTCCCCCGGTGCCGGGCGCCAGACCGTCTTCGTCAAACTCGTACTCGTACACTCATCTTGCTCTGTCCCATCCTTGCGTCCTCTTTCTCCCTTTTCCCCCCCCCCACTAGTTAATCCGGCCACGTCCACCGTCACTCACGCTCGTGAACACTCTCCTTGATCCCTCACTCCACCAACTTTACCTAAAGCCGCCAAACAGGCGACCCATCACCACGCCTCCGTCGTCACTCCAGCCTCCATTCTTGTTCCTCGCCGGTCACCTTGGTCCCCCAAAGTCTCATTTCGATCTCGTCTACGTCCCATCACACACCTCACCCGGCCTCGCTGCATCAAGGCCCCCCCCCCCCCCCCCTTTACCCTCCAAACTCACGCAAACAGACACGCACAACACTCGACATCTCACGCGCGTCAACAAGGTGGCACGGACTCGAGCATTTCCCCATTCCATCCCCACCATCCCATCCTCGTCGCGTGATACCCTTCCAACCATCCTCACCCACCCCGGTTGTTGAGTACGTCCCACTCTCCCCTCAAGACCGTCGACTAACCTACAGATGTGTGACAACCCCCTGGCTCCACAATGATACCTCAGGCGCGGTCGAGATCCGCCCCCAGCCCAACACCACCAATCCTCAACACCCCTAGCGGGCCAGCAGCTCACTTGCGGTCTGTACACTCTCCAATTGCGACACCGAGGGAACATGCGAGCCCCGGCAGCCCTCGACACCAGTCTGGGACGCTGGACGTCGACTCGACGATACGCAATCACGGTGGCGACTTGCGACGAACGCTTGACGCGGTTATCAGCGATCGAAACGCATTGGTGAGTGAGCCCACCATAACCACACTGACACTGCAGCAAGCGCAAAACACGCAACTGTGGAAGTTGATCGAGAAGCAACGTGCGCAGTGCGCCCAGTTTGCAGCAGTCAATGAGCGGCTCCGCGCTGATCGCGAGCGTGCTAACAGTCGCTTGACCGCCGCTGGTCTCGAGCCCATCCCAGTGGGCAGTCGCCGAGGGGGCGTGCCGCAGAGCCAGAGCGCCATGACGATCGCGTCTACGTCAACCTCCGACCACAGAAGAGGTTCTGAGAACGAATCGCATTCTGCCACTGTTACGCGATCCGGCTCGACGTCGACTGCCCTCACCCTCGACCGCTCTGCAGCCGAGTCTTCTACGGGATTGGGGCCGTCGCCTCTTCTCTCAGACGACAGCCCATCTCCATCCACCCTCCTTCCCTCCCCCATGTCTGACAGAAGACTAAGGCACGAGAGCCAGATGCAGTTTCCGCCCGAAGTCGCATCGTTCATGGCCTTGGCCGAAAAGGAACCAGCAGTAGGACCATCGATGCCTGCCGGCAGCAACAGCAGCAGCAGCCTAACCGGCTTTGTGGAGCAGCATTCGCCCTACACGTCGAGCCCGAGTGATAGTCGACGCGCATCGCCCATACCCGAGGCATCAGAAGAACTGGCGTCTACACATCCCACGACGTCACCCCGGATCTCACGAGACACGGTGACCTCCAGCCAGCCTTCGATCTCGCCCGGCCTCGGCAACGAGCCACGGCCTTCCATTGACTCGACCGTAGCTGGCCCCCGCTCAGTGGTCAGCCCACCTCCCCCGGACCATTCCTACCTCACTCCGGCTCTTCTTCCCCACGCTCGCCTCTCCATCCCACACTCGACCATTATCCCCAAAGACCGCGGTCGTGACGTGCTGTGCTTCATCGTCGCGGTCAACATCCGCCCTCCTAATGCACAGCCGTTGAATTGGACCGTCGCAAAGCCTTTCTCCGCGTTCTTGGACCTCGATCTGCGCTCCATGGAGCGGTCTGGCAAGAACCGCAAGGAGTGGAAGCGCCTCATCTCTCCATTACCAGAAGGCAGGGCGTGGAAGGACTTTGCGCCAAGCAAGATTGACCAGCGCAAAACGTCTCTCGAGCACTACCTCCAATCGCTTCTCGTCGCGCCCGTCAGTGACCAAACCGACCTCGTCACCTTCCTCGTGAGCGACATTGTCCAGCAGAAATCGAACCGCAACCGCAAGGAGGGCTACCTCTCGAAGAAGGGCCAGGCCGGCTTCCGTGGTGCGGCCTGGAAGACGCGCTACTTTGTGCTCGACGGCTCGAGCATGAAGTATTACGAGTCGCGCGGTGGTCAGATGCTCGGCCAAATAAACCTGACTGGTGCACAGATTGGCAGACAACATCGCTCGTCAGACCATGCCGATGACAAGAACTCGCGATACGCCTTCTTGATTCTTGAAGCGGCCAAGAAGGAGTCGTCGCAGAACAGGCACGTTCTGTCAGCTGGCAGTGACGCCGAGCGAGACTCGTGGATCGAGATACTTAAACGCCAGGTCGTGCCTCCACCCGCGCCTCCTGCTGTCATCATGACACCACAGCCTGCTTCAACACAGCAGCAGGCGACTCCTCAGCAGCAGCAGCAGCAGCAATCGCAGCGGGTGCCAGAGACCATGGTCACGCAGGCTACGCCACCCACGTCGGCGGCATCGCACACTGCCAGCGGCGGTTCCAACCCGCGTGACTTGGGACACCAGCGGAGACTCTCGGCAGTGCGCAAGTCGAGCAAGGATGTTGTGGTCACGTCAGCCAAGCCAATGTCGCAGACAGACGCCAATGCCAAATTTATCTCGGGTGCGCCACTCCCCAGCGTCATCAACCACATGGAGTCGCAGCGCCAGCAGCACTACGCCGGTGCGCCGCAGATTACTGGCACTTCGCCTCAGAGTACTCCTTTGGCTCCCGTAAGCAGCATGAGCTCGACCCTCAACTCGGATCTGCTTGCGCCACTCGAGATCACTACCAAGCCAACAAAGCGTCAAAGCGCTTTACCGGGGCGCCAGTCGTTCAGCCCTGTATACCTTAAGCAGTTGGCTAACGACGGGGTGTCGTCCGGCGGCCCGGGGCTCAGCTATGAGCGCGACCGTGACCGCAAGGCTAAGAGCGGTCGCTTCTGGGGCTTTGGCAAGGTGGTCGAGAAACCCGCGCCTAAACCCGTCTTTGGCGTGCCCCTCGCCGAATCGCTTGCGCTTGCGCAGGTCGCCGGCCTGCCTGCCATTGTCTTCCGGTGTATCGAGTACCTCGAGGCCAAGAATGCAGAGGAGGAGGAGGGCATTTACCGGTTAAGTGGTGCGTCTGCTGTCATCAAGGGGTTGAAAGAACGCTTCAACCACGAGGGCGACGTCAACCTCCTTGCGCAGGACGAGCGGTGGGACCCGCACGCGATTGCTGGGTTGCTCAAGACGTACATGCGCGAGCTGCCCACAAGTCTGCTCACACGCGAGTTGCATGGTCGTTTCCTGGCCGTCTTTGGTGAGTCACCTTTTGGTTACAAGCGCTAACGACGCAGACCTGGTTGACCCTTCTGCACGTGTAGTTGAGCTCTCGCGACTCGTTGCCGAACTCCCGCCTGCCAACTACGCCCTTCTCCGCGCGTTCACTGCCCACCTGATCCTCATTGTGCGCAACTCGGCCATCAACAAGATGACTCTGCGCAACATTGGCATTGTCTTTTCGCCCAGTCTAGACATTCCCGCTGGCATCTTTTACGAGCTAGTGTCGAGATACGGCGCCATCTTTGACGACGACGGCATGGACGAGCTGCCTCTTGACGACCCTGCGTTTGCTGGCACCGCTGTCGCGTCCGTAGAGGCGCAAGCCAACCAGGGATCGCCGCCGGTTATGCTTACGCTCGATGAGACGGCCAAGAGCAAGCGCAACTCTGTCCTGTATCACGCAGGCGGAGCAGACGCAATGCTGGGGCTCAGCGGGCGTGCTCTCGACCCCGCTGCGGAGGACTCAAACTCGGAAATAAGCATTAGCATAGACGACTTTGAGTCTGAGCCGGCGCTCTCTGCGCCGAGCAGCGACAACCTCTCGCTCGCGGCAGCGACGAGTTCGGGCGCTGGACGCCGGGACCTGTACAGTTTGCGCAACGACGACGACGTCGAGGCGCTCGCGCACCATCAGCGTAACCACAATGAGCATCCTTAGCCGCCATCTGGTCGCATCCGTCTATTTTGCATTCAACCACGTACACACCTTATAGTTTTTGACGGGACCTGGGCGAGGGACACATGGTGTGATGTCATGCTTACAGTATATACCTGTATACCTTGCTGTTGCAAGGATGCCGGCAAGGAGGCAAGAGGCACTAGACACGGCACTGGACCGGGCACTGGACACGACAGACGGTACGCCTGGGGGTTGTACCGTGGGTTTGTGCCGAGCTAGGGAGACGGAGACTTGTCAATACCCTCGTCTGCTGTGCCTTTTCCTGCCCAAGATGCGCTCGCTGCAAGGGTTGGTTGCCACTCACCCCGTTCTATCGCGCTCTGTCCCTTTGGCCTGTCACCCTCCTTTCACATGACAATGCGTGTATTGCATCACGAGTCCCCGATTACTTGTCACTCTGGACTGTGGCATGAGCCGTGTGAGAGAATGCAGTGTGGATTCCTGTCTTGCCGCTTTCCGCTTTCCGCGACGCCACCCCCTTTAACGTGTTGTAAATCGTAAATCGCCGTTTAGCAGACCAACGTGTACGTACACAAAGGCAAGTCACATGCTTCCCCTTGTGCTTGCTCCGTCACCGTGAGACTCTGCTCTCTCTTCCATTCTCAACTCTTACTCTCATCCTCATCCTCACACGTTCTCTCTTCCCTCACTCTTACCTTCTCCTCCCCCTCACTCTTGTCTCCCCAACCAAACTCCCCGCTCTCGATCATCGCACGACTCCAATCCGAGGCGGAAACAACACGAGACACACACGCCACGCGTCCACGCACTCCATCACAAACACGCGCAACCCAGAAACTCTATTCCTTCAATCTACCTCATTTTTGTCATCCCATCCTTGCTCATTCACTCTCCACTCTCTCCACTCCCAATCCCTCCCTCTCCATCTCTCCTCACTCACTCGCCTACCCCTGCGACCATGTCGGCGCGCTCCGATCCCCCTACGCCACGTTCTCACTTGCAGACCAACCTTTCCCCCGCCAACACGCGTTCTCAATCGCAACCCGCCTCCCAACCTCCATCCATCTCCTCCCCCTGTCCACCCAACTTCATCCACCCCCTCCCTTATCCGCCAAAGCCACTCCTCACCGGCTCACTCGGGCAGTGTTCACTCATCCTCGTCCTCATCCTCCCTTACGCTTCCCGACGTGTCACCAGAGGTACCGGGGATGACGAGCGGCGAGGACACGCCAGGCAGCAGCTACCCTGACCCGCTACCTGACACCCTCACACCCCCTCGCCCCGAGATCGACGACCTCGATGTTGATGCCTATCCCCCTGAACTGGCCCCCCCACGGCGGTATAACACCTGATGACATTGCAGACGACCCCATCCTGCGTGACCTGGCCGAGGCCGAGAACTTTAGATACTCTGGTCTCGGACCGCGGCTGAGCAAGTCGGCAGCCCTGCGCATGGGTCTGAAATGGGAGGACCCACGAGATCACAGACGCGTGAGCGGCGAAGAGGTGCCCGTCAACTTTGACAATGTACCTGGACACAAGCGGGTCGGACTAACTGTGGTGGGTCAAGTCGCAAACCAAACGGCACGTGCTAACGACAGAACGTCTCATCCCTTGCCGAGCCAAGCCTTCCGCCACGCTTGAACCGCGCGGCCATGCTGCGTGCAGGCCAGACGGTAGAGGAGGTTGAGGTCAAAGACCGCGCTGAGATCGCGGCGATCAACAGGGCGCGTGGGGCGGCTGAGCGCGCTGAGCGCCGCAAGGCTTTACCACGCCCTACGTCGCTTCTTCTACCAGCCCAGCAGCCGCGACAAAACCGCGCCGCTCTTCTCCGAGCCGGCCAGACCTTGGAACAGGCGCGGCCGTACGATGCTCGTGAGATGGCCGAGAACGCTGCACGTAACAAGGCCCGCGAGGCGGCCGAGTACGCAGAGCGCCGGCGCACAATCCAGGTTCCCGCCAGCCTGGCTGCGCCAGCAATTGTAAGTGTAACAGCTCTTTCCGCCTTGTTTCCCCGTTTCCACTACCCCTGTCACCCTGTCCCGCGGATCGGTCCTGACACCAGACACCCCGCACCAACCGTGCAAGTCTCTTGCGTACCGGACCTGAGGGCGGAACCCCTGCCCGTCCTCCTCGTCCTCCTAGAAGCAACATGCGCCCCATGAGCGCGATACCCAGCACTCCAGGCTCGTCCCGTTCGGCCTCGGGAAACAGTTTCAAGACGGCAGGCGACCGCGCGCTGGCAGGCAAGATCGAGGCTGCGAACGCTGCAGCCGAGAAGGCAAAGGCAGAGGCTGAACGCAAGGAAAAGGCCGCGCTGCGACGCAAGACAATGGCGGCGTTGCCGACCGGCGAGGCGGCTGGCCCGGCCGCGTTGACATACAACGAAGAGAAGGCTGCGGCGGAGCGCGCAACTTTACGTCGCATCGCCGCCAAGCAGGAAGAGGATGCCCGGCGGGCAGCTGAAAAGGCTGCTCAGGACCGGGCGGACCGTGATCGTATCGAGAAGCGGCGGAGCATGACACTAGGCCGCACGACGGGCCTGAGCGCTGCGCACGCGATCAAAGAGGTTCCCGAACCCGAACCTGAGCCCGAGACCGACGAGGAGCGAGAAGCCCGCGAGCGCGTCTTCCGCCGCCAGACGTTTGGCACCGCGCCGACTAGCATGGGTGCTGCGCTGGCGCAGCGCGAGTCGGTGCGCTATCCAGAGGAGCAAAACATAGACCCGGTGCATTCCCCCGAGATGCGAAACAGAGACTCGGTACGCACCCCCGACGGCCGAAACTGGGACTCGGTGCGCTCGCTCAACAACCCTCCCACCATTCCCCCACGGGCAAACCGCTCTTCCCTCCTCCGCGAGCGCGACGGGCAGAACGTGGCGCTCTCTCGCATATCCTCGGCCACCTGTACTGAGACCCGCTCCCGCAGCGTGAGTAATGCCGCGAGCGACCGCTCCGACGCGGGCATCAAGACGTCGTCCCCTAAAAAGCGCGTACCCATGACGACGCCATCCAAGTTTGTCGCTCCGCGTCCAGCTCCTGCGCCACCCCGTGGAAGACCCGTCAGCACCATCAGCTTTGCACTTCCCGAAGTCCGGAGAGAGGAGAAGAAGACGGGCCTCTTTGGCAGGCTACTCAACCGCCACTCTGTTATTGGGGCGCCGTCGAGCCGGCCGGGCATGGGGACGAACAAGCGGGCGAGCGTGATTAGCGCCCCCAGTCCACAGGTGTAGTGTGCCTCGGCGAGAGAGCGCCGCAGCATCGTGGTATGTGAGAGAGCGGGAGAATCGGCCTCAGGGGAGGGGGGGGGAAACGGTGGAGGCGAAGAGGAGGAGGAGGGGATGGCTGGGGATGGCGGCTGGCCGCCGAGAGTTGTCGTTTGTCTTGTTCTTCCTCAGCCTGTCATTTTAGTTGTAGTGTACTTGCATGCTGTTGCCTTTCCCAGCCTCTGTTCCGAGTTGAGTCACAGTCTAGCCCTCGGATAAAGAGGATCACGAGTGCACAGAGGCACTGGGCGAGTCACGGGGCCGAGGACAGGGCACGGGTGGCGAGGATTGGCTGGGGCCTATCGCGACCGGGAGTCTCCGATCGTTGGGTGGCGCCACAATCCCGCTCTGGGGCTGGTGGCACATCGCGATAAGCCAGGACTATCGGGTGATCGGATTGCGCTGCTATCAAATGCAAACTAATGGCAATAGTATATTCCTATTCCCGTCCCGGGCTGTAATACCGAGTACACTCGGGTGGGAATAGGAGATAGCCGACGTCATTTGATTCCGGCACGCCCGGGCATCCGCCACCCCCTAACCCCAGCTGCCTGCCCCTACCTAACCCCTCCGCCCGCCACCCCGCCACCCGGCATCCATCCGCTCACCGCCTACCCTCTTAAGACCTGCCCTTCCTCGTCTCTTCCATCCCCATCCTCTCTCTCTTCCTTCCATACACAAGTTGGATCGCCACCCCTCCGTACACTAGTTCTGCACTCTTAGAACCTAGACCATGCGTGTCTCGGCGCTCCTCGCCCTCCTCCCGGCGCTTGCGAGCCTCGCGTCAGCCGCCCCGACGACCTCGGCATCGCCCAGGAAGAGCCTCAGCTTCGGCCCGTCGCACCTCCACCACTCATTCGAGTCGTTCCCAGACACGCCGGTGCATGTCAAGCGCTCGTTCTACGACGATGAAGACGCGACCCGCACAGCGGCCAAGTTTATCGAGCACCGCCTCAACCTCCGTGAGGGAACGGGCTTCTTCATCCGCGATGACGTGAGTTTGTCTGCTCCTGCACCCGATGTGTACCCATGTCCACTGCACTGTCCGTCCCATCCACTGCGCTGTCCGTCCACATCCAACAGCCACATCCAGATCCACTGGGCTGTGTAGCAGCGATTAGTGTGGGTGGCCAAGCCACGACGCGTGTTGGTGCCGACGCGTTTGCCACCTGCGGTTGGATTGTCTCGTGACCTCCCGTCCCACATTCCGCCACCCGTCCCGTGCCACCCCGCTGACCCCAGTCATACACGGACCCCCGCACGCTTGTCACTCACGTGTACGCGACGCAGCTCATCGACGGCCTCGAGGTCGGGGACGGCAACATCAACGTCAACCTCGACCGGGATGGCAATGTTCTCTCGGTGAGTCACCAACTCTGCCCATCCACGCAGCTCATGTCACCTTCCCACCCGCACAACCCATGTCACTCTGCTTACTTACACCCAGTGGGGCAACTCGTTCTACCCTGGCAAACACACGAAGCGCGGCCTCACCCCGGTCGAGCGCGAACGCGTCTGTAGCGAGCTCGTCACCAAGTTAGCCGAGCACCAGGATGCGCTCGACGAGGTGACTCCTGACTCGGGCCCCTGGGGCTTTGCGAAGAAGGCCGCCCAGGTTTGGTTCGGTAACTGGATCGACATTGACACGGGTGACGAGGAAGCAGCGCGCCGCATCACCAACAACATGGCTCGCGTCTGGGATCACATCGACGCCGTGTGTTCTCACAAGCCAAGCAAGAGTGGACAGTACCTCACTGAAACTGAGGCTCTGGCATCGTTCCTCGGGCGCATCTCGTCCAACATCGTCGAACCGCAGGACCTCCACGTCACGCCTCAGCACAGCCTCAAGCCCAAGCCTGCGCCATCCGAACCGCCTTCCACGGTGATTAGCGGCCAGGCCCTCGCCAACGCGGGCGTCCGCGGCACTGTCCCGGCTCGCGTCATGTACACCCAGACCGATGGCGAGCCACGCGTAGTCTACAAGTTCGAGGTCGAGATGGCCGACAACTGGTACGAGGCGTATGTCGACGTCGAGAACGGCGACCTCATCCGCGTTGTCGACTGGGCCCACGACTTCTCTGAGCTCGAGCACAAGGCCAAGCTCCGCGTCGCCAGCGGCGACAAGCAGAAGCCGCACAAGCCCCCCACGGCACCCAAGGGGAAGAAGTACTCATACCACGTCTTCCCGTGGGGTGTTAACGACCCGCAGGAGGGCAATACAACAGTGGAAGTCGAGCCATGGGACAGCGTCGCTTCCCCCCTCGGCTGGCACGGGTTCCCCACTTCGTCCAATCCGTGGAACCACAAGTTCAAGGGCTCGACCAGAGACGGCAACATGACCACGGTCGCGTCGACTGTTGGGAACAACGTCGTCGCTCACGAGGACTGGGAGGGCCGCAACAACTTCCTTGACAACTACCGCCCTGTCAACGAAGACTTTGTCTTTGTCTACCCCTACAGCGAGCCTGAGGGGCTTGCACCCAAGAAATACATTGACATGGTTGTGACGCAGCTCTTCTACACCTGCAACAAGTACCACGACCTGCTCCACCGCGTCGGCTTTGACGAGGTCTCGGGCAACTTCCAGATGCACAACTTTGGCAAGGGCGGCCGCGGCGGCGACCCCGTCATTGCCAACGCCCAGGACGGCTCGGGCTACAACAATGCCAACTTTATGACGCCCCCAGATGGCACCGCGCCGCGCATGCGTATGTACATCTGGGACACGGCTTCTCCCTACCGCGACGGCGATCTCGAGGCAGGCATCGTCATCCACGAGTACTCTCATGGTCTGTCGACACGTCTCACTGGTGGCCCCGCCAACTCGGGCTGTCTCGGTTGGGGCGAAGCCGGTGGCATGGGCGAGGGTTGGGGTGACGCCATTGCAACCCTCATCCGCCAGGTGCACGAGCACAACAAGTTTGAGAACGGCACTGACATCTACCCCATGGGCGCTTGGGCGGCCAACCAGGCAGATGGCATTCGCAAGTATGTCTACTCGACCAACAGCACGCACAACCCTTCGACGTACAAGACGCTCGACAAGCCTGGCTACTGGGGCGTGCACGCGATTGGCGAAGTGTGGGCCGAGTTCCTCTTTGTCGTCAACCAGCGCCTGATCGAGAAGTACGGCTTCTCGACCACTCTCTTCCCACCCGAGGACCCCTCCAAGCACAACGACTACTACACGAGTACTTCGGGTGCGGCCGACGCGCGCGGCCGGCCCACACCGCTTGTGCCCAAGCACGGCAACACGCTCGCGCTCCAGCTCATCGTGAGCGCCATGAAGCTTCAGCCTTGCCGCCCGTCGTTCTTTGACGCGCGCGACGCCATCATCCAGGCGGACAAGGCGCTCACGGGCGGCGACAACGCGTGCATCATCTGGGACGCATTTGCCGAACGCGGCCTCGGGTCCGACGCCGAGATTGTCGGCCAGACCCCTTGGGGCGGTGGCGTCCGCAAGGACGGCTACAAGGTTCCGACGGCGTGCAAGTGAGCCGCGAGCAGCCGCGTCGATACCCATCAATACCCCATCTTGAATGTCGGATCTGAAACTATGTTGAAGTGTTAAGTGTAACTGTCTGATGTGTCGTCTCTTGGCGTAGATTATTCAGTGTACAATGTATGTTGAAGTACGAGAGTGGGTGGCGGCGGTAGTGGCAGTAACGGTAGCTGTGGGTGCAGGCCCAACTCGCACTAACGCTGTGACAGCCGAAGACTGACGGAAGGTGTTAGAGATTACGTGGACACGCCTGCATCCCGCCCTCCATGTTGACGAGGACAACAACTGTTGGTGATCGCGAGTGGACTTGGGCAGTAGCATGGATGCATAGTGCACTGAGATACTGTTGGATGGTTTGGCATTGCATCGTTTGGATGGTTCACGCAAGGTACAGTACTTGTTGACCAACTCGAGGCGACCACGGTCATGACCATGCGCTGGCTATGCTGGCTAGCTGACAATGCTGACAATGCTGTCAATGCGGGCAGATTACCATGGTTGGACGCTCAACCTCTCAAATGTCACCGCTGTCAAACCTGGATACTTACTACCCACCCTGAGGGTCGAACGGCCTCTACTCTGAGGCGAACCCATACTGAGGGTAAGTGGGGTGTCGAGTGGTATCCACTGCGTCTGGTGGTGGCTGGCCAATCACCCTACTCGTCTCTGACCCACCGTGCGAATGACCTCAGAGGCATGCATAGCACTTAGAAGTTTGTCACGTCACGGCCGAAGAAGAATGCGAGGGCCCAGTACACTGGGATCAGGATCTGGCGTCAGCTTGGCTGGCCTCATGCCCTCGCAGCTCTGTTAACGAGCTCGCCTGTCCACGCTCGCTAGCGCTCACCTTGTTCCGCCATCCCATGGCCAGCGTCATGTAATAACTCCTCCACACGACCCACGCCACAAAGCCGCTCATCCGTGCCCGCGGCCCCTCGTCTTTGGCCTTGGAGCGGTCGACCATGGCCCGGTAGTCGCCGATGAAGACCATGCTCCCGTGGTCCTTCCATTTGAAAGGGCGGGCCTTGTCGATCTCCTCGCCCCGGCCTGCGGCCTTGAGCAGTTTCGCCATGTACCCTGCCATCTGGGAGGCGACCTGGGCTGTTGCGGGGAGGCGGTGGCCGTCGTTGGGGGTCGCGTTGTCGCCGATTGCAAAGACGCCGTTCAACGGTTTGCCGTCCGCGTCGCAGACGCGCAGGTGGGGGTCCACTCTCAGACTGGTGTCAGACAACCAGGGATGGTACTCACGACTTGGACTTGGGGTCCTTGTCCAGTCCCGGAAGCGCCTCGATGAACGGGTTGGCCTGCAGACCCGTGTTCCAGACCAACAGACCATACGGGACGCGCTCCGGGTCCTCGCCGCCGCTGGACGCCAGCTCGAGGTAGTCCTTTCCGACAGCGACAATCTTGGTGTTCCCGCGCACCTCCACACCCGAGCGCTTGAACTTGCGTTCCGCGTATGAGCGCAGACTGGCATCGAAGGACTGCAGGATGCCGGGCGCAAGATCATACAGTGTGATAGAGACCTGGTTCTTGAGATGCGGGTAGATGCGGTACACGTCCTGAGTGACGAAATCGCACAGCTCTGCTGCAAACTCGACGCCCGTTGGTCCACCACCGACGACGCGGACGCTCAGCAAGCGCTTCTTCTCCTCGGGGGTAATGTGGGGCTCGGTCGCGATCTCGAGATTCTGGAGCAGGCGGTACCGAATCGCTCGAGCCTCGCGCACGTCCTTGAGGAAGTGGGCGTGCTCTATGACGCCAGGTGTTCCGAATGAGGCTGACCTGCATCCAGTCGCGACAACGAGCTTGTCGTACGGCACGTCGTACGCGTCACCTGGTGAGAAGGCGGCATGGAGCTCGGCAGAACCACCCAGTTCGTCGGGGATGTCTTTTTCTGTCTTGTGCTGGGCGGGGAGGGCGGGGACGACGTGCACAGTCCGCTTCTCGAGATCGACAGACTCGGCCCAGCCCTGTCCGTAGTTTACCTTTTTGATCCCTCGGACGGGCTCGGTCGCGCACATGAAATCCAAGGTGCCCACGCATGTCGAAGCGAGGAAGGGGGTGAAGCTAAAGTACGAGTTGGGGGAGATAACGGTCACATCGTACAGGGACTTGTCGGCTTTGCGCTGGAGTTAGCCTGTGGAGTGAGTGAAGAAGGGAACAAGGCTGATCTAGTGTAGAGCAGCGGTTGGGAGATGGGAAAGACAGGGACGGAGGAATGGCAGCGAGACGCACCGCAAGGTTGTAGCCGCCCCATCCAGAGCCGAGGATGACGAGGCGCTCTTTGCCAGCGAGGGACGAGGACGCGAAGCCCCGGGCGCGTGCCAGTGTCGGTGCTCTAGCTGGAATCCGAGTTAGCATGGTTGTTTGGCACAGTCAGAATCTAACTGCTGGGCAAAAATGGCGGCATTATGTCTCGTTTTTCCCGGGGCGATTCAGTCACGATAGATGCTGCAGTGTGATGTCATTCCGGCTCCCGGACTAGGGATTCGGTCGGCCATCCCTTCTGATGACGAGTTGCGGTGAGACTAGAGGAAGAGCGACCACGCATGCATGCGTGCATTTGGTTTTTGGGTGAGATGCCGAGTGGCACCGTTTGGGGCGGGACCGAGATCGATGTCGTGAATGTGACGCGGAAGAGAGAGAGCTTGGGGTTGCAGCCCGACTTTACCCGCTCGGCATTGTCAAGATGACCTCTCTCGACTTTGCATTTCGCTCCCGGCGGCACTGGCGGTACTGGCGGCGCTAAACTCGATAAGCTCGACCTTGCTTTATCCCCCCCCCCCCGCCGATGCCCCAAGCACGACTCTCTTCGCTCGGATCCGATGCAGATTGCTATGATACTATGACAGTGCACAACTCTAATAATCCCGATAAACGGGAACCACTACACGTCGTCGACTATTTACGCGACACAGCTGTCGTCCCAGAACGTCTTGCCCTCAATAGTCGGCTTGACGATGCCCGCACGCACAGTCCAGTCACCGAACCGCTCGCCATCGTGGCGCTCCTTGGCCCACTGCTTGATCATGGGCTCAAGGATTGCCAGAATCTCTGGCTCGGTCACGCTCTCCCTGAACGGCTTGTTGAGGCGTGTGCCGAGGTGCGAGCCACCCAGGCACATCATGTACGAGCCGGGCGCCTTGCCGACAAACGACACTTCAGCCGCCCACGGGCGCGAGCAACCGTTCGGGCAGCCCGACATGCGCATGACGAGAGCGTCGTGCCCGACACCAGCCTCCTCACACATCTTCTCGACCTTGTCGATGAGCACTGGGAGGTAGCGCTCCGACTCGGCCATGGCGAGAGCACAGGTGGGGAAGGCGACACATGCCGAGGACGAGAGGCGAAGACCAGAGTGGTTGATGTTGTCCAAGCCCCATTTGGCGAGGAGGCGCTTCATCTCAGGCAGGTCCTCGGTTGCGACGTCGGAAAGGATAACGTGCTGGTTGGCAGTCAGGCGGAACGTGCCCTTGTGGGCCTGGGCGACCTCGCGAAGACCATCCTTGAACTGGTGGCGAGGCGAGTTCTCGACACGGCCGTTCTCAATGAACAGCGTAAAGTGGTGCTTGCCGTCGTCGCCCTGGATCCATCCGTACTGGTCAAGGTTCGAGTCAAACGTGTACGCGCGCTCGGGCTCAAAGGGCTTGCCGAGACGCTTCTCGACCTCCTCCTTGAACTTGGGCACACCAAGGCGATCAACAGTGTACTTGAGACGCGCGTTCTTGCGGTCCTTGCGGTTACCGTGGTCACGCTGGGTGAGCATGACAGCCTCAGCCGCCTTGCAGCCGTCCTCGGGGCGGACAAAGCCAATGACAGTGCCGAGACGGGGGTACGTCTTCTTGTTCGAGTGCGTGACACCCATACCACCACCAACGGACACGTTGTAGCCGACGACCTGGCCGTTCTCGACAATCGCGATGAAGCCGACGTCGTTGGTGAAGACGTCGACAGCGTTGTCGGGAGGCACAGCGACCGCAATCTTGAACTTGCGGGGCAGGTAGAAGGGACCGTACAGGGGCTCGAGGTCGGAGAGTGCGTTCTGGAAGACGGGCTTCTTGTCGAGCCAGATCTCGTGGTAGGCAGTTGTCTTCGGAAGGAGATGCTCAGAGATGGCCTTGGAGAAGTCGTACACGGTCTGGTGCACAGCCGAGATGCCGGGGTTGACCGAGCACAAGACGTTGCGGTTGACGTCACCGCAGGCCGCAATGGTGTCGAGGAGCGAGCGGTTGATGGCCTGCATGGCGGGCTTGAGGTGCTTCTTGACGACGCCGTGGAACTGGAATGTCTGGCGGGTTGTGAGCTTGAAAGTGCCGTTGCCGTGCTCGTCGGCGATCCTGTCCATGTTGAGCCACTGCTGCGGCGAGCAGACACCACCGGGCATGCGGACACGGATCATGAACGAGTAGGCGGGCTCGAGGCCCTGCTCGGCGAGCGACTCGCGGATGTCACGGTCGTCCTGCATGTACGTGCCGTGGAACTTGGTGAGCTGCTGGTCCGAGGCACCAATGGCGCCAGTCGAGTCGTCGGCGAGACCTTCAAGAATGGTGCCGCGGAGGTAGTTGGAAGCAATCTTAATGTGCTCGTTGGCAATGACCTCCTCAGCCTCCTCGACGACGTCGACCGAGTCGACGCCGAGCGCGCGCCAGAGGTTGGTCTCCCAGACCTTGTAGCCCGTCTTCCACCCGTCGGGGTCCGAGTCGTCACCGAGGCCAAGGGGAATCAGCTCCTGGGTGCCGAGAGCCATGATCTTGGGGAGGAGGTCCTTGGCAGGCTTGTTGTAGTACACGTAGTCCTCCTTGCGCGGCCAATACTTGGAGTCACCCATGCCGAAGACAGTGACGCGGGTCTCCGCGAGCTGGGGCGCCGAAGCGGCAGTGTCGATCTTGCCGATAGCCTTGGTGAACTCACGGCCGTTCAGGGGGGACTCGCCCTGACCAGCGGTCGAAGTGAGCACGACAACGTTCTTCTCAGCTGCGAGGTTCTCAACAATGTCCGACGCAATCGAGTCGAGAACGCGGAGCGAGGCAGCGACGCCGCGCATCTTGGCGCGCGAGACAACCTGCTTGGCGACCTTCTCGGCGTTGCCGCCGTCCGAGGCGTAGAGAACAAGGAGGCCGGGGCCGTCAATCGAGTTGACAAGCTTGTCAAAGGCGTCGCGGGCCTTCTGCTTGCGTGCAGCAGTGAGGTCCTTACCCGCCGAGCCAGTAACCTTGGGGTCGAGGTTGGGCTGCGAGCGGGTGAGCTGCGAGAGGTGGCTCTGGCGGTCAAGGAACTCGGCAAGCGCGTTCTTAATCTGAGGAGCGTCAAGGCTGAAACGCTTCTCGTCCGAGAGCTCGGGGTTCCAACGGAACAGAGGCCACCAGCCACCCGAGACAGCGCGCTTGGTCTCGCGGAGGCGTTCGAGGGGCCCAGCCTTCTCTGTGGGCCCGACAAGGGCGCCGTCCTCCTTCTCGCCCCAAGGGAGGTAGGCGAGGACAAGCGACGGCCCAGAGAAGTCCTCGGCCTCGCGCATGGCATTGATCACACCAGCGTAGTCGGCGTAAACGGCGACCGACGAGACGTAAACGTCACCGAGGTTGAGCGCGTACAGCGCCAGGTCCTTCTTGCGCTCGCGCTGCTTCTGGGCGAGGGGCGAGAAGGGCGAGGGCTGGGTCTCGTAGACGAGGAGGTTGATGTCGAGGCCCGAGACGAGGGCGTGATGCAGACCAGACGAAGCGAGGTCTGCGGCCCACGAGTTGGAGACGACGATCCAGAGCGCACGCTTGGTCCAGTGGCCCTTGGCGCCGAGGGTGACGAGTTCCTCCTCATCGGCGCTGGCACCCTGACCAATAGCCTTGGCTGCCTCCTCACCAAGAGCAGCAGAGTCCTTGTCGTCCTTGCCGATGAGCCACTTGCCGAGAGCATTGTGGACTTCCGTGCGGGTGTCGCTGGCCTTGAGGACCTTCTTGGCGAGCTCGATGAAATGATCCCGTTCCTTGCGGAGAGCGACGGCCTTGCCGAACGCGTAGAGCGGCGAGGTCGACTCGGATGCGGCGAGGTGCGAGGGGTCGTTGAGTACCTCGAGTGGGTGAGACGAGCGCTCGAGGAGCGAGGTGTACGTCGACTCGGCGGGGGGCACGATGATCGAGCTGGAGGGGATCTCAGGGAGGGGCGTAGGGGTGCCAACACGGGCAAGAGGTGCGCTCGACGCGATGACGGTCTCGAGCTCTCCGGCCGCAGGAGCGGCCGAGACGAGAACGGAGCGGACAGTGACCTCCTGGCCCTCAAGGGCCTCAACGACCGAGGCCCACGCAGAGCCGTACTTGCCGGACGCGGCCTCTACGACCACAACCTCGCGGGCGTTGAGCCGACGGAGCTTGTCAGCGGGAACGGGCTGGGCGAGGACAATGTCGACGACGTTTTCGACCTGGAGCTTGGCGGGGAGGAAGTTGAGCACGACGCGCTCGCTCTCGCCGTGGGCAACGAGGGCGGGTTGCGCACGACGGGTGACCTTGAGGAGCTCGAGGGACGCGGTCTCGTACGCCTTGACGAGCGCGGCGTCGTCAGACTCGTCCGACGCCGAGACGGAGAGGAAGGCCTCAGCCTCCTTCTCGGACACCTCGGCGACATCACCATCAACGCCGGCAGCGACAAAGTGGAAGACGTTGGCGTTGACTTGCTTGGCGATGCGGAGAGCGATGAGGCCGTGGTCGTATGCCTCCTGCGCAGAGCGGGAAATGAGGGTCACAGCACGAGGGGCACGGAGGGCGGCGGCGGTCTCGGCGGCGAGGACGTGGATGACGGCGTTGCCGGCTGGGGAGGGGAGGGAGGGGAGGAAGGTGCGATCAGTGAAGAGCTGGGTGCCCGAAGCGATGGGAAGGTACGGGTTAAGCTGCTCGCCAGCCGTCACACCCTTGACGGGGTGGTGGACGGTGGGCGAGAGGCGGGCGAGCGCGGCGATGAGGGACATGTTGGCTGATGTCAACCGATGTCGGGGAGAGCAACACACCAGTCCGTTCGGCGCAAGCCTCTAGCGATGTAATGAGGAGGAGAGGGGAAGAGTGATGGAGATGGAGGTAGACGTGGCTAGTTTGTTGAGACTGTTATGGAAAACTAGGTGTGAAGAGGAGGACGAGAGGGTGAGGTGACCATGTATCACGACATCGACGTTCGGAATGTTAACCAACTCTATCCAGGAGTAAGTCGTGACCAAGGCTGAGGCGCTCGTTGGCTGGGGCTGGCCGGCCCCGTGTACGCGGTGGATTCCCACTCTGTGCATGAGACTGCCTGGTCTGCATTGGCTTCTCTGCTCTTGCTCTTCTCCGTGCTTGGTCAAAGTGGCTAAAGAGTTCGAGATTCAACGGGCAAAGCTAATGCAAGATGGCGTGCTCGCTCCCAAGGCTCCGCTATTTGATTCCGTCATCCCACGTGACATACCGGCAAGCTGACACGTAATACAACTACCGTTCAAGCTCGTTTGTAATCTCTTGCTAACCAACTCAACACCTCCCGTAGGATATCCAGCCACTTCCGCGACCCGTCTCGCTCCCCGCTCAGATGATCGCTCTGTACAAGTCTCCCGGTGAAACATATGTCTGCTGCCATCCCTTGCTCAGTGGACAGATACAGAGCATGTATTCCGAACGTCCAGGTGCGACGCGAGCACGAATGTGCCTGAGCCGGTCCGGGCCGGTGCGGTCGGACGTTCGGAGGATCGGTCTTTAAACAGCGAGTGCGCCATCGCTCGCCTTTGCCGCATCGTTCCCACCGGTCTCTCGAACCACGTCGGACGCCGAGCCTCTCCGGACGCCGAGTCAGTGCGTGGGTGCGTGCGACCTCGCTTCACCGTCCCCGAGGTGGTCTCAGGTGGTCGGCGATGCACAATGCAAGGAGGTGATGCCTGGTGTGAATATTCCAGAAGACGTGAGCCGAGGTCGTAGAGCCGGAGCCGTGGGCGCTCCGCCAGATACGCACAGAGGCGGTGATGCGGCTTTCAATCCCGGCAATCCCAGGAACGCTAACTGCATCTGTTACGATCCCCGAGTCGCCGAACGCGAGTCCCACCTCTCCGACCGCGTGCACAGAAAGGAGCGCTGACAGGCCAGGAGGTGGTCGGAGCGTGGGTTAGACTGGTCAGTGACTATCGCCAACAGAATTCCCAACAGCCGCTTGGACCACCAAGGCGATTTCGATCTCGATCTCGGAATGTTGCGTTCATGGTTGATATCAGAACGAGCTGCCAAACATGAGGCATCCCCGAAGTCAGAGGATATAATGGAAGGCTGGAAGGCAGCCGTATGCATGTGCTATGCCATGACGTACATGTACACGCGAGGTGGTACGATTAGCAAGGGCAAGGTCGGACCCAGTGGCAGTGTACATACATTATAAAAGAATGTGCCTCTGGCCGGTGAAAGAACCTCTCGCATCACTTGAGGGTGGCAGAGAACAGCAAATGTGAGTCTTG
The DNA here is from genome assembly GCA_030805415.1 of Cutaneotrichosporon spelunceum. Lineage (NCBI taxonomy): Eukaryota > Fungi > Basidiomycota > Tremellomycetes > Trichosporonales > Trichosporonaceae > Cutaneotrichosporon > Cutaneotrichosporon spelunceum. The sequence goes on from BTCM01000007.1 coordinate 781,978, forward strand.
GAGTATCCTACTGCCTCTCGGCCGGCCCCAGACCACGATGAACACCACTGAGGTTCATTCTGGAAGTCACCAGGCTGCCGTTGTAGCATGTCTGCTGCATTTAATCTCACTCTTAACAGGGCGGGGGGATAACTCAGTCCGAGTGCACGACCGGGTCGACCGGGTGCGGTCGCAGACTGGCCCTCCGCAATGGTCAAGCAATGCCGTCGCCGGAAGCTTGCGCTTCAATTCCAATGGGGCCCAAACAACCCTCTGGTACTACCAGACTACGGCAATTGGACCTGAACCTCCCGACAACAACCTACTGGCGCGAATGCCCTCGGCGTCCTTTTGGCCACCTGTAACCCCAGTGTTGACAAATTTGCGCAGGCAGACTCGGGCCGCGAGCCCGGCAGAAACGGCACAAGACACACTCTGGTCCTTTACCGCCTCACTCACACCAGCCATGCGTCAGGCGGAGCAGCCGGCGGCCGGCGATGACTGGCGCCCGGACATTACTCCCGCCGCTAGGTGCCAGGCGCTCTCATCAAGCGGGGCCCACTCTTGTCCACCGTCCCAGCAATCATGGTGGAGTGTACAGAGCCGACACTCACAACGTCCACACTCACCCCTGTCCCCAGGCGAGCCAGCCACATCCGCAGGTGTCCTGTCACGCGGATGTTTCGAACCCCAGGCGTGGCGGGACATGACGAGGGGCAGACTCCAATCCCTGGTATGCTTGGCTTGTATTCGGCAGCCTGCGAGGCAGTAGGAATGGAATGGAATGACTCGGGCCTGTGTTCCAGATATCGGTATCCCTACTGCTAATCACAGCTGCATCAGACGAGGTATCCTGCAATAACGATGCCAGTCCGCTGGCTTGTGCTCTCTGTTCCGTGTTAGGTGCCATCACACATCTTCGGCGCGCTCGCTCGTTGAGTCAGCTGGGGTCATTGATGTGTACCTGCGGTCATGTCCCATGCCCCAGCGCGCCATGCCAGTGATCGTGCCTCCTAGAACTGGGGGAGAGGCAGATGGGTCCCGTATGCCGACATGCCGCTGGATCTCGACCGGGTCTGTGCAAGAGACATTCCTACGAGTTCTCCGGGATTTCCGACCATCGAAGAGGTCGCGGCCTCCCCGTGTGTCAACACGTCAAGACGCGTCCCGGGAAACATGCCCCGGCAACTCACCAGACGAGAGCAGAATCCCATAGAAGCGGGACAGGCGAACCTGGCCTGGGATCTGCGCTCTTTTGTGCCTGAAACATGTTATGTATGGTATAGGGGTGTGTCATCCCGTTTCGGCATCTCCCGAGCGGGCTGAGGGCCATGACCCGAGGCAAGAATTCCGGGACGAGAGGAGACGATATGGTGTCTCGGATGCATCCATGCCGAAGCCTCTACACATGCGGATGTGTCGCAAGCTCTGGGCCAGTCAGTTTAGGTTTGAGAGGTACGTTAGAACTTGCGGATGGCCTGTTAGTAGGCTCAGGTATGAGTCATACCACGGATCTGGGCAGGATCCAGGAGCAGCACTGAGAAATCCCCACCGGGAGACCCAGAACCTGGACGTTGGTGCGTGCGCCCCTTGTGTCGGAGCGGGGCCAATTCTCCACAACCCGAGAGTATGATCAAGGTGTTGTCAGCCACCGCTCCACGATATCTGCGGGCCACTGTCACGCGATCGGCGCGTCGGGCCATGGCATACCTGGAGGCCTCCAGATTCTGGGAATGCCTGGCCTCGTGGGCCTGGGACCTTGGTCGCCGGCCCACCCTGAGCGAGTGTGGCACCTCCCTCGAGGATCTGCAGAACGGGAGGTGGCCAGGTGTAGTGAACGAGAGAGAGCTGGGGAGAGGGAGGTGGCAGGGGATAGGGGATAAGGAAGGGGTTATCGGGTACGACCAAAGTGGAGTGAGTGGAGATGGCCACCAGCGTTATCGAGAATCCAGCAATGTGGAGTGGTGTGGCAGAATACAGGCTTGCTGAAAGAGATATAAGCCAGGCCTCACAGTCTGTTCTCTCCAACCAGCAAGCTCTCAACTCTCAACTCTCTACTCCCCGCCCTCTCTACTCCCAACTCTCTCTCTCCTACACCCCACTCTCCCTACTCCCAACTCTCAACTCTCCTTCACACATCATATAATGTTCGCCGCAATCCTCCTCACTGCTGCTACCGCCAACGCGGCCGCCGTCGCCGCCCCCGGCAACGAGTTCTCTTCTAACGGCGTCGGCCTCGGTAACCTCCTCGCCTCACAGGACGGCAAGTCGGAGGCTGGCTACGTCTCGATCGACGACCTCAACCTCGGCCAGGACCTCGGCGTCGATGGCAAGTCGGTCTACGTCGGCAAGGACGCACAGGGCATCCAGCTCTTCCAGTTTGCCGACGGCTCCGTCGCTCCCCTCACCTACGAGCCTGGAGAGACCGAGGACATCCCCGTCAAGAACAACCTCTGCCAGGGCTGCCAGAACACGAGTGGCCACGCCAAGCGCGAGCTGTCTATCCGCGACCTCGCGGGCTCGATTGGCGGCAACGACTCGGAGACGGGCGGTAACGCCGACTTTGGCGACATCAAGATTGGCGAGGACGTCGGCGCCTCGGTTGGTCTCGAGGGTGCCAAGTACGTGGGCAAGGACGACGACGGCGTCCAGCTCTTCCAGTTCCCTAACGGCGACGTGGCGCCTATTATCCTCTCGCCGGGTGCGCCCGCTGAGGGATACACGTTCAACGAGCGCACTGGTCTCTGCGATGGCTGCCAGGACTCTGAAGGATGGACTCGCAAGCGCTCGGTTGGTGAGGAGCTCGAGCTTGCCGAGCGTGAGGCTGAGGGTGGTTACGAGATCGCCCGCGACCTCGAGGAGCGCGGTAACGAGGAGCGTTTCTTCCTTGGCTTCCTCGGCATTCTCGGCCACAAGGTGCACGTCGGGAAATCGGTCTACTTCGGCCCCGGCCGCTGGAAGTGCAACGTCGCCCACGGCGGCTACATCAACATCAAGGGTTGCCGCCGCGGCACCAACATTGGCATTAGGCACGGCCGCTACGCCGGCTGCAACCCGCGCGGTGTGCAGATGTTCCACTTCCCTGGCCACGGTGTGTGCCCTCTCAAGTGCTCCAAGGGTCCCGTCCGCCACGGCTGGAAGGTCGACAAGGGTGGCTACTGCAACAACTGCCACCACTCGGGTTGGGGCGGGAACCGGAACGGCTGGTGGCGCCGCGACGAGATTGTCGAGGAGGGCACCGAGCTTGCGACCCGTGACGCCAGCCCCAACCCGGCGCAGCACGAGGAGCGCTTCCTCCTCGGCCTCCTTGGCCTCAAGCTCAAGGTCGGCACGGCCCTGTTCCTGGGCAAGGGCCGCGTCATCTCCTACCTCGCCCATGGCGGGTATGTCAACATCCCCCGCTGCCGCCCCGGCACGCACATTGGCATCCACGGCGGCGTGTACGTTGGCTGCAACAAGAACGGTGTCCAGATGTTCAAGTGGGGCCACGGCCGCGTCGGCCCTCTCAAGTGCCGCAGGGGTCCGGTGCGCAAGGGATGCAAGGTCCGCAAGAACCTCTGCGATGTGTGCCACCACGACGGCAACTACTGGGGTAACCGCTGGGGCCGTGACGTTGGCGCTGAGATCGACGAGCTCGACTAAGTGGCCCCGGTATGGACCATCTCTGGCAGGGACAAACACAAGAGGCCAGAGGATGCTGAGGCAAGCCTGGACAATAGACTCAAGGGCGTTTTGATAAAGTGGACGAAATGTAATTCTTTTTGTTTTCCAAGGCGCGGTCAGCAGTCCCTCCGCCTGGCTTGAAAATACCTGATTTCGCCACAGTGTGATGGGAGGTAAGCCATCCAATGAATTGAATAACCACTTCGTACACCTGCAGGTACAACTGCACTGCCGTACAACTGTCCCATACCAGCCAGGCGCTATATGATAGATGGGTCCTGTGGCACTTGCAATATGGCAATGTCAAGTCAAACAGATTAGGCTTTGGGTTTTGCTTATCAATGTGGCGTTTCATCAACCCTGCGGTGGCGCCAAGGGTATGAGGAGGATGTTGGAGAGGTTAGTCACGTAAGGATCGTCAGGCTCGCCTTTGCTGGCCCAACTTCCTCAGCACGACTAAAGAGGACGATGAGTCGGGCCTCGCGACATGGCGCGGGCGTTTGTCGCCGTGTGCATGTGTGGGTGGTGCTGCGGGGTATGGGGGACACATCCTCGAGCTCCTGATGCCCATCTTCACCTACCTCCTCCCCTCCTTCCCGGTCTTCCTCCTCCAAACCCTCGGTAGAAGTCTCACTTCAACCCCAACCTCCACCTGCTACCCGATAAGAAAGCATTCGCGGGTGCAAGAAACACTTTCCCCAAACGGGATCATGAAGTCCCTCCCGGATTGAGCGGGTTCAGTTCCCTAGGATAGGTGTAGTGAAAAGGGGAAAGCGAGTAACTACCGTATGCGAGGGTCCATAGACCTCAGAACTCCTAGCTTGGAGGTGTCTCAGGACAAGTGAAAGAACTCGCGCGAGTACAAGAACAGTTCAGCCTGACTCTGGGTCTCGAGCAGCACATGAGCCCCTCCTGCCATGTCCCTAATGAGCCGCAGCGCTCATTCCCTGGGGTTCCGAAGCGCACGAGTGTCACCTAGCCAGCGGAGCCGTGGAAGCGGGTCATGACGTGTGCGAGGACACCTCCGCCCTTGAGGCGAAGGCGGCCAGCGTCCGTCTGTGGCGCCGTCGAGGTGACTCCCGATGGTCACATCCCGTAATGAGCATTGATATCAGTGTTGTCCGAGAGTGAGTTTGGCACAGTTACAGACCGATGCGTGTTAGTCCGAAGAGGGCCATGTTGTCCAGAAAATGCACTCCGTGCGATTGTGCCACGAGGCTGCGCATTACAGTAGAGTGTTACAACAAACCATGGAGGACACAAGCGTCTTTGGAGAAAATGGAGGCAGGTCGAGCCGAGTCAAGCCAGTCGGTCGCGTCATTGCGCACGCTGTGTCAGCCAGGCTAGCACAATGTCGAGGTTATGCTTGGTTTTGTTGCTTGTCGAGTAGCACTAGTGTGAGCTCAAAAGAGAGCACCAAGAAAAAACGCACAGAGACGACACGCCCCCCGATCTCAGCGAGTCGCATGTCACGGATCATCTCGTCTACGCCGATCGCGCCCGGCAAGTCGCTCTTGTTGGCGAGCACCAGGAGGGGCACACCAGCTAGTGACGGGAGGCTCAGAAGCGAATGCAGCTCGCTCGTTGACGTGGGGATGAGCTTGATCTGTCGTCAGCAATATCCAATGTAGGGATGGGTGTCACCTACATCGGCAGCGTCGACGACATAGCTGACGTCAGCACAACCATCTAGTAGAACGTACATGATGGCATTTGCGCCGCGACAGTACCTGTCCCACATGCTTCGGAATTTTGGCTGGCCCTGGTGTCAGCGCGGGCCGCAGAGGCGTTCTGGAGGAATAGACGGAGCGCCGGTAACGAGGGCGCCCGAGAAGTTCGGAATGGCCTCCAGTGCATCCAGTTTGGCACCGACAGGAAGAGCGAGGGCACTCCTCGTCGCAGCCTCCCACAGCGGGCTGCGGCGGGCTGCGGCAGGTTCCTCCATGTCGTTGACCGCGACTCACAGCAACATCCCATATCTTCATCGTCACATTCCCCTTGCGCACCTGGCGTAAATTGTACGCGACGGTCGGGACGACGTCCTCAGACCACTGGCCAGAGCTGAGGACGTTGACGAGGCTGTTGTGAACAGGTTGTGTAATCCGCGGTGCACGGGCGGCGTGCCAGAGTGTGGAGAGAGGGAGATGGGTGAGAAGTGGGTGGGCGGACACCGCACCGGAGTGGATGGTGGAGGGGGAGAGGTTGGAGAGAATGCGAAAGCCAGTAAGTGAACGGAAGGAAGGACAGTGTCAGCACCACCTCAACACTCTCAAACTACACACGACGTCTTGCCGCTGGCCTGCTGTCAGCTCACTTCTTTCCCACGAACTGCCTCTATTCCCAGCATGTCCTCACCTGCAACCCCACGATTGTGACTTCGATGTGCTTGGCCCAGAACAACGAGCGTAGCCAGTCGATTAGGCCCTGGAACAGGGCTGCCATGTTGTACGACTTGGAGCGGGTGAGAGGGTGATTGCTATGTCTATTCGGCGCGATAATGCGAGGAAAGGATGTCGCCAAGCGTCTGGACGAAAACAGAGCTGGTGCGAACCACGATTGTGGTCGTGACCGTGTCCTACCTGAGCTTGATGGAGCTAATGACCAGAGAGAAGGAGTGGTTGCTGTCAAGGAAGATTCCGTCCGTGAAGGTAGCAGTAGTGAGCGTCTGGACCCAGTTCCGTCAAACACGAGCCGGTCGTATCGTCTAATTCCAAGTCTGACGAATGAAGGGTAAGGCCGTCCGAGAGGCCGCTTGAGAGGAAGATTGACGAGAAAGATAAGGATACGAGTGCGAAGGTCGTCAGGGAGTTGGGAGAGGGTGTTTGGTGGAGGTCGAGGTGGAGGTTACGCCAGTACTGTCCAAATCACGTTCAAGTCTCTCTAACTGGGTGCCCAGAATTATCGAGTTGTCGTGCAAGCGATGCTCTGTGCCGTCGCGTAAATATCAGAGCGGATGCTTGGTAACGCGTTGTAAACCGCTAGGTTGGGTGGCAAGAGGCAAGTCGCGCGTGATTCCGGTTTGCGTCATTGACATTGCCCGGCAGGCACCACCTGACCAAAGGGTTCCGCCGTCCAGCCGAGATTGCTGTCCTCCCCCTCGCTTCCAGCCCCTCACCTGTTCACGCACATGCTGCTCACACCCGCTCGTGGTCGTAAATCTCATGACATCTCTAAGGACACATCGTTATGCTATGTTGTATGTTTCTGCCTACCACGGCACTTTCCTCCTCCGGCTCATTTATGGCAGGAACGACCATGCGGAGTTTGCTTGACACTGTGGGTGCCGTGTCCTTCGGCTTGACAAGGCTAGTGGGCCTGCTCGAGGGGGAGAGAACTGAGCGCGTAGATTGCGAACGCGCAGGAATCGTTGGCTTGGGTGGGCTCGCCTGGACAGCGGTCTTCGGGTCGCTCCCCTCAAAGGGTTTGGTCGCGAGCCATTGTTCCAACCGGTGCCGGTCAGCTCCTAGCGCAAACTGGCGCCAGTGAAAGTTCTCCTGCTGGAGCGCCGTGACATGCGTCTGATATCAGTTACTTCAATAAGTGGAGTATTTGCTCACAGTCGCCTGCTCAGCACGCATACGCTGTTCCAGTGCGGCCGACCGCCAAGCGTCGAGGTTGCTGGCCACCTCAGCCACATCCGCTTCAGCACGCTGCACCTTTGTCTCCAGGTAGCTGGTGCGCGCCTTCTCGGCCTTGAGTTGCAGCTCCATCGTGCGCTTGGCGTTGGCCTCGGTGTCGGCCATGCGAATCGCCTTCTCCTGCTCGTAGCGGACGTCGGCGACCGCCTGCGTGAGTTGCACCTTGAGTTCGCTGCGACTGTTGACGGACTGCGCCAGCTGCTGTCAGTTGAGCAACAGGATAGATTTAGCTCACCTCAGCACGGAGGTCGTGCACCTCCTTCTCCAAGGCCGTGATGCGGCCCTGCGTTCGGATCTCCCTCTCAAGCTCGGCTTCGCTGCGCTGCCTTTCAAGACCCCGCTGGAATGTGAGGCTGAGGTCCTCGAGATGCTCTCTAAGTTTTCTGCGAAAGATCTTGGAGTCCGCATGAGCCTCCAGGACCTCTTTATGCCTCTCCTCGGCGATCTTGGCGACATCGTCGCGCTGGTGTAAGCTTAGTGAGTATTGACCGAGCTTACCTCCTCCTTGAGCGCCTCGATTGCAGACTGTTGGGCGGCGCTCTGGCAGGCAAGCTGCTCACGCATTTCGTTGAGTTCCTGTCTGGCCCGTTCTTCGGCCTGTGTGACCTTGGCGAGAGTAGAAGTAGCAGCCGCGACGTCTGCGCGGATGAGTGCGCGCCAAACGTTCTCGAGTTCCTGGCTCTTGGCGGCCTTCTCTGCCGCGTCAAGCTTGGACTTGAGAGTAGCGACTTCGCGCTCAGCCTGAGCAGTTCTGGAAGCTTGGTCGCGCAACTGGTCATGCAGACGGACGAGCTCGTGACCGTGCTGCTGGTCGAGCTTGACCTGACGGGCCTCGGCCTGCGCCTCCAGAAGCGCATCTGTTGCAGACCGCAAGTCGTACACCGCATCATTAGCCTCGGTGTACTCGCTGAACTTGTTCATCATGGCGTGCTGTCCGCTTAAGATGGCAGTCAGCATCTCGTTGGGGTTCGTCATCAGTTCCCCGACAAGTGTACGATCGGCGAGCTCGGCCGAGTCGGCTGTAGAGGTGCGGGTCTCCTCCTCGATCTTCTGATGGATTTCTTGGAGGAGCGCCGTGTGATCTTTGAGGAGCTCGGTATGGGCCTCTAGGACCTCAGATACGCCCTCGCGCGGCTTCGCTTGCACAAAGTACTCTGTTCAGTTAGTGTGGAAGTGGAGCTCAGCTCACCTTTGATCATGCAGAGAATATCGTTCGCGGCTGTGCTCTGGTTGGCAGCCGCCTCAGCACGCTTCGTCGACTCGCTGAGGAGCCTCTGCTGGTCACTCCTCGACCGTATAACCTGCTCGCCGACTCCCTTCATGGTCATGAGCATCTCAACAAGCATCTCGCGGGGCAAGACGATGGGAGTGGTACTTATGCCAGGAGACTCCGGCGTCGATGGCTGGAGTGGCGTGACAACATGGTTCATGACAGACAAGCCGGGGGGCGGGGTGGAACGCATCGGGAACTCGGCAGACGTATCCGTCGTAGTGTATGTGTTGGCCGTGGGCGAGAGGACGCTCGCTCCATGGTGCCAGTTGGGCCATTTTACGGCCATGTTGTCCTCGTCGGCACTACCATCCTCCTCCACAGCGGAGTCGTCACAAACTGGGCCCTCCTCGTCCCTCTCGATGTCCTCCGTGTCCGAGTGGCGCCTTTTGTGTGAGTGCGGCAGTGAGAGGTGATGCGAATCTGCGCCTGACGGGGACGGAGAATGCGTGTCCGGCTGCGGGAAGACCCACTGCCGGAACTTGTTGTCGTCGGCGACCTCCGGGTTCGCGTGAGATGAGTGCGGCGTATGGTGTAGGAACACGTCCAGCCTCTTGGCCGGAGACAAGTCCGTAGACCCTTGCGCGTAGCTCGGAAGGAATGGCTTCGCTTTCGCGCTTAAGATGGTCGGCGCCGAGATGTTCCTCTTCATGATGACTGTCTGTATAGACGATGAAGGAGCGCAAGTGGGCTGAGATTCGGCCTCGCCATTGAGTTCTGCGACGGGGCGCGACGGTGAGTACCTGCCTGTTGACACTGGACGAGTGGTTTGCTGCACCGACTTGAGAGCGCCGTCGCTGGAGGTACGAACCCTGCGCGCACCGGCGCTGTCGAGGCGAAATGGCATTGACTGGTGGATCTGAACATCGCTGTTGAGGCCATCCACAGGTGTACTGGGTTGTGACCGTCCGGGCCAAGCCTTGGGTAGATGCGAGTTCTGTGATGACCGCTTGACTGTGTGCTTGCCACGTCGGGGAGAATCACGGGCCCCTTTCGGGGAGCGCTCTGGTTCCGCCTGATGTCAGCTTCCGTAAGACTCCTTCAACTTTACTTCTGAAGACAGCGGCTGCAGCCCCATGTCATAGTCCCTGGGCGATACATGCTGACGGTGCGGAGACACCATGGGCTCGTCCGTATTGGTCTCGGCATTCTTGGGCTTCAGGATGGGGATGGGATTGGGCTTGCGAATAACGAGTGTAGGCATGTCGGCAGCCGGGGTAAACTTGAACGGCTTGCCCAGAGTGGTCTGAGTGGGGACGACGGAGGAGAACGCGCGCGAGGAAGGCGCAGCGGCAGACAAGTCTAATGCCGGGGGCCGGAAGCCGCCACCAGATGATGAGGGGCTGATCCGTGCCGGCTTTGGAGCTGTAACCCCGGGCTTGAACTCGAGTGCGTTAGGGCGCAGCTGCTTAGTAAAGGTGAAGAGGCCGAGGCCATTGCTTGCTGGCTCCTGCACCATCTGGACAGGATCCGGGGGGGTCTGGAAGGTGGTCCGGAGCATGTTGCTCGGAATGCGTATATGGGTCTTGCCCGGACTGGGCTGTGCCGAAGGAGGACCGAAAGTGAACGTGGAGGAGGCGTCGGAGACCTTGGGAGTGTGGCCCATTGTGAATGGTGTTGACCGGGAGGTTTCGGGCCCGTGTGTGGGGGACAACATGGGACGTGGGACAGATGCGGTAGTATTTAGTTGTGGACGCTTGGGAGGCGAAAGTCCGCCAGGTTGGGTCTTGGGATTGTGGGATTCTATGGAAACGATAGGGAAAGAACGGACAGACGACGTCTTGGACGGCGAGGGCTTTGAAGGGGAAGTAAACACAGTCGGAGGTGAGCTTTCAGAAGTTGATCGCACAATGGAAGAAGAACGAAGACGAGGTGAGGTAGGTTGCGACCCTCCCAACTCATTCGTGTCGTCGCTTGTGGCCGGCGACCCCTGCGGGGATGCCCTTGGCACCACTTCGCCAGTCGGCGGCCGTTCGGCTTGGGTGGCCTGGTCTGCGTCGCGCTTGGGCTCCTCGTCAGCCGAATTGACTGGCTCGTAGTCGTCATCCTGTCTAGTCCTCTCACTGAAATTGCCACTGCCTGGGCAGATAACTTGCTGGAGGTCACGGTTGACCGCCGGGGGCACGGTGTTCGAGCGGTTGCGCCACGATAGGTCTCCATCATCAGCGTCCCCCTCGAATGCGCCCTTCTTGATCGGTTCTTCATGGATAGATTGCGCCGAAGGACGGCGGGGACCGAAGGCCCAGTGCGCGGCGGGAGGCTGCTGAGGCGGTTGAGGGATCCTGCCCGACGAGCGAGGGCCGGTTGAAGCAGCGGCAGTGGGCGAGGGGGTTGCAGCAGGCGGGGGAGCCTGGGTGGTTGGAGCAGCCTCGGCAAGCTTTAATGCGGCAAGGGCCTCCGCGAGGCTCCCTTGGGCCATGGCATGGTCTATCGACGCCTGGGTCACGTGGTTGATGGCCCTGAACGGCGACGACGGCTTCGAGCTCGATTTTGAGTTGCTGACTGATGGCGACGCCGGCTGGCGGATCGGAGTGGCAGTATGGCGGATCGGGGATGGTGTCTCACGGGAGAACGTCTGGCGTGGAGGCGAAAACATGACAGGCGGCGAGATGGGCTGACGGACAGGTGACGCAAATTGTTGGGCCGAGGCAAAGTGCGACGGTGGCGAAAGTGACAGACAAGACGGCGGCGCGATCGCAAACTGCGTTGGAGGTGACGCCGACTGGCTAACAGACGAAACGAGTTGCGTAGCAAACTGTATTGGTGGAGAGATGTGTTGCTGAGCAGGCGAAGGCGTCTGGCGCTTCAGGAGAGCCTGTTGGCTTGGCGAAGTGTTGCGACTCTGCGGAGTCTTCCGGGTTGGCGACACCTGGCGGGCCGGAGAGACCGCCTGTCGCGGTGACGGAGACGAGATGAACGATTGGGGGGACGTGACAGGGACGAGGCTGGAGGCATTCGAGGAAGGCGTAGTGCTCATGGTCTCTTTGTGCTCGACGTCGTTGTTCTCGACACTCACAGCGTAATGTTTGGCGTCCTCCGACGCTGCCTCGCTCGGTGTAATGTCCGCAACAGTGGAGATGCTCTCGTCCGCAGTGGTGCTCTGGGTAAGTGGTGTAGGCGTCGGAGGGACAGCGTCTGAGCCTCTACGAGATCTAGGCTGGCGTAACATGCCGCCAAGCGAGCGCTTGAGGAAGGGGTTAGCAGCGAGGCCGGAGAACGACTTGCGGAAGGGCGAAGGCATCGGCGACGCAATCTCGCTCATCAGGCGGTCGAGCACGACGGTTTGGCCACCCTCGTCGCCCTCCCCAACAACGGGCTGCTCCGCACCGAGGACAACCTCGCGCAGCGCGGCGTGTTCGTCGTGCTCCACAGCCGCACCCTCCGAATAGAGCTTAGGCATTGGCCTGGGGGTGGCGACGCAAGTGTCCTCACCAATGCCAGTGACTGAGCCGGCCAGAGGGAGCGTGAGAGTCGGCTTGACGGGAGTCGGCTTCTCATTGACCTTGATCTCGCTCGTGGGTGAAGCCGTCTCAGTCTTTTCCGAAGCCTGCTCGAACTGCTCCGTCTCACCGTACTCCTCAGCAATAGGGGAAATGTGATGGCGCGCGTCGTCCGAGGGTGTCGCGCTGCGTGTGGGAGGGCCCTCCCACGCGGTAAAGGCTGGTGGCGAGTTGGAGAGGGACGAGCTCTCGAAGGCCGTCTCCCACTGGCTCGAGCCCGGCGGCGACGTGTGCATGCTCGTCTCACCTGTGGGTGGAGTGCTGGGATTGATGCTGTCCATGAATGGAGACGCATGGGGTGAAGGAGTGGTATTCTCGGTGTTTGGTGTATCTACATTTTCCGTGGTTGGCATGTCGGTTTCGTCGATGTCCATCAAGTTTGGGGTGGGGCGCAAAGGATCCCAGTTGTTCTGCTTCATCAGCTTGTACACTTGCCTCGGCTCACTTCCCCAGGCATTGCGACCCTAACTTCCTTGCCCTTCCAAGTAACGACCTTGTAGTTGGCAGGCGGTGAGGCCATTTGAGGAGAGAAGGTCATCTCGACTGCAGAAAGATCGTCTGAAATGGGCGACAAAGGAAGAGGAATCGAGTGAGGCGTAACGCCAACCTGCATGGGAGGCCAGGGAAAGGCTTCCTTGCGGGGGACACGCTCAGCAGTTGCCTCCATGTTCGTGACATCTTCTTTGCCGTCCTGCTTCGCAGGTGACGTAGTTGCGGGTGTGTTGGGTGGGCTGTACTTTGCCGGCGGCAGAGTGACGTTGACATGGTTGCCGTTGTGCATGATGACGTCCTTGAGTGTTGTTGCCACGGCAGCGCCGCCCTTGCTTGCAGCGTCCGCGGCCATCTCGATACTCCTCTTGGTCGAGGTTTCAGACGCCTGGCGTTGCGCACTGACCGCCAGAGGGCTGCTGGAGCGGGAAGTTGCGCTGGTGGCGGGTGAGGGCTTGAGCGACGAGCCAGGACTGGGTCGGAGCTCTTCAAAAGTTCGACCTCCAGGGCCGCCCAAGATAGCCTTCGGGGGAGGGCCTAGGCGCTGCTGGGCCGATCCAGAGCGGGTATGTGACTGCGACAGATGCGACGGCGTCGTAACGGCGCGGCGAGTGACGGGGCTGGGAGGTGGCATGGGGCCGCCACCGAGCGGACCTGGGCCTTGGCGCGTGAGTGGGCTGCCGATGGGCATTGACAGACTCGAGTGCGGAAAGTGCCCGAGCGACTGGACGCCGGCCGAGTCGAGTGTGTACGCGCGCTGATTGTACGAGAGGAGAGCGGGTGGCGTACCGGGAGGTGGGCCGGGTGTTCCAGGGAAGCGTCCCAGGCCGGGCGAGATGGGTGCAGCGCCAGCCGACACGGGGATGTCAGTGAGGATGGCGAGGTTGGCGCGGTTACGGAGGGTCGCAGACGGGTTGGAACGATGGTCGATGTTATTTGCATTGGGGATCCCGGGATGTCCCATACCGATGGGCCCATCACCCTGGTACCGCTGGCGCTTTGATGTGTGGGAGCTGTCGCCGCGGTTGTGACGCCCAAGGTTGGTGGAAATGTTAGCAGGCGTAGGACTGAAAGCGCCTGGCGGTTGTTGCCAGAACGGATATGCACCAGGGAAGGCACCGGGTGGGAGTGACACTGAGCTACCAGGCTGGAGGGACATGGACTGTCCTGGCTGCAGTGTGAACGAGTGCTGGCGTGCGGATGTGGGAGGGGTGCCGGCGCGCCAGCCACCGGGGTGACCGAAGCCCGAGTCCTGGCGTGTGTGCGGGGGCATTGGCACGGGCATGGGAAATGGGAACGGCGCGTTAGCATGCTGCTGTTGTTGTTGTGTGGCGGACCCGGCTGACGCTTTGCGCCGCTGCTGGCGGTTTCTTCCTCCGCTCATAGTTGGTCACTGGGGCGTCAGTCGTGTGTCGTGATTGCGATTGCGATCTCGTGAGGGGTGCGACTATGGGCGTACCGGATATGTGTGGACGACGTAGGTTACGGGTGAGCCAATGGTGGGTACAAGGGAAGGTGAGTGGACAAAATGGTGCGGAGCCGGCGCAGAGCGCGAGACCAGTGTTAACACTGGAATCGGGTTCGACGGGCGTGGAGGGCAAGCAAGGTGGGGGGAGGGGCGATGGTGATGAATATAATGTAAGAGGAGAGAAGGAAAGTTGAGAGGAAGCGACTGTGATTGAGAAGAGGAGGGATCAAGACGAGGTCCATGCTGGGTAGAGGGTCCCGCCAGTGTCCAGTCGGTGGAGGAAGGATCAAGGCGGAGAGGACGAGGATGAGGGTAAGGATGATATGGTGATCCGAGCGTCGGCACGCAGAGACCCCATCCGATGTTGACTTGTCATTCCCATTTCCACTCGCATTGCCTCCCATGCTCAATTCCCTACTCCACACTCCCTACCGACGCCTTACAGCAGCCTCGAGGCAGTCTCTGTTCTAATGCAGCAGCTGGTAAGCTCCTCAGCTCCCTATCACCCTTGGCGCCGCACCTTGACCCCATCATTCCGCATCGCACACCAGGTGCCACTCACCGGGCTTGTCATCCCATCGCGCCGTGTTCGGATCGCTCTCGCTGCGCGACTGCAGGAAACGAGCGCAGGGCAAGAGAGAACTCACGGGCACACGTTGTCTCTCAGATCACAAGTCTCAGAACCCTCTCCGCATTTCTCCCTCTATCCTTGGTGTTCTCGTTCCTCGAGTGCGCCGAGGTCGTATCGAGGGAGCAAGGGCCCGAATTTTACAAGAGGCCGAAGCGGTGGCCTGTGTGATGGACGCCGTCGACCCCGTGCGAACGCCATGGCTCACCGACCCCTAGACAGGGTGAGTGACCCCAAACTGGCCCGGTCTCATTGCTTGTCTCCTCTCGCTTCATCTCTCTTGCCAGTTGTTTCGTGTCGACCTCGCGTTTCAATGCCTTGTGCTTTGACCGAGTCAGGAGATGGACAAAAGGTGAACGGTTGACAGGCACGACCCGAGCGCTATGGAGCGTTCTTGTGGAATTAGTACTGGCTTGGTATATTATCATACTTGGACAGGCACGGCTTGTATCCATGTGCTGGCCAATAGCATTGCGCCGTCCTGTTCACGTTTGATAATAGGATAATAGACAAGGTGATGATGATAATTCGTCGATTTCAGAAACCCGGCGCCGACTGCATCGCTCTTCCACTTTCCACCTAGTCAGATTGCCCAACTTGATCTACCTCCGTCTCGCCAGCCACGCACGCCAGAGCTCCAATTGCAGCTGCATCCGATTGCGAGACCGGATCTCCATATACCCAGTTCATCAGATTAGCCTAACATGCAACGAACCGACCTGAACAATCTAGGTGCCGTGAAGTGTACAACTGACTGCAGCGGGCGGCGTTGTCTAATGACCTAGGTGCATGAAATTCTGGCCGCGTAATCGATTGGTACTCCAGTTGAGACTCTAACGGGTGTGGTTGGCGAGATAGAGGTAGATCAAGTTGGGCAATCTGACTAGGTGGAAAGTGGAAGAGCGATGCAGTCGGCGCCGGGTTTCTGAAATCGGCGGAATTATTCTACAAGAAGGCTCCATAAGCAGAATAAATAATGTGCGTCATCGTGCATGGGACTGATTGACCGCGATCGGCCATGGCTCGGTGTCTTCTGGCGGTCTAGACTCCCCGTGGCGGGTGACAACACTCTCTATCTATCGCCACGTCCTGCACCAGCCAACGATGGACCCGCGCCTCCTCTTCCTCCGCTACCCGGCGCGGGACGCGCTGCCGCTGCGCACGACCTTTGCGCACACCAACCCCGCGTTCGGCAGCGTGCGCCTCAACTACTGGCCTGCGCGCCGTCGCGCGCCGCCAGCCCGCGTCGTCCTCTTCATCCCGGGTATTTCCAGGGCTACACCAGTGCTGACGACAGGCAACCCCGGTTGCCCCGAGTACTACACGTCGTTCCTGGGGATGCTGCACTCCCGCCTGCCGGACAACCACGCCGTGCTGTGCACGTCGCAGGTCGGCGGCGAGCCCTCGATCGACGCGCCTGCCACCCCGCTCAATCTGCAGCAGCAGGTGGACGCCAAGGTCGAGTTTGTTAGCGCTTTGCGCGCAAGTCTGGAGACGTGGGCACCAGAGGCACCGGCGCCGCAGCTCGTCGTCGCGGCCCACAGTGTCGGCGGCTGGATGACGTGTGAGATCGCAAAGGTCGTCGACATCTCCGCAGCGTACCTCCTCTTCCCGACGCTCGCGTGGATCGCCGACTCGTACCATGGACGGACGATGTGGCCTGTCTTTCACCGGCCCCTTCGCCCGCTCCTGCCGTGGTTGTCGTACCTCCTGCGCCCGCTCTTGCCGTTTGTCACCATTCCGGGGCCAAGCTATGCCCTCGTGAGATCGCCCACGACGATCAAGCACGCGCTCCACCTCGCACATTCTGAGATGGCGATTATCCGTGAGCCGGACGAGGAGTGGTTCCGCGCTCAGGAAAAGTTGCCTGCCGGACAGGGCGTCCACTCCATCTGGAGTGCGGGTAACATCGATGGCTGGGTGGGGAGAGAGGGGCCCATGATCCAGGACTGGCTTGGTGAGGGGAGGGTGGTCGAACTCGAGGGCGTGCGACACGCGTTCTGTCTCTGTACGTTTGGGTATGACCGCCGCTGACATACAGGGGAAGAGGACTACCGGCAGGTCGCCGACGTTCTTGCCGGCTGGATCGTAGAGGGCACTAAGGCGCAGGTGCTCAACTAGACACGGATTGTGAATAACCCGCACGTGGAATTTGTAGCTATAGATGGATGGCGCCAGTTCCGTTTCAGAAGGCGCCACCGCAGCGATTAGTAATAACAATGGCGCTCAGATTTAAGGGACGACGCGTGCATAACTGAGTATGGTCGCCAAAGCGCGCCACACCCCATGCCACCATGCGCCCACTTTGCTCCACCGCCAGAACAGTCTACCTCTAGGATGCATGCTATGCGTTATGGTGACCAAGATGCTGTTACTAATACAACTGTCGAATTGGAATAGGCTACTGACGTATCTCCCCCCTCCCTACTGCGAAGCGGCGTTCAACTTGTGTGCACTCACGACGATGCCGTTCTGGTTACCGTCAAGGCCGATGCTGTGCAGCGCGTCGGGAATGTCAAAGTGGAAGAATGGAGTGGCGCGGTCAAGGAGCGTGAGCGAGCTGCGGCTCGAGCCGGAGCTGCCGACTGTCCGCTGGACGTCGCCAAGCTGCTCCGAGTGACTCAAGACGGGCGACTGGCCAACGGTGCCATACAAGTCCAGATTCTTGTCGCCATACGACGATGAGGACTTGGAAGTCGCACCTGAGTCGTCGTCGATCTTGTTCTCGATGACCGCCTCGACGTCCACGCGGGTGTGTGGCGTCATGGGCCGAGCGCTGTGTGGGTCCGCATCGCCACCAACACCATATGCGCCGACAACCGGGGCGATCTCGCCGTTCGAGTCCCCACGGTCGATGCCACGGCCGAAACCGCCGGCAATGAGGGCACGGCGGATCCAGGGAGACAGGATGCCAGTAAAGTGGAACTCGACTGGGCAGTCCGCCCACTTCTCGACTTCCTTGCGCGCGTCGACGAGGTTCTGCACACCGGTTGTGTCAATGTTGGCAACAGCCGAGAAGTCGAGGATGACGGCGCGGAGGAGAGGCTTGTCGAGGTCACTCTCGATGTTCTCCTCGCCCTTCTTGGGTCCGGGGTCGTTCCACGGACGGTCTCCCTTCTTGATTTGCGAGTAGTCCTTGCCCCGGCGCGTGTGCTTCTTGGCGTAGTCGACGAGGCGATCATTGATGTACGACGCGTTGGGGTAGAGGAACGACTCCTCGAAGCGGTAGATGATGACTCCAGGTGGAGGGGCCTCCACGGTGATGTTACGGTTCGTGACTCCGTCCTTGTCTTCAAGAGGTACGAAGACATCCCGAGTTGGTGAATCCTCAGCGTCCTCGGTGCGGATCTGGACACGACCGAGGAAGTGGCCCTTGGGACGGGCGATGCGGAATAGGAGGAGAACAACCGAGCACACGAGGGACCAGTAGATGCCCGACTCAATGCTATAGAAGATCGACCAGAGAACAGCACCAACGAAGATGATGTACTCGAGCGGCGAGACACGCCAGAAGGCAATAGACTGCTTGGGCGAGGTGACGAGGTCGGCGACGGCGTGGATGATGAGACCAGAAAGCGTGGCGTTTGGAATCCAGTAGAACGCAGGGGCCACGGCGTACAGCGCAATGATGACTACAATACCGGTGGGGATACCAGCCGCAGGTGTGCGGACGCCAGACTTGGACTTGAGGGCAGAGCGCGAGAAGGAGCCGGTGGAGGGGTACGCGGAGAAAAGGGAGCCCACGGTGTTGTTCACACCAATAGCGATGAGCTCCTGGTTAGGGTTGATTTTGTAGCCGTTGAGGCGGCCGAAAGACTTGGCGATCGCAATGTGCTCGAGCAGGAGAATGATGGTCGCAACTGGAAGGTGGGAACCCATGGCACCAATGAGCTCGCCGCTGATTAGCGGGCGGCCGACGTGCTGCAGACCAGTGGGGACCTTGCCCACAAGGGCAATGCGGGGCTTTGGCGCGTGCACGTTGATGCGCCACGAAATGACGGAGAAGACGATGATCACCAATGCGTGACGGAGTGCCTGGGCAAAGAAGGCAGCGCGTGCGTACTTGGGGTAGCGGCGCTGGACAAACTCCAACCCCCACTTGATGAAGTACAAAAGGGCCAGGGCCGAGACACCAAAAGCCGCGTCAAGTTTTGCGTGGGGCAGGTTCTTGAGAGTGTTGATGATTACTTTGTAGGTCGAATCCTTTGTGTTTAAGAGCTTGGACACACCGAGCACGGATGGGACCTGTCCCGCGGCAATGCTGATGGCGGAGCCGGTCATGAAACCAGAGACGGCAGGCTGAGGAATGAACTCTATGATCCAACCGATTCGGAGGAGACCAATTGCAAGTACGATGCACCCACAGATAAAGGCAAGGCATGTGGCGATCTCTGGTGCAGTCCACTTGTCAGGATAGGCAGCCATCACCTTGTGCACAACGACACCGGTTTCGAGAGACATGACAGCGACGGGACCAATTGAGACATCCTTGGAAGTGGCGAAGAAGGCGTAGGTGAGGACACCGATGAACGACGAGTAGAGACCGTACTCGGCGGGCAGGCCGGCCAGCTGAGCATATGACAGAGACTGAGGAACAAGGACCATGCCGACGGTGATACCGCTGCTTCGTCAGCCGCCGTCAAAATAGCAAGGTTCGAAGCTGCCCAAACTCACGCGATTAGGTCACCAGTGAGCCACGTAAGGTTGTAGCGCGGCATCCACACCAGGAAGGGGAAGAGGCTCTTGACATATTGGAGGGCCTGCTGTCAGTGCCATAGAATGGTGGCATTGCGCAACTCACAGCCTGGGGCCAGTCGCGCTTGTTCTCCTGGAAGTACTCTCTCACGGAAATGGAGCTGGGCACGGAGTCGTCGTCGAGGCCAGCAATCTTCTTGGCCTTGGCCGAGACGCGCTGCGAAAAGGTACCGTAGGCCATGTCGTCGATGGCACAGCGACGCACCGAGGTCGCTCAAGGAATGGAGGGAGGGGAGAGGTCGAGGAAGGTGTTGGAACAGTCGAGTGGATCTGTGAGTCGAGGCGAGTGTTGTCGTCAAGGTTTTGAATACGCGCAAGATGTGTTATTGCGTCCCGGCAATGTCCTGGAGGTGTGTGTGTTCTTGGCACCGTGGCGGGTCTATGTTATAAGTCTAGTGTGTCTAAGAATGGAGCCGGATCCAACAAGACAGATGGGAGGATTGCGCTTGGCCGAGAAGAGATGGAAAGAGAATGTCGAAGGGTCGATTGTGGCATCGCCATGAGTGTAGTCAGCCCGCACCCGGATGGCGACATGACGCAAGTGTGAGTTTGTAGTAGGCGGAGCAGGGCATCTCCAATAGATGGCCATCCAGGAATTAGTCCGGGGGCCAGGCGGCTTGCTTTGTGCGGCAGTCCACGTGTATGCGGCTTCCTGAGCCAGAGCTAGCGAGTTGGTGTGAGTGAGCAGGCTGTTAGTCGTAGCCCAGCGCTTCTCTCGTTGGAGGCTGCACAAGGAGAAGGGTAACAGAGATGTCGCAATGTTGTCGCCATCTCGCACATCGATGTGAGCACCTATCACGCCATGGGCACGTGTATTACACGTGGAATTATTTCCCCTTGCGGTCATTTTTCTCAGTCTTGAATTCGAACTCGCCATATTCTGGCGTCGACATTCCGCCACTCCAACTTCTGTCGCCTTTACACTAAACCCCTCGATTCCTGGAATCTCTCATCTGCCTTTCACCCGCCGCGCGGAGAATCCCCTTCCCTCGTATCCCTTTCCAAGTGTTATCGGGCGCTCTCCAGGCACTTAGGGGCAATCTATGCCCCATGCCGTCTTCCAGAACAGAGGGCCATCCGCGTGACCGAGGGTCTGGAGCTTGCCTCGACGTGCTCACTCACCACAGGTCCACTGAAACGCACCATCGAAGGCTGATCTGGCGCCGGCCACTCACATGCTCACGTCTCATCTCCATGCTGATGTCTCACGCCACGCGCGGGGCCGAGGTTTTGCCGAGCTCGGGCACAGGTTCGGGCGCAAGAATAGGGCGCCAAGAGGTGCGCTACGCCATCACATCACACCAACCGTGCGTGCTGCTCTTGCCCACTATGAGCCGGCGCACGTGTGCAGGTCACTGGGATGTCAGGCGGTAGGCTCGAGGGGCCCGTGGCATGACCGGATTGGAGATCGGTGAGACACAGCGGCATTCTCACTTCCGTGGGGGCGGGGTGGCTGTCAGTCACACAGAAGCTTCTCAGGGATCTATCGTGCGATGATCTGCGCTCCATAGATGGCGGCGTTGTGACTCCCCTGCAGCGTTGGACCCACGCTTGATCACGTGTTTCGGCTGAGATGGGACCCGCAGCATGGATCCAGACTGCCCGGAGAGGGAGAGGGCGGGAGGACGATGCCGCTAATGATGAGCCAAGGTCTGCACCCGAACGATGCGGCGCTAGGGGACAATGTTGATCCTCGGCCGTGCCACAGCACACCAGACTACGTTGGGCACTAAGGAGTAGTAGGACTCCCGCATGGCGCAACATTGCTTGACAGGCATCTGGAAGTGGTGGCATGACGATGCCTAACGTCACGACCTCGCGATCATGGCGTGCGATGTGTGTCGCACAATCGCGTGGCTCACCACCGTTTGTCCACAGCAGTGAGACGAGGATGAGGTTCAGCCCCGCCTTGTGCCTCATCAGTGGAGCTGGAAGCCGCTCTACTCATTCTTCACATGTCCATTCGGGCCACTATTACCGACTAACCTTGGCATCAGTTAGTGCAATAGACTAGTGAAATGGCCAGCCATGCCAACGGCAAGGAACATGTTCCCATCGCCCGGGACCTCGCTTAAATGGTACGACGGTCGCGGCAGCTGACAAGCATCATTGTGGCCTCTTGCGGCCGGGACAGACGCCAAGGCCTTCCCCCTCAGTTTCTGCAATCTCTTCGCATTGGAAGAGTCTTTGGTCTTTCCGTAGCCTTTCTCTTGCTTTGGGCGGCGCAGGCCGCCGCGCTCAGTGCACTACCGTTGGCGGGTGACAAGCAACCGGCCCAGAATTTGCGGAGCGATCTCCAAATTACAAATAATTGACAAGTTGAGACACAGTTGCTTGCTGTACGATGATTGACAATGGGCAGATTTTGCTCATATCTGAGAACCAGTGATCTCTCTTCATAGTGTTGATCTCTGCCAAGGCCACAGCTGGCCATGTAGCCGACTGGAGCGGACTGCTGAACAGCGGCCCTGGGCAAACTGCTTCTATCGCTCCTTTCCCGCGAACTGGTTGGACAGAAGTCGCAGTCACATGACTGTCGGAACGATTTACAAATGGGTTGATAAACAGACAGGCCTTTGCGAAAGCATTGTTGGTGAGATCAGAGATGGAAAAAAAGTTGGAACTGGGGGTTGCAAAGCGAGCACGTGTATAGACGCATGAGTGGGCGAAGGAATGCACAAGGACGGCACATAACCCCATGTGCCACTGTTGTACAGTACACCAGGCTCAGAAGGAGGGCGAGGTGACGACTTATGGTTCTGCCCGCGCACCTGAATTGCAGGGCGCAATTCCAACCACACTCACATTTTGCAGGGCGTAGGTCACTGTCGCTTAATTCCAGCGCTTATCGCAGGACAGCCGGCTGTGCGACAGCGTATGGCAGAACACAAGCGCCGTGCTGGTGTTCACGAACGCGCTCCCCCGAACGTTTGTTGCTGCCATCTACACAGCGCCCGTCGCGGCAACACATGTCATGCGTCCCCGTTTTGGCTCTAGTCCTCTCGTCCGCGGCGCGTTGGGACTGTAATGACACCCCTGAGCGCCTTCATCGACCGACGTTGATAAACTGCGCCTACCGATTCACTCCTCCCGCCCTACGACTCTCGCCCTTCTATTACTAGCTACTCTGAGGCAACAGGCCATCTGGGATCTGACTAGGACTACGGATACTGTAGTTCACCTGGACGCAGACGGCGTCAAGGAAAAGTGCGTCCTATTCCGCCCCAATGACGAGGAACCCTCCCGGGTGTCGTATGAGACGCTGGGCTGGGTGTTTCTCCATTCCAGCTGTCCTCCTTTCCCAACCTGCCCGGCCGGTACGATCCCAGAAGCGCTAATCCGGACCGCTCGCCTAGAACACTGCGCCCTCGCGCCTCCCTGACCCTCGTCAGCCGCCGTCTTGTCGTTGCAGTCCGGCCCATCGTCTCCTGAGTCCACCACTGTAGCAGAAGAGAAGGGACGATTCCGTGACTGTTGTCTATGGTAGTGGGAACGAGTATATAGTATGTGTCGATCAATCCTGTGTGGCACATTGGCACCCCTATCGACCAGACCCTGTATTGCTTCCGTCACCGCCACAACGACATGCCACCCACCCTACACGCGCCATCCTCGACAACGGTCCCAAGCCGCCAACGGTCTGCGATTACATGTACTCGCAGCTTAGCCAACCAAAAGGTACAAGCAAGCGACCGAGCCAGGAGGACCGAGGACACCGACACCAATCAACTCACCCTCCAGCACCCGTGAACTCAAGCCCTGAACGATATCCACTCCATGGCCCAAGCCAGCTTCAGGCCGTGTCCGGCACGCGACGCCGTGTTGAATCCGCCAACTACTCAGGCGGCAGCCCTGCCTCAGTCACGTGACAAGCGCCCCTCCCACCGTAGATTACTCGTTACTTCTGTAGTCTACTTTCTGCATTCACATCATCACTCATCTGCAACCCCGTTGCACTAGCCCGTTGCATCCCTGACTGCACGGCAGCCCTCACGGCAAGGCAACATCTGGTGTAGTGTAAGCTCCACGGCATCTACACAGATCCAACACGCCGACGGGCCGCCTAGTGACAGCCAAGGCCGCTTAGCTCAGCTGGTTAGAGCATTGTACTAATACGCAGCGCGTATCAGTAATGCAAAGGTCGGCAGTTCGATCCTGTCAGTGGTCAGCTCGATGGTCGCCCACGCAGCACCTGTTCTTTTTCTGGGCTACAACGGGGGAAATTAGCAGAAGGAAGTTGAGACCGGTGTTGATATCGAGAGGCTGGCAACGAGACGTGCAAACGAGGTTATGAAGTACCCGAGTGTAGATGAGCGATGGAGACTGGGTATAAACGAGAGAAGTAGATGAGGATTGGGCGACACCACGTGAGCGCGAGAGTATGTGTCAGTGGTATGTCTTACATAATCGGAAGAAGAGGGAGCCCCGCCTCCACCCTCACGTGCGTCGACGATCGATGTCATCCCTTTGTTGCCACCTCGGCCTCCTAGCCTGGCGTCTCTCTCTCTTCCTTCCTTCCTCCTTCCTGTGTTCCTCCTGCATCTCCTGCTTTTCCTCTAACTCCCTCATATCACCGCCATGTCCGTCAACCTCCCATTGCTAGCCTTCAACGACGTGTATCGCGTCAAGCAGCGCTTCGTGCCCCAACCGGGGTCGCCGGAGGAGGACGTGAAGCCAGACGCCGAGATCTGTGTAGGCCAGTTTGGCCAGCTCATCAACACAATCAGAAAGGAGTGGAAAGCACAGGAGAATGGCACACACGAAGGTCTAGTCCTTTTTGCAGGCGACGTATTCAGCCCCTCCGTCGAGAGCAGCGTGACGCGCGGTAGTCATATGGTGCGTCCCACTTCGTATCCACCCCCTCGCGACGTGTTAATGGACAATCCCGATGGGCGTTCATCCCAACCAGGTTGACTCACGCCAGGTGCCCATCCTCAATGCGCTGGGGATCGACGCCGCTTGCATTGGTGAGTCACCGCCTCCACGCTCCTAAACCCAGGCAACCATGACTTCGACTTTGGATACCCACACATGACAAAGCTCGTCGGCGACACGAACTTTCCTTGGCTCCTCAGCAACATTGTGGACACGGAGACGGGCACAACCCCTGAACCCCTCCACCGCTTCCTTGTGATGGAGCGCTGCGGCGTCCGCATCGGTCTAGTCGGCCTCGTGGAGCAGTGAGTGCAACTCTTAACCCCCTCTCCAAGTCCCTAACGGTAGGGACTGGATCGCTACCATCCCCTCCTGGCCTAACAACTTCGCCTACCGGCCAATGAAGGAGGTCGGCCTCGAGCTGTCCAAGGAGCTACGTGACCCGAAGGGTGAACACCGCGTCGATATTATCATCGCCCTCACACACTCGCGTGTGCCCAATGACATCCAGCTCGCAAAGGAGCTCGGTGCAGTCAAGAACCGCGACACACTGAACGAGCAGGGTGTCGACCTCATTATTGGCGGGCATGATCATGTACGTTAGCTTCTGGCATGGGACAGGCAAACTAACACCAGATTTACTACGTTCGTATCTCGCGCAACCAGCGTTTGTAGCTAACAGCAGATTGGCAAAGGTGCCGACTCGTGGGAGGGCTTTGTCGGACATCGGGACAGACCTGGCAGTAAGGAGGACGACGGTGTTCGGTGAGTCGTTCTACATGTCACCCTGACCCAAAGCCTCATCAAGAGCGGTACAGACTTCCGCGACCTGAGTGAGGCAACGCTCGAGCTGTCTGCACCTAACGAGAACGCGGTCCGCCGGCGCGTCATTACGTCCTTGACCGGAAAACACCATTACGTTACTCCAGCCTCCGCCACGTCGCCCGAACTCGACAAGCTCGTGAAGAACCTGCTCGAGTCTGTGACCAAGACGCTCCGCGAGCCCGTGTGTTTCACCCTCACGCCATTCGATGCACGCTCCGAAATTGTGCGCACGCAGGAGAGCGCACTTGGTAACTGGGCGGCGGATGTGCTGCTACATGCGTACGACGAGAGTCTGGTCGAGAAGGACGCACGCGTCAGGTTCAAGAAGGACGGCGAAGACGGCAAGGCTCTGAGTGAGGGGGCGGACGGTGTCATCATTTGTGGGGGAACGCTGCGCGGTGACTCGCAGTATGGTCCCGGCACCATCACGCTTGGAGATATCCTCGGTGAGCTAAAGCTAGAGAGCCAGCTGACATACAGAAATCTTCGCATTTGACGACCCTGTTGTGTGCCTCGAGATCGATGGCAAGGGGATCTGGGACACGATGGAGAGCGCGTTGTCCAAGTGGCCTGCGCAGGAGGGGTAAGCCCCGCCTGTCCAGTACGTAACTGATCACAGTCGCTTCCCTGTTGTGGCCGGATTCGCTGTGCAGTGGGACCACCGCAAGCCCCCTGGACAGCGCGTTAACAGCATCCACCTCATTGTTCAGGAGCCAGACCACAAGGATGATGAATCCGACGCGAGCTGCAAGGTTACATTCCTCGAGCAGTCCGATGGCACGCGTGTCGAGGTCAAGCAGGCCAACATCAAGCTTGGCGAGGAGGTCAAGAACGAGGAAGGTGGCCGTACCTACTACGTCGTGAGTGGATGACCGGACAGAAATGCTGCGATGACCTCGCTAACACCCAGATCACACGCGACTACATGGCCCAAGGCTTTGACGGTTTCGAGGCTTTGAAGGGTCGACACATGATCGTCGACGATGAGGTGGGCCAAAGCATGAGTTCCATCATCCGGTCGTTCCTCCTCGGCTCGTCATACATCTATAGGAAGACCCAGCTCAAGGAAGCGCACGACGAACAAGTCGGCCACATCTGCTCGCGCACGTCGAACGTGTTAAAGCGCCACAGAACGCGGCAAAACTCGCTCTCAGAGTCTACTGCCAGCTCCCCTGTCAAAGCGAAATACGACTTGAACCATCTCGTGGACTCGCCCGTGGCGTCTCCCATTCATCCATCCTTCAAGAGCATTGTGGAAGCCGCCACGGGTGTCGATTCTGAGCACGTAAGCCTGATGAGCTCGACGGTTTCCATGTCGGGGTGGGGATTGCTGCGCCGGCATGTGGTCGAGCACGACTGGGTCACCATCCGCGAAGCATTGCACATGGCCAAGCACGAGCACATGAGCGACGTCGATCCGTGTGACGGTAGCAAGCTCCGCCACCAGACGATTTACGACAACACGCCGCCTGCAGAGAAGGAGAGCGGCGAGACGAAGTCCACTGAGAAGCAGGCACCTGGCCTCCTCGTTGACGAACGGCGCAAGGCTGAGCTGGATGACCTCTCTTCGGACGTTGCCGTCGTCGCGCCGCAGGTCGACGGGCGCCTGCTCGACGTCGCCGCCCATGAGGGCAAGCACGAGACCTAATGTCAAATGGCTGCTGTAGAGAGAAAGTAGAGCATACATGTCGTAGAGTCGGTGTGATTGCAATGCATCAGATGTGTATTAGATCTCCTTCCATCCAGAGTCGAAGCCGCGGGGGCCTGCTCCTCCCAACCCGGCGCTGATGAGGCCGAGGCCGAACACGCTGAGGTGGGCGGTGACGGCCATACCGAACTGACGTCAGCTTGCACATTCTGTGAGAACGTTGTACTTACCCCACGATACAGCTGGCACACGCCCGAGAACCAGCCGCCCTCCTCGCGCTCAGTCATGCGCTTTTTCCTAGGGGCAGCCGTCTCCTCCGTGATGATACGCCAGATGGCCTCGACGATGCCAACATAGTCACGATCGCGGAGGTGCACAACGGAGCGATAGCGCTTGCCGCCGCCTGGTGCGCGGGACTGGAGCTGGAGACGGCGGCGCACCGTCTCGATGGGGAGAATGATGAGGAGGGCTGCGACGTTCAGCCCGAGTTCGGCCAACGAGTACGAAATGGGCGCGAGGTCGGGTGACATGCCGAAAACGCGTTCGAGGATGAGTGGGATGCTCAGCGTGAGCAGCGGACGCAGCGTGTGCTCGAGGAGCGCGGGAAGCATGACGTTGCTCGCAAAGTAGAGCCCGCTGATGCCGCCCTCGTCAGCGATGGTTCGGCGGAGGATGTTCAGGCTACTCGGTGTCGAAGGATGGCTTGTTGGCATGGAGATGAGACGCGTGCGAACAAGCTCGAGCGGCGAGAGGATGAACTGCGTGAGCGCGTGCGAGGCGACCTGCAACGCGAGGGGCACGCCGGGGTTCGGTAATGCCGTGACCGGGAAGTCGAGGGGAAGAGGAATGCCCCCAGTCGCACTCGAAGGGGCGATGCCGAACACGAGGTCGTGGATACGGGGCTGGAGCAGCGTCGAAGCGGCGGCATGCACCGTCGACACGAGCTGGCCCTTCCAAAGCGCCGGGAGGCCCTCGCTCGGGGTCGCGCGAATACGCCTGATCATGCCCCACACGCCGTTCGAGCGGCTGATCTCGGGGTCGTCCTTGAGCAACCACGTTGGGGAGGCTGGGGTCAGCGACGTAAATGCTCGACTCACGGTCAGAGAGGTATCCGCTCTTGTCAGCCTTCGGTGCAGGAGGTGGGATATAGTTCTGCGCAGGCGCCTCGATGCGGTCGCTGAAATAGTGGTCCGCCTCATCGGCGTTGCTAATTGTGTCCTCCTCTGCGTCCCATTCGCGTGGCGCCTCTTGCGGCGTCTCCAACTGTGCGAACCGCCGACGCGGGCGGTACTCGATCTGGAGAAGCGTTTTCCCGACCTCGAACGGCATACCAAGCGCGGTCACAAGGAAATGTGTGCCGAGCAGCTGCACCGGTCCGGGGAGGCCAAGGTCGACCTCATCATCCTCGGGTGCGAAAGAGGGTAGGTGCTGTGGTGGCACAGGCGGGCTGACGTTCGCTGGCGGGGACACGGTCGGCGGGAGGAATACCCAGTCCTCGACCGGTGGGCCTGGTGTTAGGGAAACTGACTTTGAGAGAGAGCACATACTGTACAGCCCGCGGACCGACTGGGGATGCGTAGACGAGCTCATCCCGGGTGAGTTGGGTGGCGGGACTGGCGTCGAAAGTTGGTGGAAGGTGATGGACGCGTGGCGTGTCGATTCGCCGGGCGCGCTCTAGCGGTGGTCAACGGGAAGGGGTTATGCGATGGAGATGAACGATGCGCCAGATGGAATGCAGTGACGGTGATGCTGATGTTGACAAAGTACTGAGGGAGGGAGAGGGTGAGTACAAGTGACAGTGGAATAGCGGCTGAGCGGTGGTTGTTGGCGCCGCGTCCTCACTCGGCACCAATCGCGTCGGCTCTGCCGAGTTGCCCTGCACTTTCCTCGTGCTCGTACCTGGCTGCCGCTTACCATCACCGCGTCTGCGTCGACCCATCATCAGCCACCACTCATCATCTGCATTCATCCACAACTCGTCCATTCGCTCCCACTCTCCTCCTCCAACACACTCACACCCACGCTCTCCTTCGTGCTCCACTTCTTCCCTCCTGCTCCCTCGACACACGTACGCGGCCCTCTTCCGCCGAGACAGCCGCACGTCCCCGATTCCATCTCCCTCCACCGGGTTTCGCCCTCGCCGTCTTTGGCTTTGCTCTGCACCGCGCCCAAGGCGCTTCCACCGCAAGCTCGGCTGCCATGCCCCGCCGGGATCTCGTGCGCATTGTCCTTGTCGGCGACGGTGAGCTCAAACGATCTCACAGGGACACAGTGAGCTGACAGCAGACGGCGTAGGCAAGAGCTCGATCATCACCTCGCTCATCAAGGAGAGCTTCGTTCCCAACGTGAGTTTTCTATCAAACGACTTTTGCGCCTATCGTTATCCCTCCCACGTTTCACGCTTCACGCTTGTTCAGCCAGCTAACGCCGCAGGTACAACATGTCGTACCAGAGGTCACGATCCCACCAGAGGTGACGCCGGAAAACGTCACCACCTCCATCGTTGACACCTCGTGTACGTCCAGCTCACATTGAGAGGGGAACTGATCCCAGCCGACCCTCGGTCACGGGCACACCTCCTGTCGCAGCTTGGGCGCGCGCATGTAATTTGCCTCGTATACTCGATTTCCGAGCCCCAGAGCTTCGACCGCGTCGCTGAGTACTGGCTCCCACTGTTCCGGAAAGAGGGCATCAACGTGAGCTCCTAAAGAGACTGCGGCTGACCCCAGGTGCCAGTTATTCTTGTGGGCAACAAAATCGACATGCGCGGAGGCGAGGTTACAAACCAGGCACTGGAGGAGGAAGTTGCCCCTATAATGCGCGAGTTCAAGGTTGGTGGATTCGCCGTCCGCGCTGATGTCCAGGAGGTTGAAACCGTTGTCGAGTGCAGTGCGCTCATGCCGTTGAACGTGTCCGAAGTGTTCTACTTTGCGCAGAAGGCGGTGCTGCACCCCACCGCGCCACTGTACGACTCACGCGAGCACGTCTTGAAGCCCAAGTGCCTTGAGGCTCTCAAGCGTATTTTTAAAATCAGCGACGTCGACAAAGACGGGTTACTGAACGCAACCGAGCTGAACCAGTTCCAACAAAAGTGTTTCTCGACACCACTGCAGACCCAAGAGCTCGAGGGCATCCTCGAGCTTGTCCGCTCGTATGACACAGGAGCCGTGCAACAGCTCCCATCACCGCCCTCAGCAAGCTCGCCGAGCACTCCGTTTGCTGAGTACGAGCAGCAGCCGGGGTGGCCCTCCGCATCGACGACATTAGAAGGCCTCACAGAGCTCGGCTTCCTCTACTTGCACACAATATTCATCCAACAGGGCCGCATGGAGACGACGTGGACTGTCCTCCGACAGTTTGGGTACGGCGAGTCTCTCGACCTGCGTGAAGACTTCCTGTCGCCACGATTTGACGTGCCGTACGATTGTTCAGTTGAGCTGAGTCCCCTCGGCAACCAGTTCCTCACGGATATCTTTGAGGCGTACGACAAGGACAACGACGGCGCGCTGTCACAGTCCGAACTGGACGACCTCTTCTCCACTTCGCCAGGGAACCCGTGGCGCGCACAGGGCTTCCCCGACACGACCATCACCGACGACCAGGGCTGCGTAACACTGCAGGGCTGGCTGGCGCAGTGGTCCATGACCACGTTGCTCGACCACAAGCTGACCCTAAACTACATGGCATAGTGAGTAATGAGGGATGCCAGGTGAACTGATATCAGCCTTGGCTTCTCGTCTTCGCCCGGGTCAGATGTGCCGCTCGCCGCGTCCGTCAAAATTACACGGCCACGCAAGGCCGACAGGCGAGCGCGCAAGGTGACGCGCAACGTGTTCCTGTGTTACGTCCTCGGTGCGACTGGGTCGGGCAAGACGTCGCTGCTCCGCTCTTTCGTACACAAGGGCTTCCATGACGGCGAGGATGTGCTGACCGGCTACGAGCCAACAACCAAGGTGCTCTCGGTTGTGAATAGCGTCGAAATTGAGGGTGCGGAGAAGTTCCTAGTGCTCCAAGAGTTTGGGTCCAAATACGAGTCAGAGATGCTGCGCAACACAAAGCGGCTCGACCTGGCTGACGTGCTCATCTATGTGCACGACTCGAGCGATACCAACTCGTTCTCGTACATCTCCAACCTGAGGCAGCAGTACTCGCTCGACCACATCCCAAGCATCTTCGTCGCGACCAAGAGTGACATGGATCTCGCGCAGCAGCGACACGAGGTCCAGCCAGACGTGTACTGCCGTCGACTGGGTTTGCCTACCCCGCTGGCTGTGTCAGCGCTGAGTGGCTCCCTTCCCAACCTCTGGGTGGCGATCACGCGAGTAGCGCTCAACCCGTACGTCCTGAAAGTAGCATCGCTGACGACAGATGGAGCAGCACGCCGCGCGGGCCGAACACGCGGAGCACGACGGCCCAGACCGTACGTACGCTGGCCAAGTACACGCTGGGCGCGGGGAGCCTTGTCGCACTCGCGGCCATATGGATGCGGTACCAGGGCTACACACTACGCGGAGTGTGGGGCTGGATTGCGCGCACTACGGGCGTCTTCTCGACACCATCACGGGGCTAGTCAGTTGTCGAAGCATATGATTCCATGCACACAATACCACAGACGGTGCTCCGCCAGGGTCGTGGGCTGCATGTAGGAGGGCAGAGGCACGGAATGTGTCTGCTCAGATCGCTGTCTTCACAGCTTCTTTCTACCTCAGCTTTATCCATGATAATACATACAGACACTAGTCGAGACTCAACGCGCTCCGTTCGCTCCTCTTCGAATGGGGGTAGTATACCGACCATTCAAACTCGCCTCCACTACCCGCACACACAAACCGCCCAGGGTTGAGTACATGGCACCCCTCGTACGTGAGCTCGTATCGCTCATACTTGTCAGCGAGTACAACCGCCGTTGGCATAGGATACAGCCGCAAGGCGTGGTCGTACTCCCACAGCGTGGGCCGGATATTTTGTGGCAGCGGCGAGAGGTGAGCTTGGTCAAGGATCGTCTGCACCAGCTGGAGTCAGCTCTTGGATCCGGCCGCGACTACTCACATAGCGCTTCATATCGGCCTCCTTCTCATCCTTGACCGCGACGAGGTTGCGGAGCATTCGGCCCATCAGGTCCTCGCGGTAGATGACGATCTCCTGACCAAAGTACCGCAGGCGGCAGGGGTTGGAGACGAAACGTGCCTTGGGTACGCGCTGGAGCAATCGACCAGTGATGGTGCTCGGTAATGCTGGCCGTGGCATCATGGACAGGGTCCATGGATCCAGAGGGCCAGGGACGAAGATGAAGTGCGACTGGTGAAGGAGTGGAAAGGAGAGGATAAGGTCGGTAAGCGCGTTGAAGCCCAGAGTGTAACGCTTCATCCCGCCCTCTCCCTCCCACCCGCGCTGGCAGAAATTGCCACAGAAGACGAACGCCATGGGCCGGAATTCAGACGCGTCCGCGTATCCTTGGAATACCTGACGGAGGGCGACGAGGGTCCGCGGGTGATCGAGCCAGACATCGGAGAAGAAGGCGAAGGACACATCCTCGTTGGCCAGCACTGTTGGGACGAACTTCTCCTCGTCCTTTTGCGACATCGCTCCGCCACCCAGAAAGTCGACGTGCCCGTGTAGGCCCCTGGCTACCTCGCGCTTCTCTGATGGGGGATGGCCCATGGCCAGGACTCGGAGGGTATTCTCAATCGTGTACTCGCCCTCTATGAGGACCATGCAGCCTTCCGTAAACAAACCCTCACCAGGCACCTGTCTGTCAGTGCGAACCAGGAGAACTCACAGCGTCCACCATGTCCAGCACAACACGCCCATCGCCGTCCTCAATTGTCAACCGTCCCTCCGGGTCGCGAGAGAGCATGCCGAAGAGGAGGAAAAGCTGGCCTGCCCGACCAAGCAAGTTCTGTGTTGATGTGAGCTTAAGGTACCTGGAGCGGTCGTTTCCGCCGATCGCTGGTGGTGTGAAGTTCTCATTTCGCTGAATGATCTGCGGTCAGTGATGCCAATACACCCTCAACGGACTTCTCGAATAAGGCCCCATCGTTCGCGCATATAAGCGGAACGGTTCGTCGCCTGGCCCCCAAGCTTTGGCTTGTGTTTAGCTCTGCGTATCAGCCTGGCAACACTGACTACCTCCTGCTCACAGAGTGAAACCACTGCGGACGATATCGAAGTGCTGTGCTGGCATGTCGAAACTGTCCACGGCTGAGAAATGTGCCTCAACATTGACATCAGAAGGGTCGATGGCGTCCATGTCGTCTGTCCCTCCAAGTTGGAGAATCTGATACGAGTGTTTCAACCCGTCGAGGGACACGAGGGAAGGCGCGGCTGGTGTCAGCCGAGAGAAGGAGGTTGTCAGCTCACCTTCACCCTTGAGGTACTCGCGTGCCCAATAATCCAGCCCCAACGCCCACTCATCCTCGGGGATCTCGTTCTTTGAAGTGCATCAGCACCGACCCTCTGCAAGGAGGCTTGTGGACCTACCTCCACCAACACATTTTCGATGTACTCGAGCGCCGGCGCGGGGAGTGTAAGTGAATACTTGGTCGAGAAGACCTGTCCGAGTTAGTTTAACCAATATCTCAGCATCCCAATATCTCATCTCACCTTGACGATTGCTGCCCGGAGTGACTTGGACATTGCTGCGGTAAGAGAAGTCAACAAGGACAAAGTCAGGTTCAAGAAAGCCGTCGCGTCCAAATCGACCTCCACATTACAGATGAAGACGCGTTGGGAGGACGCCTGTAGGTTTAGGCATGCTATCCAATCACGTGATGGGTTGCCAAACAATAGGCGTGAGAGTCACAGGGTGAAAGGCCGGGAATCACCTGGCTTCTCGCCATCATCGGAGACGGTACAGCAGTGCAGTCACACATCCCTTCGACAACGTCGTTCATCCACCATGGCGTTGAGGAAACTACAGAGTGCGTACACCCTCCGAGACCACGCTCCAGGATCGCCACAGAACCCCTGCTCATGCATCGCGCAGCCGAGATCGATCGAACACTCAAGTCTGTCGCCACCGGCGTCGAGACCTTTGAGTCCACCTTTGACAAGCTCAACCATGCGTCCAATGCTACTCAAAAGGACAAGCTTGAGACAGATCTCAAGACACAGATCAAGAAGCTCCAGCGCATGCGCGACCAGATCAAGGTCTGGCTAGGCAGTAGCGATATTAAGGACAAGAGTGCCCTTCTCGATAACCGCAAACTAATCGAGACAGTGAGTGCGGAAGAGGCGTCGCAAGACTGCGAACCTTTGCGCTGACATTTCTCAGCAAATGGAACGCTTCAAGGCCTTGGAGAAGGAAATGAAGATGAAAGCTTTCTCAAAAGAAGGGTTGATCGCGGCCGCACGGTTAGACCCAGCAGAGAAAGCGAAACGCGACATGGTCGATTGGATCGGGAACACGACCGACGAACTTGCACGGCAGATCGAGGCTACCGAGGCCGAGCAAGAACAACTGCAGTCCGCCGGGCGCAAGAAGAAGCAACCATCAGAACGCCTCCTCGAGCTTGAACAGCTCAACGAGCGCCGGAATTGGCACATCGGGCGACTAGAGATTGTCCAACGCATGTTCGAGAACGGGCAACTAGCAATCGAGAGAGTCGAGGACATCCAGGAGGACGTTAAGTACTTTGTCGAGGCCAACACCGAGGAAGACTTTGACTTTGATCTTGGCATCTATGACGACCTCAACCTTCAGGACGTCGAGGAGGAGTATAACCCCGCTGACTACGGACATACGGCCGAGGAATCTTCCAACATCGACACCAGTTCGGTTGCCGACACACTGGAAACTCCGTCCAAGACTTCCAAGGAGGAGAGAAAGTCCAAACGGCAAGCGGCGGCATCTGCTGCTGCCGACGACGAGACTCCATCAAGTCCGGTGACAACAAAGAGCCGGAAAAGTGAGTTGGGTGGCGACCCGTCAAGACATTTTGCTGATCTTAACAGAGGACAAAGAGAAGAAGGAAAAGGAAAAGGAGTCCAAGGCAGAGCCAGCAGTGCCCGAACCTCCAACACCTGTTCAAGCGCCACCAGCCAAACCTGCATCACTGCCGCCTATCCGTTATGCCGCTGCTGCCGCCGCTGCTGTTGGGGGAGCATCTATTCCTCCAGCACACCCCACCTCCGAGCCTCCCACGGTTGTCAAGGCCGAGTCTTCGGTGTCTGCCACCGACGATGCAACGCCTTCCGAGACCGAGGCGCCGACGGAGGAGACTTCGACGTCTGCCTCTGTCGCACCCTCCACTGCGGCCTCTGGTGTGGACGTTTCGCCGTCCAACGTGAGTCATCCATCTATCGATGGTATTATGCTGACGCGTGCAGGGACATCCTCCTGCCCCCCCTCCGGGCATCTCGGCCAATTCATCACCTTTGTCGGTGGAGCCTCTGAGCAGTGTCAACGGCGGCCCCTCGCAACTGTCTTCGCAGCCGCAGCCCTCGCAGGCGGAGTCGTCGCGTAACGCCGGCGCTACCAACTACGCGCAGAGCCCGCGCAAGGACCAGACTGTTCTTGAGGGCCTCATGCAGAGCTTCGGGGTTGCCAAGGAGATGGCCGACCGCCGGACCACTGACCCCGAGGAGCTCCACAATGCGCTCGACGGCTCGTTCCGCAACGCCCCTGCCCAGGTTGATGCCGAGCCGTGAGTCATTCTCGCTGCCAAACCTAACAAGCAGTCCACGGTACTACCACCCCCAGAACCCCGTCCAGACGCCGTCATACTACCCCCAGACCCGCCTGCCGCTCCTTGAGGACAAGAGCATCTACCAGCGTCTCGAGTTGGACCAGCTGTTCTACATCTTCTACTACATGACCGGAACATATGAGCAATGGCTCGCAGCCCAGGAACTCAAGCGCCAGAGCTGGCGCTTCCACAAGCAATATCTGACGTGGTTCCAGCGCGCACACAACCCACAGGCCATCACCGAGGACTACGAGCAGGGTGGATATTACTACTTTGACTGGGAGAACTCTTGGTGCCAGCGCCGCAAGAGCGACTTCCGGTTCGAAGTGAGTGTTGTGGACTGTGATGGGTCCAGCGCTGACAGACCAGTACCGCTGGCTTTCCGACCACTGAGCGTCGATGTAGCATTCATAGACGAGATAGTAGCTGCGGCTGCGGGGCAGCCTGATGTAACTAGGGCACGAATATGCTACTGTGGGGCGGGGTGAGCGAGACGTCCCAGGTAACTGGCGTTCGTGGGACGTCACGTGCTGGGAAAGGGAGAGTATGTGCGTTTGCGCGTGGTCCAAGACAGTGTTAGCGTGTTTCAAGGCAGTGTTGGTCGGCCGAGCGCGCGGAGGTCAAACATGGACAGGAAGTGGCCTGTATGGTGCATCTGTATCCAGTGCTCGGCAGCAAGCAGACAAGGTCGGCCAGCTATGGCCGCTAACGCGGCCGCTGCCTTGCACTGGAGTCATTCTCACCCCGCTCCGTTTCGCCGATCCTCGTAGCGAAGGACGGCGAGCGCTCCAAAGAACGCATCGGGGTTGAAGAGAGAACATTTGTTCTGTGATTTACAGACTAGTGGTACAGTCAACGCGGAACCAATTATAAGATGAGGGGTGTAAATAATTACTCCATCCGCCACACGCTGTTCGCCAAATTCCCGAGCGGCGTTTCGTGCCAGAGGGCGGAGGTGGTTTCGAGGTTGGTGGCCATCAACCGTCTCTCTACCAAAAATCGTGCGTGCATCGACGACAACCACCGACCGCCTGCTGACGCTCTCGCCTTTCGACACTTGCACTCCGCGCGCTACCCCGTCCCTCTCGACTCATCTTTCCTGTTCATTTCCATTCACCCCGCAGATCATGGTGGGTATCGCTCTCCGTGTGAAGAGAGGCCGCAACGGGAGGACGTATGCCAAGCAAGGGCGGAAGAGGGAGGCGTGTTGGGAGGCGATTGATGATGCGCTCGCGCTAGCGTGAGGCGTGCGGCGCTGGCAAGGAGCATGACGGAGAACGAGGTGGATGTGGACGAAGATCTGCACGATCAGTTGCTAACTCCAGGCTGAGTTTACTTCCGGTGAGGACGCTGCTGCCAAGAAGGCTGCCCGCTCGTTCAAGAAGTACTCGTACCGTGGCGTCGAGCTTGACCAGCTCCTCGACCTCTCGAACGAGGCGTTCATTGAGGTGCGTTGAACCGAGTGGCGGCGAGGCCATCTTCCTCGAGGCGTCCAACCGCCCCCCACTCACCACTCACACCAGATCGTCCACGCTCGTGCCCGCCGTCGCTTCCAGCGTGGCCTCAAGTCGCGCCCCATGCGCCTCATCAAGAAGCTCCGCAAGGCCAAGAAGGAGGCTGGCCCCCACTCCAAGCCCGTCATGGTCAAGACCCACCTCCGTGACATGATCATCGTCCCTGAGATGATCGGCTCGGTTGTCGGTGTCTACGTGAGTTTTTTTTGCGACTCGGGTGTGCTCTCAGACACCGTCTGGAGCCGATTTCGAATAGCTCTGACGCCAGAACGGCAAGACCTTCACCACCGTCGAGGTCAAGCCCGAGATGACTGGCCACTACCTCGGCGAGTTCTCGATCACCTACAAGCCCGTCGGCCACGGCCGTGGTGCCAACATGGCCAACTCCCGGTTGTGCGTATCTTCTGCTGTGTCCATTATGGTTGTGCTGACGACAGCGTCCCGCTCAAGTAAGCGTGATGCCATGGGTTTAGGCTTGTACGACGTAGGGATGCATTCGCTGGCCATTTGGCTAGACTGCTGTAGAGCGAGAGCAGTCTGTGGCGCAAATGTCCAAGTTGCGTGTTCGCAGAGTCCAGTCGCAGAGGAAGACATGAGAGATTCGCAAAGTGGCCAACTAACCACAGAGTGCTGTAGCACAGTATCGCAGCGCCCAATCGTACTCGGACTGGAAGTATCTTGGTGTGACACGCCACTCGTTCTGGGACAGGGCGGAGGCGCGGGTGTCAAGTGACTGCATCACGGCAAGGACGCAAGTCCGTCCTCAAGTATCATTCCACTTTGAACCCAGCATTGGATCTCTTCGACCCAGCCCTTGAGCCCTAGTCTACCGATCCTCGAGGTTGTGCTGCATTCAGTCAAGGCCCCAGTCATTGCCGTAGTGCAGGCCACCGCCAAGCCAATACCGGAGGTTGCGCTTGGCTCGAAAATTGCCAGTTCGTCGAAGGCCTACTCCGCCTCCAGCGCTCACGAGATCTGAATACGATGATGACTTGTCTTTCAACTCTGGTCTCTCCAGCCCATGATAATCAGAGTTCTCTTTACCCCCACCTTCACGTCTTTGATTCCACCCGCCACAGGTTGCAAGTCTAATTCTGACTCTTGGGTACTCTGAATAGAGTGTTTGGAGTCAAGCGACAGTAGACGGGATGAACAAGGCCAGTTCATCACTCTATAATCAAGGCCGAGCTCCAGGTATCTACACGGGCCTCCCTATACGTTCTCTACCAGTTCTGCTGCTGGCCGCCACCACCATACTCGCCGCGCTGGTGGCTCTGCTGCCCGAACTGGCCAGACTGGGCGAGCGCCTCCTGGGCCTGGTTCCGGGCCTCCCACTTTGCGCGCTCGGCGTCAAATTCGTTGAGCCCCTTTGTCTCGACGAGCTTGTCGACCTCCATGCCCGCGAAGCCGGCGATGAGATCCTTGGCCATCTCGTACGACTGAGGCTTGCTGACTGTCAGCAAGGCTGGTATAGTAACATACCCATTCGCCTCCTGGTGGTTCTGGTACGCCCGCATGGCCGCAAAGGCCGCTGCGCCGCCGATAAGCTCGTGGCCGAAGCTCGCCTCGTGCCCGCCGTTCTGCACCTGCTCGTACGCGTTGCGCTGGGGTCAGTGTTGCCGAGGCACTGCTCACCTGTTTGGAGTCGTCGTGGTCGAACCAGCCCATGATGAATGTAGGTGAGTGAGAGGGATAAGGGGAGGGGAGGGGAGAGGGGAGAAGAGTGAGGTGAGTGTGAGATGACTGTCAGCGATGCTCGCAAGTCTTATATCAATTGCGAGAGCGACTTTGGACCAATGCTATGCCCTCAACTGCGTACCGATGCGGACTGATTGCGCACCTGTATGCAAGCGGGACGCAAAGCGAAGGGATGGATGGCAGTGTAGGTGCCTCGCAATTCCCAATCGACGTCATATCTCGCTGGAATTACACGCGCCCAACCTATATCTGGACACGGGTGCCCCCCGCGGGGTACGGTAGCATGCCTTTCCGCAGGGTCCGCAGTCAGGCATCTGCTCGCTAGCACGTTTAGTGGATGAGCTCTCGACGTCCCGCCCACCCGCCTTGCCTCATGCCGACATCTCGGCTGAGATCTCGGGCTGACGACTGCGCACTCATGCAAATGGACCGGGCCGGAGACGATCGCCGTGCCCTGGCTGGGCTCGGATATTGCGACGGGTGTCTGCGACGTGCCTAGCCAGGAAACGTCGCAACGACCAACTGCCACTAACGTTTGCAGACGATTCCAAGTCACAACGGCGCGATCGACTGCAGTGCTGCGGCCGTTTCATCTGGAGATCTGGTGGCTGGCAATCTGCCCGGAAACCCGGAGGCTCAAGTACCGAGTACCTGCTGGGAACTTCTGGGAGCAAGCGCAAGGCATGCACTGTGCGAGAAGAGAACTGATCCAGGCTTGCGCAATTGTGGATCCCTGGGGGGACACGCTCGAGTGGCTAATGAGCATTTATTACATTATTATTAAATCCACACACTGCCGAACAGTTCAAGACACCAACCCCTTAGCGAGCAGGATCCTCCGGACACAATCCACACGCACCCACACTGACTCATTCACCCGCTCACTCGTGTGTTCTCTCTCCGAGTTCAACTACAGCCTTGTCCAACTCATCTCTAGCCACTCTGGCCCGAGCAACGCAAATGTCCAGCCTTGGCCAGTGCCCCGCACCGTCAACGCACATCAGAGTCAGCTCTTACTCGAGTTGTGGCACAGCTGTGCAAGGACTCATACCAGCCAGGTGCTCCGCTCGCCATACCCAACTCGCCAGTGCCTGCATCGTCATGAACCATTTGACCTCGATCCAGATACAGCAACTGAGACATGCTCTCCTGCTACTCGCATCGCCGTCACATCTCTCCGCTCCTCATCCGGGTAGCCGGTCACCGGCCCCGGTGCCTCTGGAGAACGATGAGCTCGCAATGAGGCGAATGGACTCGATCACTCGAGTGGCGTCCACAAGCTCACAGCTCATCCGAAGCAACGACGATGCCGATCTGATCACCATCTGCAGAGTACGCCTTTCAGCTAAGCAGCGCCTTCTCTTCCTCCCAGGATGGAGGCTGGCAGCGGCCACGCGGTGCACCTAGGCCGCTGGGGTGTCAGCAGCCAGATACCGCCTCCTTTGACCTGGGGTGGTACTGCCAGCACTGCGAGTGTCTTGATGGCTGATGCCGAGGCGAGAGGACGTAGACAGCACGGTTCGCCACCACCATCCAACATGTACCGCCCAGTAACCCAGACAGCCCGCAGTAACCGCGTCTCGTGTCTAAATCAACTAGTCATTTTACGTCTTCATCTTCAAACCCCCACCAACACCACTCACTACCAACCTTCCTTTTCACCCCTTTTAATACCATCCCCACTCACCTTGTTTCCCTCTACTCTTTCCTTCCACATTTCCCCACTCAGGCTCACGCTCGTACTCACACTCTTTCTACTCTACTCTTCTCTTCTCTCTCTCTCTCTCTCTTTTCCCCATCTGGCACATATACAATGCCCCACCCTCAGCCACAACAGGCGCCGCCCCCTCACATGCGACCGCATCCCCCGCCACCCGTCTTACGTCCGAGTAGAAACATACCCTCGCTCCCCCAAGTGGCACAAAACAGCGATCGCAAGGACGTCGGCAAGCCCCGCTCTCGCCGACGTGGTCGCCGAGCCGGTATCGGCAACAAGGGTCAGTCACGCTCTTGCCATCTGTCTGACCACAGCTAGGCGCACTCTGGGGACGGGCGACAGTGTACCTTCCCCGGACACAGCACGCCACGAGGGTTTGTACTCTTAGCTGGGCCAGGCTGATGTGCAGACGGCCCGCTTTGTTACAAGACTCTGGACAACTCGCCCCCACCGTCGCCCACATTTGCCGGAACAAGCGCTCTCTCGACACCCCCGCCGAGCCGCGACCGTCCCAGTGACTCCCACAAAGTTATCTTTGCCCATCTTGATCTCCTTGATCGCCTTGAGCGGCTTGAGCGCCTCAAGCTTTCTGACTCGGCCACCTTGCCCCCAGAGATTCCACTCATTACCCCTCCGCAGACTGCTGCCACCTGCAATGGTACGCATTTTATGCACATTGCCAGCTTGTTGACCACTAAGACCGCTGGCCTTCTCAATCGCGCACTCACGAGTGGCCGCCCACCCCGTCCTTCTCGTCAACACTGGGTCGTGCCTCGCGTCGTCCCGCGTACATTGGATCCCACCTGCCAATCCCCACCATCAACCTTCCCGAGACCAAGCCCTTCCTCCTTGGCACTCCTGACTTTGGCGAGATCGAGCGCAGCCTTCCAGAAGCGTACAATGCCGACTACCCCCACCCTCTGACCGTCTACGCTTCACCAGGAGTCAACGCCGCTACAGTTGTCGTCTCGGGGTACGGCCCGCTTCTGCGCGAGCTCCAGGAGACCAATCCTCGCGCCGCCATGGGTGGCATCCTCGCTGACTGTGGGAACGATCACATGACGGCTCCAGCACTTCTTCTCACTCACGGCAGCAAAGACGGCTGCGGCATCCCCGAGAAACTCTGGCTACAGCTGTCGAGTTGTGCGGGTGTCAAGGTACCCATTGGCGCTGTGCTACCAGCTGCTATGGCTGCGCGTGGCTGTAGTCCCCGCTTCCTTCAAGCGTCCAATCTGGAGTCGCCACTTTACTCTCTGCAGAATAGCCCCCCTTCCCCTCCCTCGGGCGGCATTGACAAAACCGACGGTCCCGAGTCGCCGCTGTTTTCGATCTTTGCCAAGGCCCAACGCCTCGCCCTCTCTGGCACACAACCCGACATCATGAACACCCTGGACGACCGTGAAACGACACTGGCCCCTCAGGCTCTCTACAAGCGCCGTGGTATGTGTCATTTAATCCACTTCAAGCCCTAGCTGACGACCATAGGTTCTCTACCTGACCTGTGCCTTGGAGCGAAACGGAAGGCTGATCTGCTCTCTGGTGACGACGATGAGTGGCTACAGCTGTACTCACTTGTGAGCCCACGCCGCATCGAGAGCCGAGCAACAGACGAGAATCTGATCTGCCAGGTACGTGCAACTTTGCTGTGTTTGCAGATCTGACCGTCCAGCTTCTCTCCGCTCGCCGTGGAACCCAGGATCTCCTGGGAGAGATCCCCACAAAGGCCGGTCACCTGCCTTCACTGCAGCCTCGCTACCTCTCACCCTGCTTCGACGCCCTGTCAACCGTTGAGGAGGCGGATGATGACCACACTGTCACCCCCAGTCGCCCTATCGAGCCCATTGGAGCAGAGCGCCACACTCGTGGCAAGCTTCCCAGACTTCCTCTCTATCTCCACCGGGATTCCCGCACCTCTGAGGACAACTACAGCCCTCGTACACCGAGC
Source organism: Cutaneotrichosporon spelunceum (assembly GCA_030805415.1). Classification (NCBI taxonomy): domain Eukaryota; kingdom Fungi; phylum Basidiomycota; class Tremellomycetes; order Trichosporonales; family Trichosporonaceae; genus Cutaneotrichosporon; species Cutaneotrichosporon spelunceum. Next base: position 824,277 of record BTCM01000007.1, read on the forward strand.
CAGCCAACGTCGGGTCGGCCTTCCACCGCTGGTTCTGCCGGAACCCGGAGTAGCCTCGTCTCGCCTGCGGGGAGCTTCTATCAGCCCATCACTCCAACCACGGGGGCCACCGATGTCTTCGGCCATGTGCTCTACACGTCTCGCTCGTCGTCTTCAGAGGACGAGTTCACACTGGGGACCAACCCAACACGCTCCGCGTTTTTCAGTCACAGCTCTCAGAGTGTCATTCACCAGTCACTGCCCACGTCGGGATCCAGCACGCCACGCGAAGGTGGCAAGGTTGGCCTCTTCCCGTGCGAGGCGTGGCATGACCCACCTGTTTCCACTACCACTCTCGACTTCTCCACCGGCAAGTCCATTTGGGTGTAGTTGTCCCACTTACCGACATGTCGCATGCTTTGCCATGCTCTTGGCTGTCGCTCTCTCAAGATTCTGTCCAATGCTCGCTTTCGTCCGTCCCAGTTTTCAACGTCAACAACCAGTCTTCCTCTGTCGTTATGTTTGAACGGTCATGGTACTCGGCCGCCATTTCCCAGTCAATCATTTGTTTCCTCGATTCAAACACCCATCTGCCCATCTAAGCATGATCGCCTCCTCCATAGTATCCGATCCGTATCCATCCCAGGCATCAGCCCTCCTCCTCCTCCAGGACGTGCTCATTCCCTGCTACTGTGATGTGATGCTTGTGGATGACTGTATACAGTGCATGTGCAACAGGAGGGAATACAAGGCGCTATAGCCATGAGACATTACAATCCACTGGCCGCTCAAGCCGCGCCTACGGTACCGCTCGCCGAACCGTTGGCGACGCCGTTGGCCTTGCCGTTGACCGTCTTTCCGGCGCCCTGGGCATTGTTGAGCACGCTCGTCATGCGCTCGCCGTACGCGAGCGATCTCCGTACATAGAAGAGCATGTAGGCGTTCTGACGGAGCGCGGCACCTAACGTGGTGGGTGTGACCTTGTCGTCGTCGCAGTGCCACCACTCGTCGCCGGACCGCACGTCCGCCCAGTAATGTCCATTGTCGAGCTTGCCCTCATGAGTGACAACAGCAAACAGGTCGTAGCTGTAAAGCGAACTGGGCAGGTCGTCCTCGTCAATCTCCTTGGCGGGCGCAGCGCCGTCCACCACGCTCGGCGCCTTTGACACCGGAGCAGCGGCAGTCTCGACATACGGCCGCATGTCGAGGTGGCTGGGAAAACGTACGGGCGTCTCGACCTTGCTGCTGGTAGCATTGTGGGCAAAGCGCTTGAGCTGGAAGCTCAAGACAGGCGGGAGCTTCTTGATGCTTAGCTTTTTGGACGCCGTCACACCCTTGCCACCACCGCAGCGGCCACAAGCGTAGCCCCGCCCATGGTCGCCAATCTTCTCCTCGGCGCAGTAGTGGCGGAGCAGGGCGCCAAGCGTCAAAGGCTCAGCTTGCGGGATGTAGGGAAAGTCGAGCTGGATGTCGAGTATCGGGTCGACGGTCGCGTTCGTCTCCCCGCATCCCGAGCACGTGACCGACGAGACGAGCGAGCCTGCAAACGTCATGTGCGCGATGCAGTTGCAGCTCGCGAGCTGACCCTTTGCGTGCGCATGAATCTGGTCCAATGCAGCCAAGAAGAAGGAGTGCGCGTCTGGCGTTAGCAGATTTACATTTATCCCTACGCACCTTGCTGGCCGTATCCTTCAAGTTCGGAACTGGCGTGCCACATCGAATACAGCATTGTGATGGGCCCGAACGGGCTCGAGTCGTCGGCGTAGAACTCCTCAAACGCCCGGTCCATCTCACAGCAGAGGCACCCCTTCTCGCGCTCCCCCGGCGTGCCGTCCATCCCCGCCGGCTTACCGACAGCCAGGCCCCTCGGACCCCCATTGGGACACACGTGTCGGTTATGTTTGTCGCTCAAGAAATACGCCTTGAGCAGCGGGTTGTGGATGAGCGCCTGTAAGATCGCAGACAGGAAGCACGTCTGCGAGAGGTTGAGCAGCGGCCGGAGACCCCGGCACGACGCGCGTGCAACCTTGTCCGGCACCTTGCCGTCCCACGCTCGCCAATGGCCGCGGCTGCGGCCGCGTCCGCCAATCGCGCCCTCACGCGAGCGGTCGTGCGCCTCCTCGACCTGGATGCGCGTGGCGCGGAACAGGCTCTCAAAGCTGTCGGGGTAGACGCAGTCGTCGCACTCGGAGCAGAAGATCGACCCTGTGCCCGGCTCCACGGCTTGTGTCAGCGCACCCAGAGACTAGCATACCAAACTCGCAACGCGTGCTGTTCGCGAAATGGGAGGGCAGGCAGTCGCGCGCCGTGCGCGAGGTGGAGGCGTGCAGGGGTGCACAGCCGACAAAGTCGCACGTTAGGCAGGCCCATGGCTGCGACAGCGGAGCCGCACATGTGTGGCACGCCGGAGCTGCGGTCTGGGTTAGTTCCTGTCGCGGAGTGGGCTCACCTTGCGGCGTTTGGTACCCTGGTCGAGCGCGCCCCAGCGGACGACGTCGACGAAGCGACGCTCGAGTTGCTCGGGGCCCCGCTGGACGAGTGTACGCAGGTGCGAGCATATCGAAGTGTCACCATCCACTGAAGGGAGGCAGAGCGGCTGCGGTGCTGCGGCCATGCTTGTCCTCGGCGTCCTTGCCGTTGTCGATGTTGATGGACTCGAGGCATGGCCACTCTTACCAAAGATATTGGTTTGCGATCCAGGCACTGATACAGGTGTCCCTGAATGCCGCATCTCAATTGTTATCCGATCCCCTCCGATAATCGATTGTGAATGACGGTGGACGGTGGACGGCGCGTCGCGCACGGCCCAAAGTCAAAACAAACGTTCCTCGGTGTTGTCTATATCCCATCGACCACCATCACATCACGCGGCCAGGAATATGTCGCAGCACGCCGATATCATCGGGAAAGCGCCATTCTACCCCATCGAGGGGGTAGATGCGAGTGCGCCTCTCCAGCAGCAGATGGAGCAGATTGACCAGCTGAACACGCTCCTCCTGCAGCAGATCGACGCCAACTTTGCTAGCCTGCAGGCGACGGTCACCACCCGCATCCTCCCTGAGATCAAGCGGTTCGCACTCGCCAACCAGCCGACGCGCCAGGCTGCGGAATTCTGGCACGATTTCTACTCGCAAGCATTTGGCCAAAGGCCCGGAGACGGGAGCACGCTCGTGGACGAGACGCAGTACGACGACACGCACAGCGAGCTGAGCGGCAGCTTCTTCGACCCAGCTGCGACGAGCACGCCAATGAAGGATCGCGACGTGAGCCTCGACGACAGTCTGGGCAGTCCGTTCGACCGCCTCGACCGCCAGCTCTCGCGCCTCTCGATCACGAACACGGATGAGCCGACTCCGTCCCTCCCCTCCGGATACGATTATGACAGGTCACAGAGCCCCGATACCACAGACGAAGTCGGGTATGACTCCACGCTGCGCTTCCACCCAGGATCTACGCCGCGGCCGGCCCGGCCTGATCCTGACTCGCCGACGGCCCACCGCTCCCCGTCGACGATGCTGCTCGACATCACTGCCACCCCGCTGGGCGAGAAGTTTAGCGTGCTCTCGCCGTCCGCGCGCAGCATGTTCCGCCGGGCCAATCGCTCATCTGCCCATCCCTCATCCTCAACACGCAAAATCGTCGACGACGACGACGATGTCAAGCTCGACATGTCCCCTCCCGAGACGATGAAGTTTGTGCTCCCGGCAACTGCCCAGCGAATTTTGGCTGTTGGCACGACGCCGATCAAGCCGTCAGACTTTGACCTCATGGACATGGACTATGAGCCCAGCCCACCCATGCATATCCCAGAGGACCTGCGGCGGTACTCGCTCGCACCAGAAGATCTCGCTGCAGACTTGGCCGCTGCGCGAAGAGAGTTTGACGCCCCGGTCCCTGGCCCGTCCACCCAGAAAGACGAGCTTCCGACCGCGAGGCGTCTGTTTGAGCGCCAAGACACCGAGCGCTTGGCACTTGACGAGTCAACGTACGGGTACCGCCCTCGACGAAGTCTCGCCAACACATCTTACGGGAGCGACATCGAGATCCAGCGCGACGTAACCGGCCGTATTATCGGAGATGACGAGAGCATTGATGACGACGCCGACGACAGCTTTGACGACACAGCGGGCTATGCGGAGCAGGCCGCTCACGGTTTCGAGTTTGTCGACAACAGCTTCGACTCTGATGCGAGCGGGTACCCGCAGGGCCAGGACAGCTTTGCTGGCGAGACAAGCCTGTTTGGCAACCCTGCGCCTGGCAGCGGGGCGCAGTTCGCCCTGCACCAGCAGGACGAGATGGTCACATATCACGGCGGCCGGCTCGAGGACGCAGCGGCGCCCGACAGCCCGACACGACGACGTTAGTAGTGCATATGATAATACTGTATAGTCTAGCTGCTGCAGGTGGCGTGTATCGCGCTCCCGTCTGCACGCACGTCCACGCTCTCCCCAGCCCGCCAGAGGGGCTTGTTACACAGTGCACAGGTTGATGACTGTAGGCTCCACCCTGTCTGGCTCTTCGCTACCTTCTCGTCGAGTAGCTCGAACATGTCCGCGTCTACAAGGCGGATGGTCAGGGACAGTACGTCCGTGTCCTGTCGGAATGAGTCAAGCATGCCGGAGAGTATTGCGCGGAACTCGGAGTAGGCGCGCGCTTCGCCCATCTTCTTCTTGCTCTTGCCCTTGCCAGTCGGTGCCGCCTCGACGAGGCGCTTGAACAGCCGTGCGAACGAGAGATGAGCCGATGAGGTCGATAATAGCGCCTGCAGCGTGTCTTGGACCAGGCCGCGGAGCGTCTCGAGCGCTGACGACCCCAGTTCGTCCTGCTTCAAGGCCGAAACCGAGTGTACAAGCTCGGTGATTGAGTGGAGCACGCCAAACCACATGTCCTCGGCGTCCCTGCTCTCGCTTGAGTGCTCACGGCACAGCCGAATGGCCATATGTGTGATGCTGGACAGCGCTGCTAGCGACACGTGGACGTCACCCTCCGAGCGCAGGTGAATGCTTTCGGCGAGATCGGCGCCCTGTGAGGCAAGGACCGAGTCGATTGTCTCGAACGTCTCCTTGCGCTGGCCGTTGCGATCAAGAGCCCACAGCTGACCCTCAGGAACACCAGCCGTCTCGAATTGCTCCGCCAAGAGGGGCAGGTCGAAAGCCGCCTTGCCCTGCTCGTCGAGGAATGAGATGACTGCGGACGGATCTTGTCGGGCTAAGAGCGACACATACTTGTGACGAGCGCTGTTGTGGAGGTGCTGGGATGGCTGTAGGACCACATCGTCCGCCTCCTGCCCGTCGTCGTTCTCGCTCTCGTCTGCTTTCGGGTCAAGCAAGCAACGCAGATACGCTGCCTGTTTGTGCTCGGAATCGTCAAGTGCACTGATCGCAGAGTCGTGGAGGAACGGCAGAGACCGATCGAGTAGAAGGGCCGTCTGCCGCACACTGAGGTCGAAGAGGTGCGGCAGAGCGTTTGACACGGCTGTTTGAACCCCGTCCGGAACAATGCCGAGCGATGTCTTGGACGCAGCGATGATCTCGTCGAGGCTGCTGAAGACACCGTCATCTACGTCTGGGTCCTTCAAAAGCGTGTCGATGAGCGTACCCCACTTCCGGTCGCGCCTATAGGCCGCACGCAGGATGCGGAAGAAGCCCGCCAGTTCAAAGCGGCCCAACATCTCATCGGCATCGTGAGGGGTGTAAGCAGAGAGGAGGTATTCGGCTGCAAGCTGCCGGTCCTCACGCGTCGATTGGTCTGGGTCAGACGCGAGGCTCACGAGGATGCGATGTGATGTTGACGGGGGTATGAAAATGAACTGGGGATACTTTGGCAGGTTGCGCGCGACGAAGATGTGGAGGAACGTCACGTCACTCGAGTGGAAGTCGTCGTCCATCACGTCCAGCATGAGGTTGATGATGGTTTGCCGGTTGATTGCGCGGGACGGGTCGTTGAGGTATGGGTCTTCGAAAGCCAAATCCATGGCATGGAGGAATGCCTCCGTATCGAACTGCAGTAGTAGCCGCAGGTACGGGTACGCAGGCTCCAAGCCCCCTCCGTCACTCTGGTCAGTGAGCACGAGGTCGTTTGAGCCCTCTGGCCACGCGACCGTGCGATCAGAGAAAAGAAGACTATATGCCGCAGTTCGAGCCAACGTTGCTTCCGCCTCCCGCATTTGTTCACCAGACGGGTACCAAAGGCCAGATAGCACGTTCGCGACGTAGGCGTAGAGCTTGTAAGCATCCGGTGCCAGCTGTTCCTCCACATCTGACCACTCGACACTGTCCCCAACGAGGCTCGGGCGTTGGCGACGAGCACGCTGGATGTCGCACACAATGCGAATGAGCTTGACAATCGGGGCCGCATAATCACCCATGGCTCGAGTGTAGACGTGAATGAGGGCGTCCCACAGTCCGTGTTTCTCGCACAGTGTGACAGCCTGGTTGATGTCGAGCGAGTTGGGAGCAATATGCCAAATAATGGCCTCGGCAAGGGCGTATTCACCCTGCACGTCGTGCATCGATATCATGGCCTGAACGACATTTGGCGGCACCTCGGACACGCGGTCTTCAAAGATGTATCCCTCGAGGCGGGTCAAGAAGATGTTCTGAATTCCCACGTTGACAAAGTGCTCGTACGCCTCGTCGAAGAGGAATTCGGAGTCGTGCATAGCCAAGCACGCGTCAATGCAGGCCGTCGCAAGACCCTCAAAGAGTGAAGTGAGGTCTACGCCTCGACCATCTGCACTGTAGTGCGTGTCGTCGCGCATGCGCTCTTCAGAAAATGCCCAATCGAGGGACGCTCTCATCAGTTCACGAACACGGGTACCAACGATATCCCTCCTGGCGCCGGGCTCTTCCGGCAGGCCGATCGTGTTGCTTGCCGCTCGGCCTTCGTAGTACGCCAGCGCTAAATTGATGGCAGCAAGGAAGTCTCCCTTATGGACGTTGGCCAAAACGCGGTCATTCCAGTGCTGTAGAGTGCCGACTTGGACGTTGGCCTTGGTGAGGAGGAAGAGCTTCTCGCGGAAGGTTCGTGCGCTGCTAGCAATGGTGTGAGGCACGGCGTCGATGCCTGCCTTGCGGGTGCTTAGGCCAGAGTAAAAGTCTTGCGAAGTGAGTAGCTTCGTCTGGAGCGGTGTGTTCTCTACAGGCTTCATTGTGCGGACGTTGACCAAGAGCAGCTCCTCGTTCGTGATCATCAACAGATGCTGAAGGTCAGCGACGGCCACCACACTACTCACGTCTGAGTCAAACCAATGAAGGGACTGGATGGGGTTTGGAGCTTCCCAGCGACGGCCCTCAATGAACTCTGGTGTTTTTACCGGTGCCGGTTTCTTGTCGCTCTTGCTTGTGCCCTGCGGTCGTTCCTGTGGGTCGGTAACCGACACTCGGACGCGGAGGAAGCGCAGCGACGTGCCCCATGAGTACGCGAGGACGGGGTCAGAAGGGGGTGATGTGGCGGTGCCTTCAGTGACCTCTCCGGATTTGAGCCATACCGCGCAGCCGACGAAGCCTCCGTAGTCACCGCCGGCTGTGTCACGCATCTTGCGGAACCACGTCTTGGCGGAAGGCTTCATACCAACAACGACAAGCTTGACCGGTGTGAGAAGCGCCGTAATATGAAAGTCGTCCGTCGCATGGGGAGCCACACCATGTGGGAGGGGCAAGGCCGCAAAGAGTGTCGTAGGCTTCTTTCCAGGCTGAGAGCGGATGGAGCTGGGTGCCGAGGTCTCGCCCTCAGCCCTCGAAGAGTCGAGAGGGCGCTCTGGTCGTTCGCGCTCCCGCTCCGGATACGAGCCGAGCATCCGAACAACGTCGTTGCTGTCAACTCCCATGACACGGCCCAGACTGAACCAGAATGCTCGCCCTTCCTCGTCGGCGGTGACGATGGAAGTGTGGCGCTTGCCGACGAAGCCGATGTGGACGATCCGAGTTCCCTGCAGGTGACCCTCCTTGCGACCAGATAGGATCTGCGCCAGAGTCACTGTAAGGCATGTGCGGCCTGGTTTAGACGGATGCGACAGGTCCCAGAGGAAGATGTTGCCGCTTGCATGGCCTACGCCGATCCAGGTCTGGTCGGGGCAAACGGCCACTGCTGTAACCGGTCCAGACGGAACTGTGATGTGAGCAGTGACAGTTGGCGAGCTATTTACCTGTCGTCTCGTTGCCCAAGACGCATCGAACCTCCTGGTTGAAACCATATACGACCACATAGCCGTTCTGAGTGCCGACAGCGATCATCCCGTTCGTGTCCATCACGGTGGGGTTTCCCAGCTTCCTCTCTAGCGGAGGCGGAGATGGTCCCTCAGCTGTTCCTCTACCAAGGGAGAGGCCAAGGACAGACCCTGTCCGCTTAGCTGGGGACGCGCGCGGGGTAGGGGACCATGCGCCATTTTCTCGGTCTCGGTCTCTGGTCCGATTGAACAGGTGCGCAGACAGGTGGCGCAGGGGGTGGAACGTGAACGCTGGACCCTTCATGTCTTCGGCGACAGGCTGTGATTCCGTCGCCGAAGCCGAAGGGCGGGATTGGACGGCCAATGAGGTGGTTGAAATGGAGTCCGAGTGAGAGAGGGACACCTGTGAAAAGTGGCTTGGGAGACGTGTGTGGTTGGCAAGGCTGGATGCTGTCAAGTGGGTAGATGTAGAGCTGTTGCGGGCATGAGGTTGGGATCGCAACCTTGACACCGAAGGGTCTGCACAGTTAGCACAAGCGGCCACAGTGTCACGCACGGATGTATGATCGTGAAGGGCCAGAGGGGCTTGCGCGCATGGGCGACTGTACCCTGCCCTGGACCGACACAGAGAGTGAGGTTGTGGAAGGGGTCCGCATGGAGAATTCCTCCTGATCAAGTTAGCAATGTCACTGTCGTGTCACTCACACTCAATTGCACCGGCAACTCGCCAAACTCATCTTCCTCCTTCTCGACAGACATCACTTCAGCTGCCTCTCCACTGTCGTGTAGCACGCCGCTGACTGCCTCGTCGTAACCTTTACCACTCTGAGAGTAGCTTGACGGATCGTCGTCGACCGAATCATCTCTTTCCGCAAGGAACATTGCACGATTGCGATCGCGCCGTCGAGTCGCCGAAGTAGTTGACGACTGGTCCGCGAGTGATAACACCTGTTCCAGACGCTTGGAGTACTCCGCAGTATCTTGGTGCTCATCCTCGCTCTCAGGTGTCTCTGTATCTGACTGGTATCGCAGCCAGGGATCAGTTGGGCTCGTCGACACTTCCGGCGAAAGGGGCGGTGAGGGCCGGCGCCAATAGTCGCTTGGGCCTTGTTCCGGATCCTCGTTCTCGTTGAACCTTTGGTCACTCGCCTGGCGCCACAATGCTGGAGGGGGGTCTTGCAACTCGGTGTCACCCCATGGGTCGGTAGCCCATGGTGGGTGAGACGGTGTCTCGGCTGCATCCTCTAGCGTGATCACGTCCTCAGCGGGGTTGAGCTCATCACCGAGCGCGCTCGAGGTGCTGAAGCGACGAGGGCGGATGGTGCAATCCCCAGAGGAAGCGTTTGAGACTGCCCGCGTCGGTCGTTGTAGGGGAAGTGTAGGGTTGGACATGTCGTTGGCATCCAATGTTGTGAGGCTGTGCTCGGTATGGTGCACCGGCGAGCGGGCCGGGGACGGTGGAAAGGGACAGGTCAAGGTTGCTAGTGGCCTTGAGGGTGGTTGGATCGGGACGTAAACGTGTCAAGGTGAGACTGTGGTAGAGTGGCCGATGAGTGATGGATCGAGATATGGAGGATGGAGGAGACGAAGGTCGGCAAGGCCCAAGCAGTGAGCTGATTTCAGGAACGCGACCCAGTATCGAGCTCATGACGACGTTCTTGACTGTCTTGAGCACCCACGTGGATAAAATTAAATATGCACCCCATGTCGGCATTGAATAAACTGAAGGGCGTGGTTGATTTTTCTTGCAGGTACAAACAACCGAGAGGGACAAAGGAGAGCAGGGTTAACCCTGTAAGCTCCAAGGGCGCAGAGGGCGGCGGCTGAAGGTAAAGAGCCAAACAACATTCAACATGGCAGACACACCGAGCACCTACCACCTAGCACAGAGACTCATTTCCATCTTCCCTCTCCACATCTCCATCATATCTCTCACTGTCTCATTTCCCTCACATTTTCTCTCCCCAAGCACTCTACATCAGACTATAGCACACGACCGAACGGCCACGTCAACACGCCACCGTGGCACTTAGCCCTTTTCCTCTCGACTCCCCTCGCTCACCCAGACGTCATGCCCCCCATCGTCTCCGCCTCCCCCTTCCGTCGTCCGCGCAGCCGCTCTCGTGGGCCCACCGCCCGTTCCCCTTCCCCCCCACCCCTCCCCCCTAAGAAGTCATACATCGACCTCAATTCCTCCACTCGCTCTTCCATACCCGACCCCGATGCCAGCGCCAAACCAATCCGCGCCTTCCTCAGTGATGTCGTGGTTGTCGGGCCGGAGAACAACGAGACGACCGCGCTGCTGAGCCAGCTCGGAGACATCGTCGAGCGGCCTACCGCCATTCCCCGCCCCAGGAAGCAAGCTGCATCCACATTACCGCAGCCGGAAAGGGAAGTGGAGAGTTCCAACCAGGAGGAATTGGGCAAGTTGCTGAGGGGCCGCATCGAGGAGCTCGTGAGAACCGAGCGGTCTTATGTTTCACGCATAAAGGCCTTGAAGCTCGTGAGGTAACAGCCAAGCAGGAACTGACTTCAGTCGTATGCCGATCCGCTACGGCATTTTGCCAAGTCACCCAGCACCAGCATCATTCCTGTGTACGAGGCCAAGACATTGTTTGGCAATATCGATGCCGTGTTGCCCGCCGCGATGACTTTTCTGGCGGATCTCGAAAAGATGTGGGACAGTGGACAGGCTGACATGGTCGTCGGTGATGTCTGCCTCAACCATGTACGCCTGCAGATATGGCGAAGACTCACTCCTAGCTCAAGACCCTCAAGACCCTCGATTGCTACGGGACATACATCGCGAACCAAGACGAGGCGCAGAAGACCTTTAACGAGATGAAGAGGAAACACTCCAGATTCGTGACCTTCATTGATGTGCGTTCACCAGGCTATGCAGCTGACATACAGAGCACCAAGTATCAGACAACTGGCATCGGAAACATTGGGCTGTTTGAGCTGCTGATGGAGCCTGTCCAGCGTGTCCCGCGATACATTCTTCTTTGGGAAGGTGAGCTGGGTGACCTGCTACGGTTACTGATAGCAGAAATGGTCAAATACATGTCCGTACTCTCTCCTCAGCGTGCCAGGCTGGTGGAGGCAAAGGACATTGCCTCGCGTATTGCGCGGTGCGAACCAGACGAGCGTACTGTGCGGGCCACAGTGATGTACTCTTTGGAGCGCAACGTCGATGGCTTCCCTGTATGTTTGTGATATGATAATCACTGATTCCAGGCGAGCCTCTTCAGCAATAACCGCGACTATCTTGACTCGATCGATGCCGAGGACATGACCACAGACGGCATCATCTACAACCCCCGCGCCAGTCGTCCTGTGTCTATCAAGTCGGGCAAGTCGAGTACCGTTACCTCTCTCGGTTCCATGGCATCCAACAACAGCTTCGCGTCGCCTCAGAAGGAGATGGCCACGCCCATCCCGCTTCATTGCACACTCGTCCTGTTCGACGACAAACTCATGATCACCAAACGCCAGGTCCAAGCCATCAGCGGCTGCAGGGTAACAGGGCTCGATGACATCAAGGGCCTTATAAAGTCCGGAGGTGGCGTAGCAGTCAAGGAGAAAGACGGCGCGCGTCGTGCCCAACTCAAGTTCCGTGGCGTGGTGGACATCTTGGAAGTTCGTATCGCCGACATTGGGCACGGAGACTTCCAGCTCTTCTTTGAGCAGCCCATTACAGACCAGGGCGACCGGTGGAATTTGCCTCTCCGCACCTTCCAGGTGTGCCACCCGCCGGCGCCAGTCGGGCTCGATCTGCAAGCAGCCCGCACAGACAAGCTCCGCTTTGTACATAACGTTTGGGCAGCGCAAGCACTCGCGCGCAGCAAGCTGCTCCCATCACAGGTTAAGCCGACTCCATACGTCCTAGTTAGCGACGAGACTTTCGACATGGGCGGGACCCAAGTGAAAGCGTACTGGAATGTCTGGACGACGGTGGGATGGTCTGCCGAACAGCGCAAGGTAAGCTCGGGCTGCTTGCTTGATTCAAGCTGACCTTCAGGCAAAGGTCCTGATTGAGGTTGCCAGCTCAGATTACGGCGACCTACCCTTACCCGAGCCTGATGATTCCACCAGACTTATTATTCGCCTGGAGCCGCTGGCTGGGGACCTCTGTCGTGTCTCCTATATCCCAGCGAAGGGCGAGCCGGTGGTCCGCGAGCTCATCGGGTCAGAGGACGTGAACAAGACCGTTGTGGAGAGGAGTACGTCGCGTCTTGGACTGGACTAATGCGCAGTCTCCAAGGCGATGATCTACATGCTGCCGTCTAACAACCCGAATCCGTTAATGCAGACGCCGACCCTCAGCAAAAGAGCCTCGCGTATGCTGTTCGGCTCCAATACGGCGTCTTCCAGAGGAGGGCATAGCAGTGGCGATGGCTTCGGATCAACCAGCACAATGGGCACGCACGGCAGCCGCTCCATCACCAGTCAGAGCTCTGGAATGGACAGCGGCGCCCTCTCCGGCATGGACACCATCTCCTCAGCTGGCCATAGCTTGACCCAAGCGTCGCCCACTGCACCACGCTCACCCATGTCGCCTTGCAACCTCCCGTCGCCTCCGTGGTCACCTGCCAAGTCAGACGGTGGCCACGGCCTGGCGTCTCCCTACTCAGATGACAAGCTCGCTTCCCGCCTTGACGAGGCGCGCAACAACTCCCGCTCCCTAGCAGCGATGGCATCACCGCGCCTTCCTCCACCGTCGCCGAGTGCGCCTTCGCGCGTCATGGCTATGCGTGAACAGCTGGAGGCACGTGAGCGCCAGGCCAAAGCGGTTGCGGAGGACGACGATCGAGTGAAGAGTGCGTCAAGGCCAGTAGTAGCACTAACCCCAGCCCGCCCATCGCCGTTGAAGCCCGGGATGTCCCCAAGTGACGTGACCAAGCGAGTCCCGGTCCCAACGCTGGCCACCTCGACCACGGAGACTCTTTCGCGAGACTCGTCTCTGGCTTCATTACCCCAGTCCCCAACGAAGTCAGTGCTCTCTAGAGCAGACACATTAGGACGGTCTGGTACAATGTCACCGAGAGGTCCCCGCGAGCCGCCAGGAAGAAGCGGAAATGTTCCACCCCGGTCGCTTCCGACACCCAGCATCGCACCGCTCCAGTCTCACCAGCTAGGTGCTGCAGGTTCACTCTCCTCTGCCCCCGAGAGTGGAGCTGCACCTGTCCGGACCACCGAGGACGCACCGAATGGCGTGTACCAGCCCACGATTCCCTTCTCTGTGAACAGCCACACCAGGACTGAGGCTCCGCCGGCACCGAGACCACTTCCGATACCGCAAGGTCCAGCAGCCGCGCCCCCTCCGGTGTCGCGACTGATGGGCCTAGGTGCTGCTCCGAAGCTTAGATCCGTCTCAGGAAGCCGCGGCCTTCCACTCAACGATGAGAACATCTCGCCTGTCGCTCTGAAGCGCGCACACCCCGGTGAACACCTACCGCCACGCAAGAGAATACCGAGCGACTCTGTTGTGTCCCGACACGAGGGCGACCTGACGCCGACGCAGGCTCACACGCCTAGATACCCACCATCCCTCAGTGTAGGCCCGTCGAGGGCCGGGTCGGGTTCGGAGACTGGCAAGAGAATCCTCACGCCTAGAGGTGAGAGGCAATCTAGTGGTGCTCTCACTCCATCGAAGAGAGTGCCAAGCGTAGCCTCCGTCGCCAGCGCCGCGAGCATGCAGAGCACGGCCTCGACCACGACCGTTGCGACAGTCTGTACACTCGAGTCAGCCATTGAACCGTGCGATGTCGTGATGAGCGACCACCCCGACCTCGCTTCCGCAGCCGACGCCGCCAGACAAAGAGTTGGTTTGAATTGCAGCCCATGACTAATGGCAGATTGGAGATGCACGCAAGCAAGCCCGTGTCGTACGCAAGAACGTGGCGGCTTTGAGCCAGCAAGTGAGAGAATCGCGGCGGGACCACCGCTTTGAGCGGCAAGCAAGCCTAGCGCGCTCGCCGCACCACCGTAACATACATGTGAGTAACTTTTTCTTGATTGAATTGACAGCTGGCGGAGCTCATGTCCTCCACTGATGATGTGGCTGGTTTCAGCGCCACCATCCCCCTGACCAAGGGCGCTTCGGAGGAGCACCTCAAGGCGCTCGTATCCGGTACCCAGGCCATCGAGGACCAGCTCGCTCAAGCACTAGCGGACACTGAGCGAGTACGCATGCTCGCGCGCAACGCGAACGCGCAGGCAGATCTCATCGTGCAGCTGGAGGCGCAAGTTGCGCGCGCAAAGGAGCGTGAGGATCTTCTCTGCACGCAGCTGTCTGCAAAGGAGATCGAGGTGGATGAAATCTACGATGCCTTCAATGTCGAGCTGGACGGGATGTACAACGACATTGCGCTCGGGACGGAGGATGCAGTGCAGGAGGCACTCCGACTAGACCTCCAAACAGCTAAAGGGAAAAGGAACGAGCTCGCGCTCGAGAACCAGCGACTGCGTGACGAGCTGGCCAAAGAGCGCCTGCGGCGGGAACAGATGGCTGGCGTCCTGCGCTTGCAGGGAGGACCGGCTCTGTCCGTGGCACATGACAAGACGTAGGCGGATTCACGACGTAGTGTAGATGTGAGGTGGCGGTATTTACACATAGACACTTGCAGTTGTAACACTATACTTGGACGCTTCTTGTACACATGGATTATGGTTGCATAGTTTGCTTGAACAGCTGCTAACAAGCTAACAAGGAGTGCGCTTGGCAACGCAGCTGTGGTCACTCGCCACCCAATATCCAGGGTGGTGACGGCAGACTGACGTACGCTGTTATTTGCCTCCGTCGCCACCCAACGATGGCTCCCCCTTCCCCACCTCGGTCCCCAAAAGGGCTGCTGACGATCACTCGGAGAACAGTCCGAGTTCTCAAGCAGTATATCATGATGTGACGCTGAATCTGACATCACTCTTCTCTTTCGCAAGCCCTTTCCACCATATCCGACATCGACAAACTACATTCGTTACATTCGAGATGAGGCCAGTCGCATTGCTCGCCTTTTTGGCTGCTGTGTCGGCCGCGCAACTGCCTCTGGGGACCTCAGAGGCAGAGATGGAGCGTGAGTTGATGGGCATCTCGCACCGCCGGCATCGCCATCCTCCATCTCACACCCAGTCGACCAAACCACTAACACCTTAGCCTATTCCGAGACGTTAATGAGCGCGCTCTCCGCTTCCACCAAGCACGGCACCTTTGTGCACCTCCTCCAGCGGTCCAAGCTTGTGCCGATGTTGAGCCGGTTCAACGGCTCAATCTTTGCGCCAACAGACGCTGCGTGGAAGACGTGGGAAGATGCGCACCGACCCGTCACGGAAGAGCGGATTCATGGCTGGCTTGGAGCCTCGGGCCTCTCTGAGTGGCTCCTCGACGAGGATGAAGCGGAAGCCGCGCTCGAACACCGCGTCGCTGCGGCAGGAGCAGACGGACCGCGCCTCCGCGCTGAAGCCGACAACCAGAATTGGGCGATGCGACAGCACCTCCTGTACCATATCCTCAACTACACGCTTACAGAGAAGGACTGGGCGCCGCGGGAGGAGAACAACATTACCATTGAGACATCCTTGCTGTTCCCTATCGACAAGGCACCGGCACCGGCACCTATTCCCCCGCCTGGGACGCCTTGGAGGCCTGCACACGGACAAGGGCTGCTTGGCAACCATGGTCAGCGACTACGCATCGCGCTACCCGGCAGTGCAGAGGGCGGGTATCGCGGGCTCGTTGGCTTCGACCACTTCGGGAAGGGCGGCGCCCCTGTGTGGGACGGCTCTGGGTGGGAGAAGGATCAGAACAACACACACATCTGGGCAGACGCGGATCCCGACACTGACAGGAATAAAGGCGAGACGAAAGAACGGGGCGTGCGGTGGGTCCGCAACGGCGTCGTCATCGGCCTCGATGGCGTGCTTGCGCCACCCTTGAGCTTACTCGACACGATGCGCAACACACCCCAGCTGGAATACCTCGCTCAGCTGCTTGACGTGCCGCACGAGACGCCGCTCCCCCTCCCGCCGTCCCTCGACAAGGCCACGCACGTAACATTATTCGTTCCCTCCGAGGCCGCGTTCACAAAGGCCTTTGATGATCTCGAGCGGGGATATCTCCGGGGCATGTTTGGCGTTGAGGGCCTGAGTCGTGTGCTGGCACCGGGGGCGATCCTTGTGCTCGATGACAAACATCCTGTCGGCTGGAGTGATATTTGGAGCAAGAAGGGCACAAACGTCACGAGCGCGAGTAACATACTCGAAGTAGCTGGCAAGAACGGCTCGCTCTCTGTCAATGGTACAGCCGCCGAGGTCGTGGACATTTTTACGGCCAACGGCGTGATCCACATTATGCCCAACGTTATCCTACCGAAGGGCTTCGAACTGCTGAACTCTGCCGAGAAGGTTCTACTGTCGCGGAATGCGACGCGCTTTGTGGCACTCATGCGCTCAGCGAACCTCTCCACCAGGTATATCGGTGAGCCGGGGAAAAAAGCCAAACGTGACTTTACCATCCTAGCCCCGACCGACGACGCCATTGACTACATGGGGTACCTTGGGTCGCAGGGCGTGCTCCCATTTGAGCTGTCGCCCGTCCTCCCTCATAGCCTTTCGTGGACGCTTGGACGTCCGGTCGAGGACAGTGTCGTGTCTGCATCTGGACCACCGATCGAGGACACGTCTCCACTGGCACAATTGCTCAAGTACCATATCCTCGCAGGTAGCTACGCGCCGGACGGCGTCAAGCATGACATGCTGATCCCCACTGAGCTCTCGACTGCCGAACTCGGCGGCGCACGCCAGGTGATTCGCGTTGAAGTGGCAGAGCGCCGCAAGTCGGACGCGAGTTGGGACGTCCAGGCTGGTGAGATCTCGTTCGGCGGCGCCAGCGTCGTCGGTCAGCCGATCAGGAGTGGCGACACTATCATATACTTCATGTCGGAGATCCTTGCACCGCCTCTTGACACCCTGCAGACCGCCATTAGCGATCTGGAGCTTTCCACGTACATTGCAGCTGTGTACTCGGCGGGCCTCGAGCGCTCAGTCAAGAGAAACCCTGCAACGACATACTTCATTCCGCGCAACAAGGCATTTAACAACCTCGGCCTCGCATTGAAGTACCTCCTCCTTCCCGAAGGCCGTGACGAGCTGTGCAAGGTGCTGCGCTACCATGCCGTTGAGCAGTTGATCTACACCCATGCCGTTGAGGTCGGGTTGTCAGTCCTCAAGACGGTGGAAGGAGGCAACATCCTGCTTGACAGGAGCGGAGGCAACAATTTTACACTCCGCTCGCCGTCACAGTGGCCGAAGCACGACTCGGGGGACCCGTCCGTCCCTTCCAACGGCGATTTGCGGCCGGCCGTCGTGCGTGCACACAACACACTGACTGAGACGGGTGTCATCCATGTCATCGACAGCGTCGTTCTCCCGTCTGACGTCAAAATCAATATCGCGAAGTTGATCCGCGGCTCGAAGCAGCACACAATGCCCGAGCTCCTTCTCAAGGCAGGCTTTGGATGGATTCTCGAGGGGCGTCAGCCAACTGACGAAGAGGTATCTGACCTCGGCCTCCCTCACGACTTCCGTGCTTTGAGCAAAAAGGACAAGGGCGGTGAAGGAGACGCAGATCCCGACGACCTCGCACAGCCAGCGTACACTGTCCTTGTGCCGACAGACAAGGCATTCTCACGTGTCAACATGACATACTACCTCTCCGACCCCGAAGCACTCAAGCGCTTACTGAAACTACACATTATCCCATCGAACCTCGGGACGAGCCTGCCCAAAGCCAGTTCAGAGCACGCGCCGCTCCAGCCGCCTTCGGACAACACGCCGTTGGCGCTCGAGGACAATGTCGTCTACCCCACTCTTCTCGTGTTCGAGAGCCGATATGGCGAGGTTGGGTTCCGTGCGCAAGGCGACAACGACTTCCTTGTCGGGGTGCATAACGCACATGGCGGGTCTTCCGACCGTCCAGCTCGTACAGGTCCGGCGGGCCGCGCCTCTGTGAGATGGAAAGCGGCCAAGCAATCCGGCATCGATGTCCTCTCATCCACGAACACAAAGTCCGGCGCTGGCATTGCCGATGATTCCGCCAACACGGCCCTTTGGCGTGGAGGAATGACGCTTGGCGGAGGCGTCATTATCATCGACGCGGTGCTCGAGCCCTACGATCCGTCTTGGTTTACACGCTGGGGCTGGCTTGTGCTCACTATATTTGGTACCATCGCGGTGGTCAGTTTGGCTGGTGTGAGCCTATGGTGGTGGTGGGCGACCACCAAGAAGAAGCAAGAAGGGTATGAGCAGCTCGCCACGGCCGAGGAGGAGGCACGACAGGAGGAGGAGAACCGGCATTGGCGCAGGACGAGCCGCGAGGCATAGAGGTACAGCTGTACAACGGAGGATAGAGAGGAAGATACGGTTAGAACGGGTATAGATTTGTTGTGATCTGATCCTGTATGCATTCGCATTGTATGTGGCAACGCCAACATCGCTGAGCGGCAGGCTGGGCTGGAGTGCCTTGCTAACCTCTGGCCAAAGAGGGTTCACTTCCGTGTCTCATAATACCAGCATTCTCCAGCAGGAGTCTTGCAGTACCTGCGGCTATATTTCCATGTGCGCAGAAGCACCGTGACATAGTTCTATGCATTCAAAGAACAGAAATGTCTCACAAGGAAGCACCGAGTGCATTGCGCCACAGAGCCGGGGTTATGGGATTAGGCTGGTCTAATTAATGATTAGGACAGTGGCAAATACCTCATCCTAATAGGGAGCTGAGGTTGAGTCAGTCACGGGATCAAGCGGCTCGCTGAATAGGGCGGGCCACTGTAGCACCCAACACAGGCACACCACCGTACATGCCACTGCCCGCCACCGTTCCCTCCCCTCTCCCTCCTTAACTCCTTCCCTTCGTCACCTTCTCAACGACCAAGACAAGACACCACTCTCCACCTCGACTCTTGGCTGACCGCGCTCCAGCCATTGCGAGAATCCAGTACCAGAGCGGCTTCCGATCTCCACCTCTTCCTTCGCCCACCACCCCTTCAGCCGTCCAACTCCTCGGGCGTCTAGTCGACCAGCACACCTTCGCCCCTCTGCCACATACCCATCTGGCCCCGCGTACACTACCGGCTTGCCATCGTCTGCGCGCAGCGTAGACCAGTCGTCGACCTGCTCCATGTACGTTTGTTTGGTGGATTTGGCATTCAGCATTCATCAACGTCTCAACATTGCCTGTCTCTCAATTCTACCAACAATCACAACTCTTCCGCTTCTCCCCTCCACCCTCCATCCTCCTCTCCTTCTCAACATCTGTCGGTTCTCCTCCTCACGACATCACCTATCCTGACCACCACCTCCCTCTCCACCCTCTCTCTACCCACCTTCTCCGCGCGTATCGCTCACACCCAGGAGCACTGCAGTATGAGCGACTCGCCATCCGATCAGCATGCAAACACCGCGACGCCTGTGAACGTGACGGCCACCGCGTCGCCAAGTGCATCACCAACCAACACACACACCGACTCTAGCACTCCTCCACCCGCGCTGGTGAAACCGGCATCCCCACCACCTGCGCCTTCAGCCAACACCTCATCCCACCATGACGCCCTGTCAACCCCGCCCGCTCCCGCTCCCGAACAAGGCGTGGCAGCTTCAGCCCCTGACAGCGCATCCAAGCCAGAGGAAAAGAAAGACGGCGCGGACAATCAATCACCCACTGACGCTGTCCATGCTCCTGCTGACACCGCTGCCCATCCACCTGTGGTCGCTTCCGCAGTGCGGGTCCCCACGCCATCCTCGCGCACATCTACTCCACCGCTCGCACCGCATGCCAAGAAGAAGTTTAGCTCTGTTAGCGTCACCAAAGAGTTCTTGAGTAAGGCTGCGAGCCCAGTGCCTGCTCCAGCAAAGCTAGGTGTGTACCATCATTTCAAGCGGAAGGCTCGAGCGCGTTACTGACACCCTTAGTCCGCCCGGCCGTTGTCGCCACCGCGGCGCAGACGACTTCCAAGCTCCTCTCCACGAAACTCACCACCGTCCCCTCCTCCAAACCCACTACCTCTCCAAAGCCAGCAGCAGCGGGTTCCACGACAGCACCCTCTGCGCCATGGGCCAAGCCCGCAGTCTTAGCCGAGGTCGCACCCGCTTTACAACACCCAGCACCTACCCGGACGGCCGTGCCCAACGTCGCCATGGGATCGGGGCAGGGATTGGGGAGCGCAGCACGCCGTGCATGGGGGTCAGTTGGCGCGAGCGAGCGGCGAGGACCGCTTACCGGTTTATCTCGGGAGTTTCCCACCGCAAAGGAGGTCGCCGATGGGAAGCGCAAGGCCATGCTCAGCGCACAGGCGGTCGCACAGGCCGAGGCCGCGCACAACCAGGCCATTTTGGATGACCTCAACGTGTTCACACACTTGGAACCCAACGCGCACAGGTGGGACGTAAGTGTTGCACCCGAACACACTGACATTTAGGAGGAAGTCGAGGACGACGCCATGATCGACTTTGGCGACGGTCGCACGTACTCTTCTCCCAGCCATGCCACAGACAACCGTGATCGCCATGATCAGCCGGTTACCAAATCCGAGCGCTTCGGCGACGACTTTGACCGCAGTTGGCCCAAGCGCGACGAGCAGCGCTCAAGGCATGAGCAGGGACGCGTGTTGTTTAACGCATCGTCCAACCGCCTCGAACCCCATACGCGCGGTCTGCCCATCCAGCCCCAGCCTCGCCTTATGCCCCGCGATGCCCCTCGTCAGGACCGCGAACGTCCACTTCCTCCTCACCTTGAGGCGGGGCGAGCTCTTCCTCCTCACATGGCTCATTCCGCAGCGCCCGGGGGCGGGAGCCAAGGCGCTTCAAGGCCGTCGTGGCGAGCCGGACCCACCGATCGTGAATCACACGTTGGAGAACATCGCGAGCTCCCAACACGCGACTTGCCCACTCGCTCACCTCCAGCCCCACTGCCTTCCATACACACCACTACGCTCACGCGCGAGCCGACCATCAAGCCTCCCCCTTCCACCACTGCCGCGCCTCCGCCTGTGGTGGTTGCGCCTACGCCCAGTGGTGAAGCGCAGGCAGAAGAGATGCACACGGCAGCAGAGAAGGCGCGTATGCGCCGCGTGGTGGAAGAGGCGGACCGTGAAGCGGCAGCGGAGCGGGCGCGGCGGAAGGCCCGCGAGTTGGCTGAGAAGTTTGGGCCTCCTCCACCCAAGCCGGCTGCGCTCACCACCTCAGTTGCGACACCTGCATCCTCTTCCGCCCTCCCACCACCCCCTCCTGGACTGTCGAAGCCGGTCCACCCTCCTCCTGGCTTCGCAAAGCCGGGTCACCAACCCCAGCCTCAGATCACGCTTGCATCGCGCCCGAAAGAGCGCCCCAGTCCTCAGGCGCCTAATGCCGGGTTGCCCCAGCCTCCAGAACCCAAAAGCACGGCGGCAGACCGCGCGTCGTCCTGGCGCCGGACTGAGCCACTGCCTGAGCTGCCGCAGCAGCCACCGATGGATCGCATCGCTGATCGTCGTCACAGCCACGACCAAGGCCGCTATGCGGACATGCCGCGTGATCTACGCCGAGGCGCCCGCGATCTCCCGCCCCATCCTCTGCGCGAGGCGCCGGTTCACACACCGCAGCAACGCACACCTTCGTCTCATGGACGCGACCGGGAGGAGCCGCCTCGTTCACCCAACAGGCCCAAGGCCCCGCCTGGCCTGGAACCGCACCGTCCGCAGGCGTTTGGTGACCAGATTGTCTCACCACATCCTTCAAAGAGGGAGGCCAACTTTGACACAATGCTTGCGCGCATCCAGGCTGCCATGGCTCAGTCCAGACCGCTGGCACCCGATGGCAAAGTGTCTGACGACTCGGCATCACCAGATGGCGACATGCAGAAGAGTCCTGTGGAAGTTGCGAAGGATGTGGGTGCTAATGATGTCGCAACTGCAGCGCCAATGTCCGCCCCCTCGGATGTGCTCGCACCGCCTAACGGCCTTGTGGCTGAGAGGTCTCCCGCGCTTTCCAGAGTCAGGAAGGCAGCGCCTGCCCCTTTGCCCCATCTTCCTCCTGACTACTTTGACGCGACGCAGGCGCCGATCCCGCCCTCTCCCCCCCCCGCGTGGCGATTGTACAACGCTAAGCTACCCAAAGCGACGCCCCCAAACAAGGGCCCTGTGCCGCGTTCACGCTTGAGAGCCGCCGAAGCCAAGAATCTGGCGCCACGGGGATGGACCCAAACCTTCGATCCACCTTTGGAGCCCTACGCCCAGTCACGAGTGCTGGCAGATGTAGTGCTTCCGCAGCCGATAGGACGCCGATTCGCGAAGCAGGTTGACCCGGGACCGATTGTTAGCCTTTCGCATCGGAAGCTCGTCCCGTTCCAGCGTAAGCCAAAGCAGCGGGTGGTAGAACCGCGCGTGCTCCCAGGTGACGCACTCACGTTTGGCAAATCTGCGCGTCCCGCTCCTCCACCCGAGCCTGTGCAGATTGCGGCGACTACCCCTCAACCTGCTCGCAAGCCAGGCAAGGCCCGCATTGCCGTACCGGGACCCCAAACCGAGTCTCTCGTGGCTGAGGGTGCCAAGCCCCCCGCAGTACGCTTCATGGTTTCAAGCGAGCTCGACGGCGACAGTCTGCTGGACGAGATCAACAAGATGAGCCTCGAGCACATTGGGGAGGCGGACGACAAGGGGTCTGTTGAGCCGAAGGAGCTCGCAGAGGTGAGCTTTGATGCACTATGTGGCTGACTCCAGAAACCCGGTACGCCCCCACCTGCCCCTGTATCCGCTCCGCGAACGAACCCGACGTCACCCAGCAACTCAGTCCCCGGCCCGTGGGCCAAGTCGACTCTTGCGTACTCCGTCACGTCTCCAGCGCGCGATGACCCACAGCGCGAGCACCTCAAGAGCGTATGGGCGCAGGCCGCTGACACAAACGCGCCGCCGTCGTCTGCGCCCGCGCCCACACCCAGCCAACCCGAGACGCCTCTATACCCGACGCTTAATTCACCTGCGACGGCGCCTGACCCAGCCAACCTCAAACCCGTGTATCCCATGGGCCAGTCAGCGTTCGGAGCCCGGGGCCAGTTCGGCCAGAGCTACAGTCAGTTCTCGGGGACGACGAGTCCCGACGGAGGAATGGGTGTTCAGTACGGCATTGTGGGCCGCGGGCAGGCAGCCAGCAACGCCAACGGCTTCCAGCAGGGCCTGTGGGCGCCGTCGCCGTCGTTCGGCAACGCCCTCTCGACCGGGTACGCGTATCAGAAGCCACCGGAGAAGCCTGCCCCTTTTGCGAAGGACGCTAACCCGAACTTCGCTGGCGACTTCCGTTACGCCGCCAACTCGAACCAGGGCTTCCAGGGTAATTACAACGGGTACCAGTACCGCAATCCGCAGCAGAGCTACAGCCACGTGGGATACGGGCACTCAGGGTTCGGGACGCAGATGGCAGGCCCGCGCGCCACCACCCAGTCACGCTTTATGGGCAACGGCGAGTTCCCGATGGGCTACGACGCCAACTACTACTCGGGGCACACTGGACAGTATCCAGCCGGGTACTCTAACGCGGGTGGCATGGAACAACCGCGGCCGGGACGCAAGATGTGGTAGTGAACACAGAGAAACGAACGCGAGCTGAGAGCACGCGACAGATGGAAGGAGAGGATTCTCGAGTCACCGTATAGTTCTGTCCAGATGGCAGCCACGAGTATTGCCACTGAGCACGTGAGCTGTACAAACAGCTGTGTACAGATATGCAAGCTGTTCAAGCTGTAGACCTGTGTTGGAAGGAAGGGGCTGCCATCTGAACGAAATCAACCGTAAAGGTCGAGAATGGGTGGACTGGCGTTGGATAGGTTGTGGAGTGGGGCTCAGGTGTTAGGATTTCAGGAGTTTTGACCATTGACCCTACCCCAAATGTGTCACATTTCGATGCCTGCAGGGCAAGGAGATGCAAGAGATGCAAGAGATGCAGCAGATGTCGAGCCAGAGAGGCAAGTGATCGCGAGTTCCAAAGACCAGGAGACTCAAGATCCAAATGATCCGGCCGTCAGAGATCAGGAGATCCAGGAGAAGAGTCACAGAACAAACACAAGGGGGTTTGGCGTCTACCTGGAACAGATCCCTCAAAGCATCCGGCGCTCCAGCTGAAAACAGAGGCATTGTCGCTAGATTGGAAGACAATATTACAAGCGTTCTCAGTAAAGCCGGAGGATTGAGTACGACGATTCTGTGCACTGGTATCCGCAAAGTATACTTGCGGGCCATTTCATGTGTGGATGATGATCGCGGAAGCCAAATGAGACTTGACTGCCGGGTGCGCGTGACAAGGGCGTCGGGAGTTTGCGTCAGGCCAAGCCCGGCCAAACTGGGTTCCGAGGAACAAGGTTTCGTGTTCTGTGGGGATAATCCACTTGAAACCCAAGTCCACGCGTGGCGCTTCAGCAAGCAAACAAGTGGAGTCGTTGCTGTACATTCATGACGAGTAATGCTACGATGGAGGGGAAAGAGAACGGAGACAAGGAACGGCCGTTTGCCGAGAGGAACGGGGAACAAGGTTTAAGGATGGTATCTTGTTGCTTCTGGTTACAGTTACCACCGTTGCAGACGCCGGCGGTAATTTCGTCGTTGGAGACGCCAGTATCTTGGGCAGACCACTTGGACATCTGTACATCTACTCTTACAGGCACAGGGGCACAATGGGTTGAAACACAACGTCACCATGAACTGGCTGGTCCATGATGGTGCTCAGCTCTGGCAGTTGGTGGTGCGTTTGGATCTGCGAGTGGTGAATGTGGCCAGCAAGAAAGAGCGCTTGTCCACTTGTCCGCTCGGATGAATTCCAGAGTTTTCAACTAGTTTCGGTTGGCGGTCGGTTGGCGGCCGCTGTTGGGACGAGGGGAATTGTGCTGCGGCTTGTAGACATGAGACAAGGATGTGAGGGCGGACGAGTCCCAGCCTGGGCGATGCAGAGCCGAGCAAACTACTTGTGCCTCACAACGACCGCTACGGCTAGAAACCGTAACCTTGCTTGGACCAATCCGAAACTCTGCACGCAAGTGTACTTTTTCTATCTGTGCCATGGTGCCATGGCCGTCGGATTCATCCTTGACTAGCATTTAAATGATGCGTTGAGCAAGGCGGTCAGTAGATTACAGGGGTCGGGGGTGGGCGGGTTGATCGTCCCGCCCAGCCCCCAGCTTGATACCGCCAGGGACGATTACTGTCCGCAGCCTGCCTGTTAGCATTTTCGACGCTGGGGCCTGAATGATGGCCTGGAGGGGAAAGCCCCCCCCGCCGTCCCCAGCCCTTAGTTTTGATGCACTCAGGGACCAGGCTAATCCCAATCCCACTACTGATCCCACTCATCTCATCTTCCCGGCCTCTCAAACGGCTTCAGCAACTCTCAACCCTCTACACTCTCAACCGACACTCTTCACTCTCTTTACTCTTCTCTGTTCCCATCTTCTGGCATCCATATCCTCCTCTTCCTCCCCCTCTGCGCCATCCTCTTCTTCATCCCGACTCCCCACTCCTCCTCACCTCTCTAACCCATCCAACACCACCCCCTAGCTCCAAGCCACCGAAATTGGCTCCTTGGTCCTCCCACCCTAGGTTCCAACACTCCGCCCCGATATTTCAACCCACGTTTCTTCCTCGTCAACCTCGCACATACCTCTTCCCGTTGCCCATTCACCGATGACCGACCCCCGCCAGCGTGCGCCATTTGCGCACGTCAGCTCTTCTCTCGACCTCCGCGGCTACGCCGGCTCCCCTCCGAGCACCTCGCCGCCCCGCTTCGGAAACAACCTCCAAGTGCAGGGCGGCCCAGGCTTCTTTCCACCCCCACCACCCCCCCCAACCGTCCGGATTCGAGCGGGCGGCCAACGCGGCAGGCGCTGCCCTGGGAGGATTCGGTCTGGCTCGCAAGTCCAGCGACCAGGGCATCGACACCAGCAGTACCAGCTCATTTGGAGATGCGCTCGCGAGGATACAGCAGAGCGCGAGCGCGTTTCTGAGCGGCAACGGCGGTGAGGCTTCTGAAGGGCGGAGAAGCATTCAACTCCCATCTATTCAGACTGTGCGGTTTGTGTTCCTCTGCGTTCTCTGGTACGCGTCCAGTGCCGTCTCGAGCAACACCGGCAAGGTCATCCTCAACAGCTTCAAGTTCCCCCCTGACCCTCACGATCGTGCAGTTCGCCTTTGTCTGCGCGCTCTGCTGGATCGGTTCGAGCTCATACCTCAAGTGGACGGCCCGGCTCCGGTCGCCGACCATTTCGATCATCCGCCACACGCTTCCCATGGCCTTCTTCCAGGTCGGCGGCCACATCTTTGGCTCGCTCGCCATCTCGCGCGTGCCCGTAAGCACGGTTCATACCATCAAGGCGCTGTCACCATGCTTCACTGTTGCGGCCTATGTCCTCCTATTTGGCGTAAAGTACTCGCACGCCACGTACCTCTCCCTCGTACCTCTCACGCTCGGCGTCATGCTCGCGTGTTCGTTTGACATTTCGTTCAACAACATTGGGGGACTTATCTGTGCGTTTGGCTCGACCATCATCTTTGTCTCCCAGAACATCTTCTTCAAGAAGGTCATGCCATCGCCAGGCTCGAGCGGGTCCTCTGACTCGCCCCGCCTCGACAAGATCAACCTCCTCTTCTTCTCGAGCGGCATGGCTTTTTTGCTCATGGTTCCCATGTGGCTCTACTATGACGCGCCGCGCCTCCTCGCCGTGTGGTGGGGCACAGCAGCGCTCCCTCCTACAACTGGCGACGCTTCGGTGGCCAAAGTCGTGTTCACCTTCTTTGTCAACGGCACCGTGCACTTTGCGCAGATCCTCATTGCGTTTGCGCTCCTCTCGTCGACCTCACCAGTCACCTACTCGATTGCGAGCCTCATCAAGCGTATCGCTGTCATCTGCCTCGCGATCATCTGGTTCAATCAGCCTGTCTATGCCGTTCAGGCCCTTGGCATTTGTCTTACAGCTGTTGGCCTATGGATGTACAACGCCGCCAAGCGCGACGTCGACAAGGGCGAGAAGCGCATGCGCCAGGTCGAGGCACAGCGCGACGGCATGCTGCCTACCACCAGGGCCGACCAGATCCTCCTCGATGGTACAAGTGGTGCCAGTACACCAGTCTTCGCCTCGCAGTACGCGTACACGTCGGCCCCAGACTTCTTGAATGCGCACCCTCCTCCCAAAGTTAACGCGTCTCTGCGCCCCGTGTACCACCACCACTTTGAGCCCGTCGCCATCAAGCCGACCGCGCACACCATGTACCCCTACCCGTCGCCACCGGCGAGCACGGCGTCCTCGCCTCCGCTCCCGCCTCAGCGTGACGACCCTTCTTCACCTGTCTTTACAGGCGCATAAACCTAGACCCCATCGATGGTGGACACTGTGGCTGGCGGCTATTTGTCGTTTGTCGCGCCACATTACATACTAGACCGGAGATCCGGATTGTCTGCTTTAGATGCCGCAGGCGTGTATAAATGCATTCGTTAACCCAATTGGGGCGTTGTCGGTGCTGAGGAGCTTGGTGGCGTGGGAATCGTGTGCATTCGAGCAATGGTGTCACCTGATGCTGTTGACTCTTGGCTGCAACAGTCGCCGGTGAGGCAAATATCACAACATCCCAAACATCGTGAACCGCCACCCAACCGACGCGGAGATCCGCCACCACTCCGCCATGATGATGCAACCAGGTGAACAAGGTCACCTCGACCTAGTCGCGTCGACCATCAACAATTCCCATCCATCCATTGTTCCATACACTCGCACCATGCGTGACGGCAACCGCAACAACCCCTATGCCCCCAACGCTTTTGACATCTTCCCTCAAGATGAGATGGATGCCTGGACCGCCGGTATCCTTCGCAAGACGCAGGGCATCTTGAAAGGTATCGACCCATGGGCAGCGCCACCACGTCCCCCATCCCCGCTGCGCGCACAGACGCCGCCGTTGCCGATCACGCCGTATTCTGACAACCCCGTTGTAGATGATGTGTTTGATGGTGGGTGGTAAACTTGGATGGGCTGACGATAGCGTTTCAAGCTGTGCAGAGCTACGCATATGGTGACGATGAGCAGAGCACCAGCGAGCTCGACGAACTGCATGATCAGCCTCTGCGACAGGAGGAAGAATCCGACGAGCATGACGAGCGTGACGGCATGGACGTCGAGTACAGTGAGAGCAGCGACGATGGGGAGGAACAGCCTGGCGATGGGCGCTCGCGCAGTGAGAGTGTTGTCGTTATTGGCGACTCTGACGACGAACTCATGGAGGAGGAAAGCGAAGAAGAATACGATGAGGACGGGTACCCACAGGACGGTGAATATGAGGATGGTGAGGGGTGAGTCATGCTGCAGCACGAACTGGCTGACCCCAGACACTCGCACGAGCCACATCACGCGTACCCGCGACACGTACCTCCAACTGGGGAGGAATACGAAGAGTACGAAGATGATGATGATGAGGAGCAAGAAGAGGAAGAGGATGAGGAGGAAGAGGAAGAGGAAGAAGAGGAGATTGAAGAGTAAGTCGTGCCCTTGGATGTAGCTGACTACTGGTATCCTCCTGCTCCTCACTCTACCTCTCAACAACCGGCTCCTTCTGAGACATCTCCTTATTATACCTTCACCCGCGGTGAGGAAGGATCACCCAGCGCACCGATTGAGTTGTCCTCAGACTCTGAAGACGACGAGCCTCGAAAGGGATACGAAGGCTCAATGGACGAGCACAACTATAAGGAAGAAGAAGAAGAAGAGGAGGAGGAGGAGGAGGAGGAACAACTGGAGAACAACCGCCCCAATATCAACCGCTTGGGCAACGACATGGAGGACAGCATGGAGGTCGACTACGAGACCGACGACGAAGTCGAATACGTAGGCGCGCGCGGTGAGGCCCAAGAACAGCCCGCGGCAGATCACTCCGACGACTACGACCGAGACCCTGGTGCGCCGGCTTACCACCGGAGGGAATCTGAGGAAGAAACAGAGGAAGAAGAAGAGCGCTCGCCTACCCCTCCCCCGATTTGGCAGAGCGGGGTGGCGGCGGGCGACGCGTTCGACTTCATGCAGCCGACAGCTGGCTTCGGTATTGCGGCAGACGGCGTCACTGACAATGTCATTCAGGTCGTCCTCAGCCAGCTCCCGCCAGAAATGTTTCCGCCAGCAGCCTACGTCGTTCCGCCAGCCGGGCATGTTATGGGGCATCCCCTCGACACGCCCGCACATTTCCATACCGAACCCACGCAACAGGTTGGCATCGAGGCTGAGACCTTTCCCATCGACCCTTCGTTAGTCGACATGGCGGCTGCTTCATCCGAGTTCATTCCTGAGAGCTCCACATCTCAGTTCAGGCACACAACCGCGACCTTCATCAGCGACGAGTACGGACACTCGTACATTGCGGAGCACAGCCACTACGACGCGCACGGCTACATCCACGACTCGCTCGAGGTCACGGAGGTCTTCGACACGCGATCGTATGTCGTGCAGGAGCCAGATGTCGTCGAGACACCAGGTTGGTCGTCCGCAATGCTCCGTGGTGAGTCGAGCATGACGCATGTGGGACGTGAAGCCAGCTCCCCGGCGCGCGAGGTGGAAGTCGACGTCGCAATCGATCTCACCGTGGATTGGGATGCCGGTTCGCCGTCGCGCGAGCTCATTGATCCAAACGATGAAGTGGGTGGGGGTGGCGAGGACGTGGGGATGGCCGAAGCGCTGGAAGACAACATGGATGGGCTTAACGGCGAGGAGCCTGAGGACGCAGAGATGGACGAGGAGCGCGACCAGACTCGCTCGCCCTCGCACGAGACGCCCGAGCTTCTTGTGTTTACTGGCGACGGTACGTACAACCCCACGTTTGGTTACTGAGATTATGTAGATGACGCACACGTAGTGAAGTTGACCGAGGCCGAGGTGAACGAGCCAGCTCCGCACGCTGCTTCCCCGTCTGAGTCGGACGGGCCCGAACCGACCGAAGAGCAGCCCCTCGACGCATCACCACCTCTCTTACAGACTCCGAAGAACACTGTGCCGGCCTTGGAGCACCCATCTTGCCTTCCCACCGCACCGGCCGAGCCAGCGCCTGAATCCTCATCTCTGGAAGGGTCTGAAATGCTTGCCGATGGGACCTCGAAGATGGAGGAAACTGAGATTGTCGAAACCGAGCCATCTCAGCCTGATGCCAAAGTCGCCGGCGAGTATACTGTCACATCTACTGGTACCAGCGAGCCGTCGGAGAGAGAGAGCACTCCCGAATCCGTGCCGGAAGCGGAACCTGAAATGCCCGGGCCTCAAAACGAGACAGCTCTGGACGACGTTGAGGACGCTGACGAAGTGGGGGCCGACGAGAACGCGGGACGGGAAAGGGAGGAGGAGGAGGAGGAGGAGGAGGAGGACAAGCTGGACGATGATGATGAGGACGAAGAAGAGGGGGTCGTCGAGCTCGACGAGGAGGAGGCCATGGTGGTCGATCAGGACCCTCAGCCCATGGTCGCTGACGAGGAAGACATGGCTGACCTGGCCGACGAGGAAGTTGACGAGCTCGACGACGACATGGAGCCCGCGATCGAACTACCCGTCGTCGGAGCGGAACCTGCTCTCGAGGCAAAAGCCATCGTCTACGCGCCTGCGGAAGAGGCGGGAGCCAATATCACTTCTGGAAGTGCGTCGCCAACTATCCCAACCGTCAACTCGGGATCAGACAGACTGGAGGGCTCCGACCCGACCGCTGCTACACCAGACGACCAAGAAGCGGCTACCGCCGACGAAAAGGTCTCGGCCGATAGCATGATGATTGGTGACGAGAGCACTGAGCTGCAAACCATTCCAGAATCAGACGACGAGGGCGGCGCCGCTGTTGACGACAAGGCGGACAACGGATCCAAGATCGACGATGAGAGCCGCCAGCGGATTGTTGCGCACACCGACGACACCGATGAGGAGGAGAATGGAGACCCAACCGACGCAACGGTGACACCTAGCCAACTGGCATCCGATCACATGGACGCCGAGGACGCACTGGACGAAGACGACCTCGACCAACACCTAACTGTCAGAAGCCCCACTCCGCCGCTTCGTGAGCCGACACCACCTCGTCTTCCTCGACTCTTTCACTCTCATGCTCAGAGAGTTGCGCCCGTGTATGCCCTGAAGGCAGCTCTTGCGCGAACTCTGGCTACTGCCGCCGCCACTGATTCGCGCGGTAGCTCTAGCGCGAACGCCGCAGCTGCTTCTTCCACAGCCTCCCCTAAAGCCGACCTTGGCACTTCTCCTGCCGTCGCGAGCACCGACCCACCTGTGGATTCTTCAGCAATTTCCCCAATCGTACCTGGGGCCCCATCCGCCAACCAGCCACCCGCCACCCCTGCGACCCCTGCGCTGTCGGCTAGCCAGCGAAGGCAGTCCGGTCCTTCTTTCGCGCGCTCGTCAGCTCCCACAACGCGGTCCCAATGCGGCTTCCAGAAGGTGCGGCTCGAGACACGGGGCGACGACGGTCACGACTACTGGGTCGTCGTCATCGTACCCCGATGTGTGGATCACGCCTTGATCTTGTCGGAGCGTGGCCGCATCCTTGGCGACGCTACCGACGACGACCTGAGTCGCGTCAAGCCCGAAGACATACCCCGTCTCAGGCCCGAGTTGGGCTTCAAGCTTACTCGCGCTCTCGGCGTTGAACTGATGAAGGACGATGATAGCCGTGGTGTACTCGAGGCAGCGGAGGGTGCCCTCGAAGAGAGTCGTGCCAGTCGTCATTCACCGTATATCGACAGGAGCCGAACGCCACGCCTTGGAACGCCCGGGCCCTCCGGTGATCATCTTACGCCAACTACGAAGCTTCGTCGTGCTAGTCGCGGCCGCAGCTCTTCTATCGCGCGGAGCACAACTGCCACGCCCTCGAGCCATGGCCGCACACCGTCACCCGTCAAAGGCCCATCGGCGCTCGCGAACGGTCGAGTGAAGAGGGTCACGCGTGCTAGTCTCGCCGCAGAGGAAGTTGAGACCGACCCGTCGACGCCGATCCACAACTCACTCGACCTTGAGACGTCGCCAGCTTCCGTGGGGACCAGGTCGCGCAAGCGCAGTCTTGGGCGGGATGAAGCTCAAATGCGCACTCCTAAGCGTCAGGCCAATACGGCTGAGGGCGACAGCGCGGACAAGGGCAAAGGGCGCGCGACCGACCCTGTATCGCCAACCGCTACGCGGGCACACAAGCGCAAGGCCGATGGGGAAGCTGAGCCCGACGCCTCACAAGATGCCAAGCGCCGCACGCGCAGCCAGACGGTTGAGGATGCCGGGTCTGCTGCTGCCGCTGGGCGTCGCGGCGGCGGCCTCTTAAACCGCATAACGGGCGGCATTAGCGGTATGTTCGGGAGAGGGGGCGGCAGGCAGTGAGCTCGTTGGGGATTGTTGTTTCTTGTCTATAATGTGTTCATTTCCGTTGTCTAGCTAGTGTACATGCAATTATCATCTTCCTTGCTGTGGATTATTGGAGGAGAGGGATGATCTCGTCTCGGCCCGACACAGTGGCGAGGTCATGCGCCGTCTGCCCGTCTGGGTCGAGGATGGACTTGTCCGCACCCCGGTCGAGGAGGAGCTTGACGGCTTCGACACGCCCGCGGTCCACCGCCAGGTGAAGCATGGTGAAGCCCTTGGGGTTAGGCCAGACTAGGCAAGAGAGGTGAAGCGACTCACGTATTCGTCCTTGGCATTGACGTTGGTGTCGTCGAGGAGCTTGGCCAAAGCCTCAGTATCGCCTTCGCTGGCGGCGTCATGCAGCGCGCTCGTGCTGGGACTAAGATTAGCCTGGTTCCATCTCCCGATATAGCACAGCACAGCTTCCCACACCACCGAGACTCACTCTTCGTCGCCTTCCTCACGCTCCATAACGCTCACACTCGGTCCAAACCCAGTCCCGTCAGTCTTCCTGGGCACCTTGTCTTCCTCAGCCTCAGCTTCAGGCAACGTCGGTGCGTCAAGCCCTTTCCATCCTGCCTCGCGCGCGATCTCGACATAGCGGGCCTTGGCGTCTTCGGGTCGCCCGCCAAAGGCTGTCGCGACGCGACCCCATGCGTCGTACTTGTGTCGCGCCTCGAAGTGGAAGATGCCGGGACGTTTGCTGGTGCTAATGTGAGCTCAGAACCGGATCGTTTGGCCTAGCTCGCGCCGCCCATTCTCCCCCAACAACCCTTAACTACCGCGGCGGCTATATCACGATAGTGGTCCTGGTCCTCGTCCCCTTGCCTGTGAACGACTCACGGTCCAGCGCCGCCAGAATGCGCAAACTTGTACAGCCCGTAGAGCTCGAGCTTTGTTTCGTTGTCAAGATTACCTGCAGACGACGACGAAGTGAGCCATTCGCTCGCTACCTCGAATTCGGACATGATATTGTGGATGTGTGCACTGCTAGATGTCACGGGCGATGACCTCTGGAAGTGAGGCCGTGCCTGGAACCAACGTTGAGACGAACGGAAGCAAATGGCGTACAGTCGCCAACCTCCACCCAGTCGCTGCGTCATGTCATGCAACTCATAGCAGCCACCTTGCCTCACCATCTCCTTCCTATCCCCAGCTTGTCAGTCCAGAGCACGCAACATGGACAAAAGCAACGTCGTAACTCAATCGGGTGCCAACTCTGGCCTCAGCATCAACCTGTGAACTATTCACACGCTGCTATCGCTCACATCAGCCACCCTCTCGCCATCCTCAACATCAGTGACCACTACACGCGTGTCAAGTGCACCGGGGCCACTGTCAAGAGTGAGTTGCCGCTTACTTTTCAGAACTGATGGCAGCGCTCGGCGCAATTCTTGGGACCCAGAATGGGCGCGATGTGTCGATGCAGAATTCGTTTGAGCTCACGCTCAACGAGGACGACGACACCAAGTTTGACGCGGCGTTCCTGGCGACGCGTCGTGAACTCTGTAGGTCTATCTACCTTGGAGCGCTAAGCGTCTGTAGCTAACCCACAGTCAGCCAGACATTCCCGGCCCTCAGCGTTGTGGGATGGTACACCATCGGTGCAGCACCAACGCCAGCAGACGTTGCGATCCACGAGCAGGTACGCACCTGCCCAGACTAGCTGACGTAGTTTATGAACGCCAACGAATCGGGCCCCTCGTTCTTTGTCCTCTTCAACCCAGACATTCCTGACGGTGTGAAAACCCTCCCATTCTCGGTGTACGAAGCGGCGCTCGAGGGAGAGAGTACCGCGGGCAAGTTTGTGCGCCTCGAGTGCGGGATCGAGACTGGCGAGGCTGAGCGGATCGCAGTTGATGCCGTGAGCAAGGATGCTTCCGGCGAGGCAGACCAGACGGGTGGTGCGTGTGTGGGAAGCAACCACTGACACACAGAGGTCCCCAGCCTCACGATGCAGCGCAACGCTATCGCGATGCTGTACGACCGCGCTCTTGTGCTGCTGAAATACGTGTCTGGCGTCGCTGATGGTGAGCTGAGGCTATTAAGACATGCTGCTTACCCTAGGTACTGCCAAGCCTGACCACGACATCCTGCGCCAGATCTCGGCGCTCGTCGCGACACTCCCAGTTATGGACGTAAATGAGCTCCATACAGAGCTCGAAACGGTGAGATCTGCGACCGCCTGCGCAGCTGACTAGGCAGGAATACAACGACGTGCAGCTCATCGAGTACCTCACTACCCTCCTACAGCAGCTAGAAGCGTTCGCAGACGTAAGCTGTGTACACTTGGCGAAGCTGACGAAAGTACACGGACAAACACCATTCTTTGCATTCCAGGGATTTGGACGATGTTGGCCTGGCTGCGCGTGCCATGAAATCGACCTTCGCATTCGGAGCTAGCGGAGGACATGGACGCGTGCGTCGTGGTGGCACTCGTCGGTGAACAGTGACCGAGGTTGTGACCCATTGTAACGTATATGTGTATAGTTTATGACATGCCTTGGGGCCTAGATTGGGGGAACGCGAAGCGGTGTGCATGGTTGCACAGCTGTTGAAGTACAGAGCCTGAACTGCTTACCAACGGCTAATGTGCTCAAACGACGATTTGACAGGAAATCCCGCAACGTAACCAAGGTCCTCCGCTCCACTGGTGCTCAGAAGTATCAGACTTCCACGGTGGGCTCTACAGCATCGCGCTTAGCCCTTGTACCCATGTGCGATCAAAAAAAGGGGCCTTTCTCTCAACTCGCACGTCTGCTCCCATCACATGACAGCCTCCAAGCTCAGAGGGCCAGTCTTGAACAAACAACCCAGCGGAGCCGCCAAGCGTAGTTAGAGCGTCAAACAGACTTGGAAAGGTTACCACCTCTTACCGTACCCAGCCGTTGAGCGACCCAACAATTTCAGTAGCCTCCTGCATGTGTTGACGTCTGGTGCTGCATCAGGGGCGGTGGTCCCTTGGTTGCATCTGGTTGCCTCAGAGTCTAACCCACCGGTGCACCTTAGTCTGGCACTTGAACTGTGATGAACTAGTGATGCGTCAGTGAGCGGGACGTGTGGGGATAGACTTGATAATATCAAAATGCTCTAGTCACATCGAGACGAACAGCAGGGGGTGCGTGAAACCGCGCTGCCTCAGAGCACAGCTCGCAGCCAGCCCATTCCGGCTCATTACGGTATGGCGGTACAGTACTACACCCTTCAGACACCAGCGCAGTCCATCCAGAGCCGATTCACAACTTGAAAAGTGTCTAACGCTCGTCGTTGCTTATGAACGGCAGAGTCTGGGTGTCCGTGACAGGCAGGTTCAGAGGGACAGCATGCTGAGCTGGTTCAGCCAGGTTTACTACTTCCGTCTTCCAATTCCAGATGAGACCAGCGAGCTGTCGCCAGGGAGCCGCCAGCTACAGTGCTCGTGGGGCCACTACACCCTGGAGATCAGATAGATTCGTGTCATCATAACGAGCAACCCGGCCAAGGCATTGCACCAAAGCAATTACCTAACTCACCCTAGTATCTACTGGCAGCTTCCTATACTACATCCAGCGAGCAGACAACTATGGCCACTTGGACAGACCAGACCAAAGCTGCCAGATCCCGAAGCTAGCTTGGGATCGCAACCGACGAGTGAGTCGTGTGATGACAGTCCCCAGGACACACCGTCCGAGGCAGTTTGCCCTTACAATACCAGACCTAACAGACCGCAGCCGCCGACATGCTCATCTCTCAGCACGTCACAGGTCAAACCTCGTTTGTATCATCTTGATAAGAGGATACTTAGGCTTAACAAACACCCTGGCTAGATTGAGTGGCGAAATGTCGCAACAACAACAAGTGACGTCAAGCCAATCAGGCACGCCATTGCTCGGACGGCCCTGCCTCCAGCACATCTCAGCTCGGTCTTCATTCTCGTCACAGAAGAAAACGGCCATCGAGTAAATTGTTCTCGACGGAGCATCTTGATTCTCGGCTTGTTCCATCAACAGCAGCTCCCCGGCTTATGATCAGGTCCGCAAGACCCCTTATTGCCTCTTGCCCGACACGCCGCCTCATCGCATCGTCGTTGACCAGCAAAAGGCGTATCCGCCCCTTATTTTTGGCAACGCCCAAGACAAGGTCTCCCATTCGTGCCCTCTCGTTCATCTTCCCTACGAAGCCGCCCCCTCTCCCCACCCCACCTAGGATGTCGACAGATGCGACGCAAGCCGCGGCTGTGGTGGAGGAAGAGGTCGAGATGGCGCCCCTCGAAGTGCGATGGATGCATACCGGTGCCAAACAAATGTCGCTGCCCACTGCGCCGATTATCGGGACCGACACGGCATACAAGCCATTCTCGATGGACGAGAGCAACCGCATCAACGTCGAGTGGGAGAAGCTTTCCGATAGGGAGCAGGCCAAAATCATCCGTCAATGGGGGAGCGGCGACGGCGAATGGAGCCCAAAGGAGCGCTCTCTGAGCAGCAAGTCCAAGGGCAAGGGCGATCAGAAGACGGCGAAGGAGGCAGATGAAGCAGACGACCCGGCAACACCGGCTGAGTCTGAGGCGCCCGTTCCTGAGACTCCCGAGGACAAAGCCCAAGCGTACAAGTCGATCATCGAGCGCGCGCGGACTGACCCTACAAGACTCGATACTGTGAAGGGCGTGCCCGTTGGGCAGGTGAGCAAACCCCCCCCGGGGTCCCCTAGCCCTGCTGACAGCAGGACTCGCTCTTCGAAGTGGACCTCGACACGCTGTCCTTGCACCCCGTCTTCTGGCAGCAAAGCGGCCCTCGGGTGCCCGTCATCCGTGGAACGTGGTATGTCGAAAACGAGAAGCGGCCGTGTTCGTGGGACCTCGCGATTGAGCTTGAGAAGGCGTACCAGCAAGTTCAACCGTGGCAACCGGCGTACAAGGAAGAGTTGTTGGCTGCGCGTATCCTAGCGTCCAATGGGGATGAGAAGCTCAAGTATCAGCTGCCGGACCGGTTCAGCGCTGGCGTCGCCATCGTGTTCGAGAACGGAGTGCGCGGCCGGCTGATCACGACAGGTGCGTTGAACGTGCTCTCGCGTGCGATCCGGTCGTCTTTCGGCGAGACCACAGGCTCGTACGTATATCGCGGATACACGGCGGCCGAGGCCGCGCAGGCGCCTGTCCCCATGGCGGCCCTGGCGCCGGTGGTTGAGGACAACGGGCCACCAGAGGCCGGTTCCATGTCGCCTGCCAAGTCTGGGCAGTCGACACCTGGTGTCACTCCCAAATCGCTTGCCAAGTCTGGACATTCGACGCCCGAGCGTAAAGAATCCCCTCCGGCGACCGACCCGAACAAAAAGGACAAGTGGCCAAAATCGGCTGGCGAGTTTGTCGCGCGCGCCAAGAAGGAGATTGAGATGCGGCAAAAGTCGTTTGAGGAGCAGAACGCACCGATAACTCGCTCCCACAACGACGACGAACCATGTACAGACCTCGTGCTGGTCATCCATGGTATTGGACAGCAAATGGCCGCGCAGTACGAGGCGTTCAACTTTATCTACTCGGCCAATCAGTTCCGGCAGGTGCTGCGCAAGCAGTCGCAAGTTCCATCAATCTCGTCTGTCATGGGCAACCGCCGCTGTCAGCTATTGCCGGTGCAGTGGCGCGCCAACCTCAACGTCGAGGAGAGCGAGAGCTCCGAGGAGGACGCCGCCAAGGAGGAAAGCAACACGTTCACATTTTCTGACATTACCATCAACAAGGGCATTCCGTACGTTCGCGAATTGACCAACTCGGTTCTCCTAGACATCCCGCTGTTCATGTCCGGCCACCGTCGCAAGATGATTGAGGCTGTGTGTCAGCAGGCGAACAGGCTATATCGCATGTGGATTGCGCGCCACCCCGACTTTGAGAAATATGGGCGAGTGCACATTGTGGGCCACTCGGTGAGCAAAGGGCCCATGAGAGTAAGCTGATCGCAGCTTGGCTCTGCACTCGCGGCTCACATCCTGTCCAACCAGCCGACACTTGTGCCGAACACCTCTGATTTGCCCATGGCCATGCTTGCGCAGGTTACGGACCGGTTCATCTTCAACACGTCCAATCTCTTCCTGTGCGGGAGCCCATTGGGCATCTTCCTCGGCTTGGAACAGTCGCACATCATTGCTCGTGCCGGAAGAAAACGAACGAAGAAGTCGCGGCCAGACGAGGTAGGGCTCCACCAGGGCCAGTTTGGGTGTATGGCCGTCGACACGTGAGTTTCTATCCCTTGTCCTGCTGACATCAGGGTGTATAACATCTTCTACTACACCGACCCCGTGGCGTACGCGCTAAATGCGACGGTTAACGTGCGTGTAGCCAAGGAGCGCCCACCCCTGGCCATCCCGTCTGTTACGGGCTCGTTCTTCCCAACCGTCACACTGCCCACGATGCCGTCTCTTCCCTCAATGTCTGGCGTCACAAAATACTTTAGTGGCTCGTCCAAGCCTAATTCAGAGGAGAAGAAGGACTCCAAACCGGAAGAGATCAACGAGGACGAACGGCTAGCTGGGACGCGGGGAGAGCGCCGCTTCGCCGCTCTGAACCCGCACGGTAGCCTCGACTACTCTCTCCCCTCAAGCAACGTCAACGACTACGTGGACATGATCACAGCGCACTCGAATTACTGGACTGACCCGAACTTTGGCGCCTTCATCCTCACCGAGACATTTGCTCCGCATGATCCGCAGACGGACAAGGTACAGGGCGGACATGGCAATGGCATTGGCATTGTCAATGCGCAATAGAGGGAGAGAGTTTTATGGACACAGTCACTTCATGTGGAGTTTGTTCTTCCTCTCCATCGGCGTATGGCTGTGAAGAGCGACGTCTAGACTCGCTGCTGGTTAAGAGCTTTAAGCTGCTGGGCCGATTCCACATGTACCACTCTAGTTTCAGGATCGGGGAAGGGAGAGGCAGAGACATGGTTACTGTAACAGTTCTCTGCAACCGCGGGGCGTGTTCCAGGACATGCTTCGCCGCAACAACAACCTCGCCATAGAGTCTGGGAGTGGGCTGCGTTGCATCCCTCCAATAAGCAACATTACAGGACGGATTCGCTGTGGCTGAACGAACCGAGACAGCGCATTGCCGGGGAACATGTCGTCACAGCCTCCCAAGCAGGCTGAAGCGCCGTCGGTAAAGGTAATAGAATCAACAAGCTGGCCTCGAGAAGACAAATAAGTGATGGGCCCAACAGCTCATTTTATAGACCGAAGAAAGTACTGAAAAGCCGGAAGGTTCAATTGGCGCAGCGGTTAGCGCGGCAGATTGCAACGCGGAACTGGTTCCCATAAAAATCTGTAGGTCCTTGGTTCAATTCCGAGATTGAACTTGTCCTTTTGTTCCTTTATTCGTTTTTAAATGCGTGTGACACTTTACCATGGCCCAACAGCCATGCTCAGCGCTTGCGTCGCCAACGCCCAGAATCACAATGGCGCCGGAGTGCCGCGGAGTGACAGTATCCAGGACGGTCGGAGCTTACTCGGCGCCCGTGGCGCCGCCCCTGCATAGCCAAGTGCCACCCGTCATTTCCCGATCGGCGCGTTCTGCCGATCCAGATGACGTGCGGGGTGGGGACCCGGATCTGGGCACACCCCAGAGGGCGCTGGCCGACCATGACCGACATGCCTCCACCGGCTATTCCATGCCCCTCGGCTGTTCCTCCCTGTTCCGCCCGACGGCTTGCTGCCTTTCCGGGGTACTCGTGTCGTTGTTGTGTGAGGAGCGCCGTGTATGCGCCGGCCTTCCGCACCGCGTGCTGGGGTCCCGCGGGAGTCCCCGACGCGTACACGGGTGCCGCATGCATCGACGGAAGGGTCGAACAGCATCCTACGCACGGGTGCGAAGGGACGGGCATAGTAGAGAGTGACAACACCAACTTGACTGGCATACGGCATGCACAGCTGCTGCGAGTGCGAATAAGGGA
The DNA here is from genome assembly GCA_030805415.1 of Cutaneotrichosporon spelunceum. Taxonomy (NCBI): domain Eukaryota; kingdom Fungi; phylum Basidiomycota; class Tremellomycetes; order Trichosporonales; family Trichosporonaceae; genus Cutaneotrichosporon; species Cutaneotrichosporon spelunceum. The sequence goes on from BTCM01000007.1 coordinate 864,760, forward strand.
GCTGGTTGCGAGCAAAGTCAGTGCGCGCGGAGTGCTGAATTGAAACGGTATACCCAGGAGCCCGGGACAGTATCTGGCCACAACTGCATTCGTCTGTGCTACTGCTGCTACTCTCTGCTACGCAAACACCATGCTACAATCTAGAAAGTCACGCGGAGGCGTCCTTCTTGGAAATGTAGGCGATGAGGTCGCAAACACGGCGCGAGTAGCCGTACTCGTTGTCGTACCACGAGATGAGCTTAACGAACTTGTCGTTGAGGGGGATACCGGCCTTGGCGTCGAAGATCGACGACTCGGTCGAGCCGAGGAAGTCAGTGGAGACGACCTCGTCCTCAGTGTAGCCGAGGATGCCCTTGAGCTCGCCCTCCGATGCCTTCTTGATGACATCCTTGATCTGGTCGTACGAAGCGCCCTTGTCGAGGCGAACGACAAGGTCAACGACCGAGACGTTCGAGGTGGGGATGCGGAACGACATGCCGGTGAGCTTGCCGTTGAGCGAAGGGATGACCTTGCCGACGGCCTTGGCGGCACCGGTCGACGAGGGGATGATGTTGGCAGCGGCGCCACGGCCACCACGCCAGTCCTTGTGCGAAGGGCCGTCAACGGTCTTCTGGGTGGCAGTGGTAGCGTGGACAGTGGTCATGAGACCCTCAACAATGCCGAAGTTGTCGTTGATGACCTTGGCGAGGGGGGCAAGGCAGTTGGTGGTGCACGAAGCGTTCGAGATGACCTTGTACTCGGGCTTGTACTGGTCGAGGTTGACACCGCAGACAAACCTGATGGGTCAGCGCGAGCACACTGATCACCACGTCACTGATACTCACATGGGGGCGTCAGCCGAGGGGGCCGAGATGATGACCTTCTTGGCACCACCCTTGAGGTGGGCCGAAGCCTTGTCGATAGTGGTGAAGACGCCGGTGGACTCGACAACGTAGTCGGCGCCGGCCGAGCCCCAGGGGATGGCAGAGGGGTCACGCTCGCCGAAGACGGCGACGGGCTTGCCGTTAATGACGAGCTTGCCGTCCTTGGCCTCGACAGAGCCCTTGAAGCGGCCGTGGGTCGAGTCGTACTTGAACATGTAGACCATGTAGTCGAGGTCGATGAAGGGGTCGTTGATGGCAACAACCTCGATCTCGCCCTGGTCGATGGCGTTGCGGAGCACGATGCGGCCAATGCGACCTGGTCACTGTCAGCTACCTGGCGCAGGATGCTACGGGCATGGGGGCCGGAAAAGAGTGAGGTAGTGGAGAGGGCTGCGTGACGTGGCAGCGGGCAAGAGCGATCAAGTGGAGAGGGAGGGTGCCGAGGAATAGGGGGAGTCGAGTTTACTCACCGAAACCGTTAATGCCGACCTTGGTAACCATGTTGATCAAGTTGTTTTTGGGGAAGAGGAAAATAGTTGAGAGAGAGAGGATGTGGAGAAAGAGAAGACAAGGTCGACGAGCACGGTTAAATGGGATTCGGCTGGGCTGGCCGCGGTCGGAACGGGCGTGGGTGTGTGGATGGTTGACACAGGCTGGGCGGGACGGGTCATGACCCGGAGCGAGTAGGAACGAGTAGGATAGGTGCGGCAGGTCGCTGGTGAGCCTGATGGACCTGGTCGGCTTGGTGGGGATACCGTGGGCAGGTGAGGTGAGCCTGTGGGCCAGAGGACGTGACTGGGGTTAGGATGGGTTGGGGTATCTGGGGTTGGCCCGTCCAGCCACCAAGTCGCAAGCCGCAGGCAGGTAAGCCCCAAGCGGAGGACAACGGTCAAGACAACGGTCGCCAGCCGCCGGCTCTTGGCTTGGTAGTTGCGCGTGGAACGTGACAGAACAGTCCAGGGCACGTCATCACAGCCTTGCCTGCCAGGGTGCGCTTCAACCATCGAGGCCAGGGCCAGCCGGTCACCTCACATCCCCATTCGCTAAGCTATTGCAGTACTTGTTTGATTGCCCTGAGATTTCCCACCGTATCAAAAGAGCAAAGGATCAACTAGACATGTCCAACTGCCGGCGGCAATGGCACAGCACCCACCAATCAACTGGCGTTGTCTACTTTATCCCCTTTCGGATTCCCCACAGTTACCAACATCCCACCATTCCCGACATGTTCGTCATCAGATCAGCAATAATCATCACCAGCTAGCCTCTGGCCTCATGCAACCAATACTATCCCAACCTCAGCTCGTTCGTTATCATCTAATCTCTGAATCCCTTACTTGCACGGTTGTTTGTAGACCCTTATCTGTGCGAGGATCATGTCACCAGAGGCACTCGGCGTGGTGGCCGATTCAAACGACCCGACGCAGACAAACCAGTTTCCTGATTACACATTTTCGCAGACAAGAGCCAAGACGTTGCCCCATGTTCTCGGACTGTTTCTCCAGCCTTCCATGTCACACTTCCCTCTCCTCCCAATACAGCATCTGTGCACCACACAAGAGCGGCTTGCCTTGGCCCCCAACTGTTGTTGTTCGCTCTTGTTCTTGCCAGTTCCCACCTGCCCAAAGTCATATTTGCAGGGCGATTGCTATTGTCTGTGGTCTGCCGCGTTGTGTGCCTGCCGAGTGGGGGGAGTGGGGCAAGGAACACATCAGCTGGGATTCTGAGCGAGCCAATTTGGGCAAGAGCTTGCCGAGCATTAGTGACAAGATGTCGTGTCAGCGTCGACTGGTGAGCGGCAAGCTCCAAGTGAAATATCCATTATCAGAGAAAAGGTACACATCCAATGTTAGCCATTAACCCCCTCTTGTATCTCAACAGTCGTCACGTGATCGGCTATACCGGTTGATGTGTCTCGCCTTCCTTCTAGTGTCATTCATCATTCATACATGACTCAATTCATTGTCACAACCCGGAGCTCTCTCCCTGGCCGTCGCGACAATGGACGGCGCATCCCCCAGTACGCCAAGCCCTATAGACTAAATGTCACCCAGGCAGGGACTTATTCGCGTTCTGACCACTCATACTGCGCAGAAACCCACAGCGTCCTCCAAACCCTAAGGTGTTCATGTCCGGATTCGAGTTTGTTGTCCCTTCTTGCGACAAACATTCACCAAGCCGCTCAGACACTAATGTGGGAGAGAATAGGAGGGGCCACAATCAATCGTCCAGGACATAACAATACTGATGCAGGCATGGATTGCTTCTCAATCTCTTCACACACTTACCTCGACGTTCGTTGCCTGGATCACTATCACCACCGTGCGCTACCCACAGAGCAGATCCAACGTAGCGTCACGATCGCACACGACGTTGCCAGTCTCGTTGTGACTGCAGCTCGCAGCTTTCCGGCTACCATCCAGGTTCCTCAATTTCAATCAGTCCAAGTCACATTGAGGGCTCCATCCTCTCAGTGTCGTCTTCGATTTCTAATTGCCTGCTCTAGCTCCAACACTGATTACCAACACGTCCTGTGCTTAGGGTGCTACCTTTTCCACTTGTACCCATTGTCGTCTCAACAATCCTCCGCCATGCCTCCCTTTCTTGCGCTAAGAAAGCGCAGCAAGTGCATTCTCCGAGGAGAAGTAGGTTCACACTTCCTTCCTCCCTGACAGCAGTGGACACCCATTAACCCCAACCGCCCTGCCTGTCTGAGTCACGACGATAAGATAGCGATCCTGGTCGTCGGGGTAATCGGTAAGCCGCGCTTTGGCGTCACTGACACTAGGGGGCCTCGCCATCTCGTGGTGTGTGTCTGTTTGGCTCCTCTGGGCTTGGCGCTCGCGCCAGCGCACTCGGCGCCTGGAAGGAGCCATTCCGGCATTCTCGTCACTCAGAGGTATCTTTAGCAGGCTCACTGGACTGGGCCGCACACACCCGACCTTGTCAACTCAGCGTGATGGGACGTATCCACCTCGCCCAATTTCTGAAGAGAGTACGCACCGCTCCCTCCTCTGGCAGCCCAACCTGGGTGCGTCCCGCCCCCCCACAATGGAGGCCCGCTTCTCTCTTCCTATTCTCTCGGCCGGCGGCGACCTGCTCCCCGACCCAACAGCAATTGCGCGCGCCAACCGGCAGGTGTCTCTTCCGGAGACGCCTGGGCGCGCGTTGCCCATACCTCCCACCCCGCAATCCAACGTCACCAAACCGGCCCGTGCATTCTACGAGGCCCGCGATATGCCCTTCCAGGCCCGGCCTGGCCAACCTGTGTCTCCTCGGACGGTTATCGAGGATCCAGTTTTCACTAGCTCTCCCATCGCTCGTATGGTTGACAGTGAGGTCAGCTTGCGGCCCTCGACACCGTTGCGCCCCGTACACTCACAACAGCCTGAACACGTGCCAAACGGTTTCCAGGCGCAGCCTTACTCTGTCGTACAGGGCTTCAATCACCAATGTCACACGTTCTCAACGCTAGCCTCCGAGAAGGGTCCCTTACACGCCAACGCCTCTCAGCCACCGTCTTCACCACTGTCACCGGGCTCTCCTAGGCACTACGGGTACGCGCAGGTGCCGCCCGTAAGCTTGCCTGCCTCCCCGCTCTCGTCGCCTACGGCCTCGAAGAGCACCCAACACTCCATCCACAGCTGCTCTGGTTCTCCGTCAGTTCCATGTACACCTGGACCATTCGCGTGGGCAACGTCGGCAGCCATCACCAGTCCCGCGAAGTCTACAGCAAAGTACGCGTCACCCGTGTCCCGCCAGCCAAATCACCCTATTGCGGTCGGCCACCGCGTCTCATGCCAGGCTGGTGCCGCCACTCCTGTCGCAAAACCATACCCTGTCCCGACGACGGCCAGCTCGGGGCTCGGTTCGGCCCCTATGGCTCTCGTCCTCAATCCACCCGCACGCAGCTCGTCGCATCTGCCCGTCAGGGGCCCTCGACCCGGCCCACACGCGTTTGCCCCCGAGGCGACACTCACGAAGACATCCTCGCCTCTCCACGCACCCGAACCCATCGTCCCGCCCGTACAGCTTTCGTCGCAAGGGCCCATGGCGATGTTCGACGACTGCTGGGAGTCCGACCACTTCTCAGAATCGGGGGATGGATACAGTACCCCTACTCCACCTAGTCAAGAGCAGCTGGGCTCCACTTCAGGGAACTCGCTGGAGCTTGTTGAGAGCCTGACTGAAAACGACTCTTTACTTGACTACGCGAGAACGGTGGAAAGTCTGGTTGCGCGTAGCCACAACTCAAAGTAGGCTATGCCCAAGAACGGGGCTAGCATGTAAACAAGAAGAACACCCTCTCACATGGATGGTCCAACTCCTGCGGGAGGAGGTTTATTGAATATATCGGCCTGCGGTTCGACCACCCAGGACCTGTAGCGTGTCTGATTTGACGTGCTGGATACTCTGCTCTACTTTGCGCCCTCATCACTGTCCACGTTGTAGCTTAGATCCGATCGGTACTATACACTACAATGCCCATGAAGGATACATCCCCTCTAAGATGATTTTGCAAGAGAGTTCTGTGCTGCCAGTTGGTCAAAGAGGTCGTCAGCGACTTCTTGTGGTGTTAACCGCTGATCCCGTGACCTCTGGACGAAGCCAATCATGATCGCCATCTGCTCCTTAGTGATCCAAGTTGAACCTGGTGGTGCTGCGTCTGCATCAGTGTGTGTGCATGGTTTGGAGGCTTACTGTTGCGTGGTCCGGACGGAGAAAGGAATTCGTGGTCGAGTAACTCTGGGATTGTGAAGCGCCTGTCCTTGTGGTAGTCAAGACATCCTCGCATGGTTGCAATAGCTTCGCTTGGGACAGTGACGGCTGTTGGCGTGGCTGGGCCGCCGGGTGGGCTGAAGCTGGTGGTAGGAGGGTAGTCGATGCGGTGTGTTGGGTCGGCGATCTTGTTCATCTTGGATAGCGGTCCACCTGGTATCGCGTGGAATGGCGGGTTGCCGTAGACCATCTGATAGAGGATGCATCCGAGCGACCACACATCGCTTGGGTAGGACAGCTGGGCGTCAGCCGGAACGGGGAAACCGCAGAGTTACCTTTAGGACCTTCTGGTTGTTCATGCGTTGAATCGCTTCTGGTGACATGTAGTTCACAGTCCCGATCTCGTTGTCAGTGCACACTAATACAACCACTCACTTGCTGGTCTCGCTGGATGTTCACAGTGTCATTCGCGATGGCTTTCGCGATACCAAAGTCGATGATTTTCAGACGGCCCTTGACGAGCACAAAGTTTGCCGGCTTCAGATCCGTGTGAACAACGTTCTCAGCGTGGACGGCTTGGACGGCTTCTAACATCTTACCGTCAGCGCTGACCATTTGTGAGTTACGTACCTGCTGCCAGTATAGCCCGACGAAGTTCATGTTGAGCGGCTTATCTCTCTGCTCGTCAAGCAGAGCTGCAAAGTCGATCTCCCCGCATTCCATTACCTGCATGTCAGCGGGCGTGAACTGCGCGGTCAGATTACCATCATCAGCAGCTTGGGCCGACCGCTTGAATTGAAAGTGATCTGATGGTCGATGAGCTGAATGACACGGACATCATCGCGCAGGCGGCGGAGCAGCTCAATCTCGTTGGTGTAGCTCTGATACGTCTCGGCGTCGGCGCGCTCTAGACCTACGCGCTTCAACGCGTACACCACACGCTTCGTGTGACCGAGCACAGAGTACACCTTGGACGAGCCGCCGCGACCTAGAATGCCCAAGCGGTCGTATCCCTCGCCGTTGACCTTTGTGTTAGGTTGATCACGTATATCCACAACATACCAAAAAGACCCTCTTTGTTTGGGGAGCCGAAGCTGGAGTAGAGGCAGAAACTCTCAGCTCCTGATGTGGGGCAGTGGGCGGGGGGCCTGTGCGCGACGGGTATTCTGGTGGAGCAGTTGTGCGAGGCAATGGCACGGGGGCCGACGGGGCTGGGCGTGATGAACGAGGAGGCGGCTGGGTGTCTGCTGGCAGTCCTCGTCTGCTGGGAACTGTTGGGTTTGATGGAGGTGTGTACCCAGCGTCTCGGTTCATTTGCCGCACGTCATGTCCATGCTCTTCACAACCTTCCCTGTCGTATCTTGGTGGCCCGGAATCGGGAGGTGAGGCTATCAGAGGCGGTGGAGAGGCCGGCAGCTCCTCACGCGGGGAGTTTCGGTGTTCCTCTTCGCGCCGTGAGGCTGCGGCATCCTCTTCTCGCCCGAGAGGTGGGGACCGATATCGTGCCTGAGGTGGCGGCGATTCGCGATGTGGGCGGAAGGTCTCTTCTTCTTCCGCCTCATGACTCGGATACTCAACAGACTCGTGCGGCTGTAGAGCCGAGTCCATGGACGTGTCTGCGGACGGAAGGGCCTCTTCTACATCCTCAGTATCCATTTCCAAGTGCACTCACCAACTGCTATTGTCTCGGCGCCCTCCGGCTCGGGGCGGGCAATGCGCCGAGCTGGTCCACCGAAGCGCGACAGATTGGAGATCGGCTTGTTCGTCCGGCGTGCGGATGAGACAGCACCTAACGTCCTCTGCGTCAAACCCGGGGTGACAAATGTGTTGCGGGTGCGCTCCGCTGATGAGTCATCGCGACTCTTGTACTGATGTCAGCTCTTCCCGTCACCTGCACTCACAGTGGAGGACGGCGGCTCTTCGAATCTCTCAGAGTTGGAGAGCGTGGAGTTGGGCAGCGGAGCTGATACTGTGCGCGGATGTGCCTTTATGGTCGAAGACAGCAGGGGACCGTCGAGTTCCGACGTACTCCGCGTTGAAGGGAATGGCCGCAGCGATGGGACATGGTCGCTCGGGGTTGTAGAGGTTGACGACCACGCAGGAGATGAGACACGCGAGAGCAGGGTGCGCGACTGCTTGTCAAAGTGAGATGGTGGCTGTTGTCAGCCGCGCAGTGACGTTACTTGCCTTCTCAAACGACTTGGTTGGGGGCGGCGTGACCGAAATGGGCACCTCTCCAGACCGGCTACCGGCTGCGAGCCAGTCAAAATGGAAGTCAGGTGTCTCGACTTCGAACGACTCGTCCTCGCCGTAGATAGATTCAGTTGTCATAATGTTCGTGAACGTGGGTTTAAGGGGGTTGCGTGGTGATTCCGACCTCGCTGAGATTGGTTCAGGAAGGGCTGGATTGTGGTGAAGATGGCAAGTCGTCACCTTCCCTCTTGCGCTCGAGAGGTTACCGCCGTCAAGTGGCAGACGGTGCGCGTGCAACCCAGCGCTTTGGCGCGCTTGACAGTAGACAGAGAGGAGTGAGATAATAGAGGAGCAGGTGTGTGAAGTTGTGCCAGAATAGCGAGGCGCGCGCAACTGACAGAAGGTTAGGAGGGCCAAGGCTACGGTGGCCAACACGTGATTTCTGGCATTGTTTATACTCGGAAGCAAAAGTGTTTCATTGCGAGGTAGCCGATAATCCCCTCCCATTCCTTAGCTTCTGTGATTTCTCCAATCAAGAGGACCTTCCATTCAACGCATCATTGAAACCAAGCAGCGCATTCAACAGCGCCAGCTACTACATGTGGTTCATCTTCGTGCTTTACTACTACTGACTGCTTCTTCCTAGCCTGGGCCATCGTCCTCATAGCCCACTCGACACCCTGCCACCGCTGGAAGATCTTGACATCCACGGGGCTCACGTCGAATCTAGTGTAAAATAATGACCAAGTTGGTGGGGTATCGTGATGATGACGGATGCTTATGAAAGAGTGGAGTATAAGAACCTGGTGGTCAGTGACGAGCGGGGACGGATTTCCGTACAGGTTGTTTGTCGCAGCGATCTGGAAACGTCAGCTCCATTCCAAGTGCGGAAGCATGTGTACTCACTGCAATCGTGTTCTCCCTGGGGTGCCAGCTGCCGTGCAACTAGAAGAACGTCAGTACCATGTCGTGCTACTAGCACGGGTAAAGTAGGCTCCAGCACTCACAATCTTCTTGGCAAAGTCGATGCCCTCAGTCTGCATACCTTCCTTTTTGCCCGGCACCTTGCCGCGTGCCCCACCAATCTTTTTGGCCTTGAAAGCCGACTTGTCGGCCTGCAGGACCACATCGTTGTCACTGTTGACGTCGTAAATCCGGAAGTAGTTATGGTATGAGCCAGTCATGACTTGGCTGCGAAATCAGTTGTTGAACGACTCTCAAGACAGGGCACTACGCACCTGCCGTCACCACTGAAGGTGCACTCGAACTTGTCGAAGATGCAGTCGTTCTCGTATAGGTCGCACAGTTTCTGGCGCAGGTGGTCATGAATGTTGATCGTCTTGACGGGCTTGTTCTCCATGTTCATGTCCCAGATCTTCAGCGTCAAGTAATCTCGGGACAGAATGTAGCGTCCGTCGCGCGAGAATTTAACGTCCGAGATGGATGAGATGATCTCGGAGAAGAACGACTTCTGCGACGGGTCCTCCTCCTCCTCGAATACTGCCTTGTTAGAACCAAACGGACATCGTGGGACCCACGCTTGGCGTGCTGGTCGCACAGAGCCGATTCTCGCATGTCTGCGAGTTTGATGGTTCCCTTGGAGCTCGAGTACATGAAGAGATTGCAGTGGATGGGGTGGAACTCGGCAGCAGTGATGACTTCGGTGAGCTCCTCCATGTTGACGGGTTTGATGTCGACAATGTCTGATTTGTCAGTTCGGATTCTCAAAGGACGCACTGAAGCTCTGGTCGCTGATGTTGAGGTTCCACAGGTTAATCCGCAGGTCGTCGGCGGATATGTACGTCTCACCGTCCGAGTTTACAGAAATCGAATTGATGTGGTAGGCATGGGCGTTGGCATACACTTTGCGGGGGACGGCAGCAGTAATCGAATCGTGCGTCGTCATCCGTGGGAGCCGCAGCTGAGGCTGTACAGCTCCGACAGGACCACCGCCCGTGATGTCCTGACTATGGTTGTTCTCGGCGACGACCTTGATCTGCTTGTCGAACACCTTCCAGAGCTTGATTGTCTTGTCTGAACAGGATCAGCTTGCGGTCGGGCCCGATCACGCGCGCCCTAGTTCGCATACTCACCGTTCGTGCTCAAGAGGAAGTGCGCAGCATTCTGGCGCTTGCACCAACGGATGCGGTTGATCTTCTCCTCAATCTCAAGCGACTTGAGGTAGTCAAATTCGGGCTCGTGTGACTGGAACTATAGACCCGTTAGAATACGACATCTGCGAGGAAATCAAAACAACAACAAGTGTCTTACCTCTGTATAAAATTTGTACTCGCATCCCTTCTTCTGTGAACAGTCAGCATGGATGGGACACAATGCAGAGGCCTTGCGGGGAGGAGAATGGCGCGTGCGGCGACGAGGCTGGAGCGTACCTGTTCATTGCGCTCGAACAAAACGACACGGCCACCTTTGTCTCCAGTTGCGAGATAGTCGCCGGTGTGGTCAAACTCGACGGTAGAAATGATATCGGCTGTAGAAACGCATCAGCAGATGGCCACAAGACCAAAGGAACGGCTACACCAGGGAAGGAGTGGTGATTGTGGTGGTGGTAGTATTGTGGAAGTGCACGAACCCTCTGTGATGTCCTCAACTTCTCCCTTGTCTCCGAAACACTGTGCAAAGCGCCATTGGTTTGTCGGTGCCTCTTGATCCATGACAGGCGAGGACGTTGCCACGGTCGGTTGAGGAGAAGTGACGAGAGCGGTCTCGAGTGATCCTTGTATAGATAGGATCAACGGAAAAGGAGGAAAGACGCTGTGACGCGGATGAAGAGTGAGATGTGGAAAGGACGATGACCTATGCGCAGGAATCCAAGAGTGGTGGGGAGAGTGAGTGGAGGCTGTTTTGTCAGACGGTGGTAGGTAGCGCTTTTCAAGGCAGGATGGATTGGGCTGTGAGCAACGAGTTTCGAGTCGACGTCGACACAGATGAAGGGTTTATGTAGGTTGATGATAGGATGTCGTAGAGTGTTGACGGAGGAGGCGGTGACGAAGTGGGGTGGAGAATGAGGAGGATGGAGGATGGTGCCAAGTGGGTAGGATAGGATTGTAAGGATAGGATAGGAGAGGATAGGACGGATTGGATGGTAGGCTTGGAGGTGGAGTGACGACAGAGGAGAGAAGGGAGAGCAGGAGAAGCAGGGGTTGCTGCGCTCGTCCTTGACTCGTGGCCCATGACCCAGAGGAGGGGAGAAGGGCTGGGGTGGGAAGCAAAACCCCTGATGTGGGCCACATCGCATCACACTCCATAGGCCACTGAGCATACATAGCGGATCCAAAATGATCACAACCCTTCGTTGAATTGGTTTCTAGTGTAGCGCCGACTGTGTCTAGGCTAATGGAGACTCTGAGCCTCGTGACCGCCTCGTGATTCACATTGGCTCTACTCATCACGTGGTGTAAGCTGCCAAACATGACGTATCCGTCATCCACGTACCTAATTCTTAGGCGTCCCAGTGCAGCGGTGGCGGTCTCGAGCAGGCCTCCACCTTCCAAGTCTCAGGGCCAGGCATGTATGCCAGGATGGCAAGGGGTACAGACATAACGGGGCTGTACGATGCCGCCATGTTGCCATTGGGTTCTAGCTCGTTATCCCTCGGTGCGCACCAGTGCTGCAACCTAGCCTCAACCTCCAGCCTATCACTCAGCGCCAGCACATCGAGATCCTTCCTTTCACCGATTCTTTATCCACTTCAATGCCTCCCAAGAAGACCAAAGCCGAGGAGGCTCTCGCCTTCCTCGACAACTTGGATAGCCTAGAGGCCGAGACTGGACCGGCTGACGCCTCGGGCTCTGTTGGTTCGGCACGGCCCTCAACAGACAGCTCCCATCGGAAGGACGAGCCCGTTGAGCCTGCTCCTGACGCCGAAGCAGCTGACGCACTCGCCTTCCTTGAAGCCCAGATCAACCAGAAGCGTGCGCCACTCAGCAAGCCCTCCTCTGCAACCCCTCGCACTGCGAGCCCTGTTCCTGTGCCTGGAGCACCTGTCACGGCCACATCCAAGGCAGTACCAGCTCCATCTGCTCCCACAGCGGCCGTGGTTGAGGGACAGTCTGCCGCTACGAGTGGTTGGGGCTGGGGCGGCGGCTCGTTCTGGTCTTCGGCGACGTCCGCCATCCAGTCTGCACAGCGTGTTGCCGACGAGCAGTACCGCAAGGTCCGCACTGAGGGGGTCTCAGGCATCCGCGAGCAAATCGACCAGCTCCACGTCGGCGGTGTCGACGTTGGCAGGCTGAGGAAGGACGCCGAAACCCGCCTCGGTGGCCTGGCCAAGAACGTGGGAAATATTGACCTCGACAAGCTCCGTGTGTACTCGACCTAAGAGCTGCTGATGATAGGCCAGGACATCCTCACCCAGGCCAACTCGACCTTGACAAACCTGATTAACACGGTCGCTCCTCCGATCTCGGCACACGAGACAATCGAGCTGTGGCTCTCCCATCCTATGGTCGGGTACGAGGGTGTCGAAGGTGTCGTGTACCGCGCCTGGATGACGATTCTTGAGCAGACAGAGTCGGGGGAGTTGGTTGTGGTCTGGTCGCCGCCTGATCAGGCACTCCCGACTGAGCGCACTTTGAATCCTGTCACCGGGTGGGACGAGGGCTGGAGCGCTGCTCAGAAGGAGGTCAAAGCGACGAAGGATCGAGAGGACAAGAACCCTCGCGGACGGGCGCGGGAGCAATCGGGTAAGTTGGGGTAAGCTGTTCGCGAGTTGACGTTTCCAGACGAAGTGCCCGTCACCACCATCCCAGTCTTCCTTCAGCTGCAGCCAGTGCTGGCTCCTCTGCCCTTCCCCGAGCCTGCCCTGCAACTGTCTAGCGAGGGGAACCCGACCACCGTGCCCAAGCACCTCTACTTCATCGTCAGCTTGCAGGACCCCATCCACGGGCTGCAGTTCACCACTGTCAGCCAGCCCTCACCAGGTGACTGGCTGGATGTCGAGTACGACAAGAGTGACTGGGTCGAAGAGCGTCTTGTCGAGGTACTGACGACGAGCGTCGAGATTGTGGCCCAGGACGTGAGTACCGGGGGATGGCTGGATAGTACGCTGCAGCTAACGTGCAGTATGTTTCGACCCGCATGGCACTCAAGCCCTCAATGTCGGTGCCTGCGACGCCTAAGGAGGCAGCGGACAGCCAGCCAGCTGGTGCTACGATGGCCACGTCGTGATTATGGAGACACAGTGCCAACGGCTTGTTACAGATATGGTGTGCGTGTGATGCATATAGACTAGAAGTCGCCCAAGTCGAGCGTGACGGTGCGAGCAACGTACTGCTGAGGGGTCTCGCACTTCCTCATTCCTGCGATAGGAACCGCGTTAATCGAGATTTCCTTGACTGTCGTTGGATCCTCAGCTTCCTGCGAGGCAGCCCTGCAAGATCAGCTTGCGTCCCATTTCATTGAGCCAAGACTCACGCTGCCTTGGCACGGACAATGGCGTCCTCGGCCTTCTTCTTCGCAATGGCAGCCTCATGTGCCTTGATCATAGTCTCACGGGTTTTCCGGCGGTTGTTCTCGTTGATCTTGGCAATGCGGAGGTCGTACTCGGACAGATCTCCCTCCCCCTCCAGCAGCTCGCCAGTGTTCGGGTCTGCTCCGAGTTTTGCAATCTGGTCACCAATGGAGGCAGCCGTCTCAAGGTCGTTGCGACGCAGGGCGAGCTGCTTGGATGACATGAGCGATGTGATCTGCAACACAACCTTCTGGCGCTGTGCTTGAGGATTGGCCTGTTTACGAGCGTCCACTTGCCGGTTAACCTCGTCTTCAGTCATTGGGCGGTCATGCAACGCAACAATCTCCTCATGCTTGGCCTTGAGTTCCGAGCGTCTTGGGTTCTTGACGCTGTCAGCCTTGTTGGTCATGGTGAAGCGAGAAAATTCGTCCTGAAGGTGTCAGCAGGAGAAGCGTACATACTTTGAACACATACCTCCGAGACCTCGGTGTTAGAGATGTCCGCAATTCGGTACAGTCGTTCCGCTTTGCCGTAGGCACATCTCAAGGCATGACTGGCAGAGACGTCACGCCCCTTGTACTCGATGGTATACCTCCCATGACTGTGCTGGGATTCCGGCTCAACGCCTGGGACGTCAGTCCGAGTTCCCGTGTCCAATCCAGCCTCTTACGGATGATCCGATGTACGCGGTACTTGGGCCGCCCTTGGTCGTCCGTCCCTGCGGGAATACGAACGTAAGCGTCTGGGCGTCAGGAACGCAGGGCCAACAACCTACTCTTGATGACCGCTTCGAATTGATCCTTGTACATCATCTCCACGAGCTCATATCGAGTGAGTGTGGCCTCGTTGAGCTCCAGATGAGATGGTGGCATAGAATCGATATCCACCTCGACCTTGTAGCGGCTCTCGCTGGGTCTGTCGCGCGATGGAGACGTATGTCGCCACGAATCCATCGGCGAGATCTCCCCCTCTTCAGAAGAAGCCTCATCCAAAGAGGCCAGTGACGACGAGCGCGCACGACGACCTCCCTGTGCCAATTTTGCTGCCTGGGATATCAGCTCCCCTGATCACGCTGTCGCTCACCCTGCGCTGCGCCCTTTCCTCTTTCGACTTCCTCTTGTTCTTGAGGTCCATCATAGCTCTGTACTTTTCATCGGTGACGCTTGTGTGCTTTCCTTACTCGTCAGAATATGCCGTCTGTCCCACTCACGTTGCTTCCGCGGCGCATAGTCATCCTCATCCTCGTCCTGCCCCGCAGCCATCTTATACATGGCGTCAAGCTGCGCCGCGTCCTTGAACTTCTGGATCTCTTCCTGGCGGGCGGCAAGAATGTTCTCACGCTCGATTTCAGGCAGTGATTCAAGGCTTGGATTGTCAGTAACTCCTGGAGTAGCCGTACTCACTAGTCGCGGTCGTCCTCGTCAATGTACTTGCCCTCCAGAGGATAAGGATTCGACTTGTTCATAGGACGTGGCTTGGCAGCTGGGGCGTCGTCCTCCGAGTCGACATCCATGTCCATCTCCTCGTCCATGTCCATGTCCATCTCCTCCTCACCCTCGTTATCATCGGAGTCCTCACTGGCAGTCAGTGTCTGTTCAGAAAGAAGACGAACTAGGACTGGTGGTTCTTGCGGCCTCCCGCTGCGCGCTTCTTGTGATGGCTCGACGAGTCATCCTCGGCGAGCCCGAGAAGTTCGTTTTCGAGGTCTGACATGTCGTGCTCGGAGAGTCAGGGGAGAAGGGGGAAAGAGAGCAGTTGAATGGAGGAAGTGCAGCAGTCGAGATGGAGGACGTTGTGGAGCAGGCGGTGGAGAAGATGGGGAGGTGATGTTGTGAGTCACTGGTCAATGGCGGAAGCAATTTCGTACAACACCCAGACATTGGCCTGGTGCCCTGACACAGTGTGGAGGTCGACACATGTCAGCAGTGATGGTCGATCGGTTCATCACTCATCTCTACTGCCACTACACTCGCTCATTTCCAGACAAGCCAGCGCCATGTTGGGAGTGATCTGGGTTATTCTCATGGGTGTAATATCTGCGACTGTCCCCGGCTACGCGGACTCGCACCCTGACCAGCTCCACCAACACCACGAACAGGTCGCCGAGTTCTTCGCAGGTAGCGAGGACAGACACACTAACAACTGGGCCGTACTCGCTTGTACGTCGCGGTTCTGGTTCAACTACCGCGTGCGTTCTGAACGCGTTCGTAAATCTGACACCAGCATATTGCCAACACGCTGGCGATCTATCGCAACATCAAGCGCCTGGGGATTCCCGACTCGAACATCATCCTGATGCTCGCGGACGACGTTGCGTGCAATCCGCGCAACATCTTCCCAGCCACGGTCTACGCCAACCCCAACCGCCAGCTTGACCTGTACGGCGACAGTGTCGAAGTCGACTACAGTGGCTACGAGGTCACCGTCGAGAACTTTCTCCGCACATTGACTGGTGAGCTAGCCTGTAGAGCCAGACAAGCTGACTGCTGGCCGGTTGAACCCCAATGTGCCGCCTAACAAACGACTGTTGTCAGACGCTTCTTCTAACGTTCTCATATACCTCACTGGCCACGGCGGTAACGAGTTCCTCAAGTTCCAGGACAATGAGGAGCTCTCGGCGTTTGATGTTGCCGACGCCGTTGAGCAGATGTGGGAAAAAAGAAGGTTAGTAGGAACTGGTCCTATTGACATTAGCTGACGTTCAGGTATAACCGACTGCTCTTCATGATCGACACGTGCCAGGCCAATACCATGTACTCCCAATTTTACTCTCCGAACATTATCGCGACAGGATCGTCTGATCTGGGCGAGAACTCGCTTTCTGTGAGGTGCGCTCTCCTGCTTTGCTGACTCAGAGCATGATAGCGACTACGACATTGGTGTCGCGATTATCGACAGCTTTACGCACTTTGTTCTGGGATATCTAGAGGAGATGAACAAGACGTCGCAGCTAAACCTCCAGCAACTGGTAGGTCCCCTTTATTGTAACGACCTGACAGCTGTTTGACGCCTACGACCCGGTTGTTATCCGGTCGAATGCCGGTGTGTCGACGCACCTGTCGCCCAAGTCGCCACGGGAAATTCTCCTGACCGACTTCTTTGGCGGTGTAGCGCGCGTAGAGGTCTCGTCACGTTCGTCACCGGATAGTGAAGCCTCCGCGAGGGGGTGGACGCCGGACAAGGCCGACGGAAGCAGAAGAGGAGCCCAACACCGGCAGTTCAAAGTGTTGCACGACCGCACGCCGCAAACGTTGGAGGGTCTCGCCCGCCGAGATTCGGGCATGCAGGCCGTGGGCATCCTCTTCGGGGCGGTAGTGCTCACGGGAGCGGCCTGGTTTGTATACTCGCACCGATATTAGATTGAACGACCATTTACCCAATGCATCTAACTAGATCTAGACATTCTTGCGCGCGCCGCGGCCAAGGTGGTTGGTAATGCGGAAGCCCAAATCAATAGTCATCATGAGGGGGATAATCAAGAAGGGGATATAGCAGCTGAGTAGCCCGGTCAGCTCGAAAGTTGTGAGTGGCGGGCTGGTCTCGGTGTCGAATACCAAGCGCTGAAGGACCGGAAGGAGGGTCGTAGTAGTGCTTGCACCATAGGCCATGAGGAGGGGCCACACACGCTTGTCGTCTGGCGTCAGCGATGCAAGGCGAAGTCTCACTCTTCCATAGCCCAATGGCTCCGAGGACAAAGCACGGCAGCTGGAAGAACATTTCGAGGTAGAAGAACGGTATCATGAACCTCGTGGTCGGGTTCTCGGTGCTGACGCCGGTCATAATGGGGTCACGTAAGAAGTCTAGGTACCACTCTTTGAAGGCCTCGAGGGGACCGGTTACCATCCATGACGGGTACACGACCTGGCCGTCCATCAGAAGCGTGGCCGGCTGTGGTTAGACATACCGCGAGCCCGGAGTACTCGTACAATGTGAGACTGCAATTAGTATGGTCGCCCGCGCCTGCCTTACGTACAAGTAGGAACGTGAAGTAGACGCGGTCCAACGTACGGCCTGCGAAGCGCGACATCTTGGGCTGCTGGTTGACAAGTTAGAAGAGGACTGATGATGCGCACTTGGTCAGTGTCTGGCACCGTGCACTATGAAATCACGTCGGACAAAATAAAGTTCCGCTCGAGGCATGGGCGTTCTTGTTGAATAATTCCATCGATTTCAAAGCCTGGCACAGCCGCTGCGATCGCAGCTCCATTATGGACCCAGTTCACACCACCCATCTTTATCTCCATTCATCTCGCCGACAACGCACACCAGAGCTTCAGTTTCAGCTCCATTAAATTGCGCGATTGGAGCAGCAGGACCAGCGTTGACATCGACGGAATTCTCCCATGCTATAGCTCCATAGAACTCGGGGAGAGTCAGACTGGCAACCATATGTCTGCAAGATACAATGCTTACAGGAAACTATACACACGTTTATGCAATGCCAATATGCCATGTATGCTTCTGATATCCATGCACTCGTTTGTCGTTCACTGGCACTCCGCAAGCAGCGCCTCAACGTCGGCAACAACGTCGGACATGGTCGGCCGTTCTGCCGGATCTTGATGCCACATCCGCTCAATCAGGTTAACTGGCTCTGCTCCCCAGTGCTTTCGTAGGCCGGTCAGAGGGGGGCGCTTGCGCTTTTGCCCAACTGCGTTGTAGATGTAGTGCTCATTATACCCCTCCCAAGGGTATTTCTGGAACAGTCAGCTTCGACCTGTAGGTGTACTCACTGGTTCGCCGATCCAACCTGACAGCATTTCCCAGTACACCAGCGCAGCTGAGAAGACATCCACCTTGTAGTCGTACTTCGGATGCGGGTGCCACAATTCTGGAGCCTGCCAATTGACCGTCCCTACCAGGCTGCGAATCATCGACCGGGTGCTCTGTTTGACGCGAGCGAGTCCAAAGTCTCCAACCTTTGCGACTCCTTGCTTGTTGATGAGAATGTTGGTCGACTTGCACTGAGATGGTCAGCCCTC
Organism: Cutaneotrichosporon spelunceum; assembly: GCA_030805415.1. NCBI lineage: Eukaryota > Fungi > Basidiomycota > Tremellomycetes > Trichosporonales > Trichosporonaceae > Cutaneotrichosporon > Cutaneotrichosporon spelunceum. Next base: position 882,987 of record BTCM01000007.1, read on the forward strand.
ATATTGAAAGTGGACGTACGTCACGATGTATAACTGCAGGGTTTCGCAGATGCAGATACTCGAGGCCACGCGCGATGTCCAGCATGAGGCGCAGAACGCGCTTCAGTGAGGGTTTCGAGACGTTGCGCTTCCATGTTAGCGAGGACGGACAATCCTGCGACTCACAATGTAATCAAACAAGTCTCCGTTCTCGCACAGCTCGCTGATCAGCATGCAATGGACTTGAGTGGTGTCCTCGGGAATGCATATGCCACGCTGCACAGTTAGCGGAGCCCGAATGTGCTTACCCACAAATCGAACGATGTTGGGATGGCGGAACTCTGCCAAGAGCTTGAGCTCTCGAATGTCCACTCCATGGTCAGCTTCAGGTGCTTAACGAAAGGGGAAGAACTTACTCTCACTGAGATGCTCCCGGAACTCAGAAATCGCGACCCTGCGCCCACGCAGCTTGCCCGCATAAACGCTATCCGTAAGCCGTAAACAGCAGTGGGAGACCTACTCCTTGAAGCCGCCGCTTCCGATTTTTTCCATCTTCTGAAGAAATTCGGGTTTGATGGTGAAGTCTTCAAGACCGAGTTCCTGCAAGTCGAGGTTGAGGTCATTATCGGGGGTGCGAGGCTTGTCATTATCGGACTGGTGTGGTGTGACCGGGTTATCAGCGCGAATGCGTTTGCGTTGAAGCAGAGGTGTAACTTCGCCTTCGTTGTGGTCGTGAGTCACCGCCGCGCTCATGACCATGAGTGACGTGGGACGCGCGGTGACTTGCGAGCTGGCTGCGGAGGCGGACTCCAGGTTGTCCAAACGTTCATCTCGCTGCACCAGTTAGACGAAACGTTGATCGCCCATGTACTCACCCAGTTGATAAGGGCTGTCGCGAGCTGAGGTTTCGTGCCTCCCACCTCTAGATTGCGCTGCTCACACATCTGTACGAGTTGGTCGCGACGGAGACGCATCAGGCTGGCGTGTGTAACACCTTCAAGGCTGGCATCTGCTCTCGTCAGTTGCGGCCTGACATTCCAAGCTCACCGGGGCCCCATCCTCCAGGCTCGTCGCTACCATCCTCGTCCACAGAGTCGTTGTCCACATCATTGCTAGATTCGGATCTCTCTTGGATGTCACCGAAAGCCCGGCCCGAGCGAGTAATACGGGATCTGGTGCAAGTGTCGTCTGCATCAGACGACGAAGGGTCGATCTCGATTGCGTCGCCGACCAACATGACGGTGCTTGCAGAGTTATTGTGAGAGCGCGTTACAGGCCCGCTACGAGAGCCGCTGTGAGTTCGGTGAGAACCTCTGTGCAGTTGAGAACGCGGAAGGCTGACAGCTTGCAATGTCAACATAATGTGCCGGCGTCTACTCACATGTGTCCATACCACTAGACGCATTCTCTTCGCTGCTGTCAGTGTCGTCTGCCTGTATGGCGCGTAGCGCTTCACGCTTTGCTCGGCGATCACGTGTCTCGCGAGTTGACTTCGAGTCGGAACGGCCGAGTTGACAGGAGCTGCTGGAGGACACCGACTCGTCGTCTGCGTTATCCTCTTGATCCGCGTCAACCTCCGCGGAGCCGCCCGAACCCGTGCTCAAACAGGGGCGGGACCGAAGGCGACGAATGGTGGGAGTACCCTCAACCCTTGTAGTGGCTGGGGTTCGTCGACGTGGTGGGTGACGAGGCTGCTTCAGCTCCACTTTGTGGGAGGGATTGTTCGAGCCGTCGCTTGTGGTTGTATACTGGGACGAGATGGTAGACGACCGAGTACGTCTCAGTCGCGTCAGCTTTTGCTCAGGGCTTTTGACCGTGGTGTCGAATCTGGTCTTTTGTATCTCGCGGCGCGTAGCGCCCTTCGGTCGGATGTTAGTCTTGATCTTGCGCTGCTCTCGGTTCGCAATGCTGAGCTGTTGTCGCTGTCTATTCTTTCCTCTGGCTGGCGCCTTGGGGGTCGTCTCCATCTCGATGTCCTTGATTAACTGACTGTCGCCAGATGATGATGGGGGAGATGTTAACGACGAGCTCCCAGAATCTCTAGGCGTTCGAGGAACGTCGCTGGCCGACTCTCCAAGCGTTGGAGATTCAGGGCCCCCCAACTTCTTGCGCTGGTTGTCAGTCTCCTTTTTTGCTGAGCACATACAGCTTTGATCAGGCCGTTTACTAGGTCGACCTTTGTTTGCCGTTCCACAATGTCGTCGTCTTCGTCGTCAGAAGGCCACATGCCACAGACCTTCCAGAGCCGGATCAACTCGTTTTTGCGTAGCCGATGAAGCGCGGAGGCAGGGGCTAATTGCAAGAGGTGCTGGTCATCTGGCGACGTCAGAAGAGAGGAGCGATGCGGCCCAATTTACCTTGCGCTATGAACTCCGGCATCTCGTCCTCCGTCTCGATCCAACTTTTATCAGACATGGAATTGGCGTCGGAACGTTTGCGCTTGCGAGGGCTCATTGCGTCCTTGCCCTCGAAAAGTGAAGGAGGTCTGGGGCGACGTGGGCCACTGGAGCGTTTATTCGCTCGAGGTGTCGTGTGGGGACTCGGGAGGAAGAGTCGATTGCGAAGAGGGTAAAGGTCGCGATTCGAGTCCGTGTCTGAAGACGGAGGCAACTGGTTGACGTTGAGGGACGACATACCCATGCGCCGCCTCTTAGGGGCATGGTGTATGCCGCCCTTGGGCTTCAGAGGAGATGCTGCACGGCGAATAGGAGACTCCATGTACCATTGCGACCGCGTACGAGTATGAATCATAGCAGGCGTAGCCATGGATTGATATGGTTTGTAATAGGGGTATGTGCCGTGTTGGGATGAGAAGACCGAGATTGTCACAGCCGGGTGAGCGAAACGGACCAAAGGAACATTGCAAGTGACGGGCGGATCGTGGCTGGCTTCCTGCGCTCTACTGCATGCCGCAGCGCCGCTAGGGTGTTCACAGCTGGCTGTGAGAGCTGGAAGGAGGGGGAAGGGACAGGGGTTGTTGAATGAGTAATGAACAGAGAAAGAGAAACAGGCGAGGTGAAGATGATCTGAGATTGAGGGATCGACATGAGACATCTACTGTACCGTATGTGTTCCTTGGTTTGTACCCGCGCCTGATGGTACGCAGAGCAGAGCAAGACGACGCGAGCAATTCAGGGGTTCGGATCCCCATACTGCGTCATGGTCGCGTGCAGGCCGAGGGCCACTGACATGAACACACGTCGTGAGTGTACTTACCACGCCTAATATGACTCAGGCCTACCAGAGAGCCTAACCATAATCGGTAAATGGCTGACCAAATTAGGCACCTAACAATAATCGGTAAATGGCTGACCAGATTAGGCGCGACAGACTTCATTTGCCACCCGATGTACCCAACAAGTCGAACAAGTCGACTGCCGACTCTCAACAATGAACTGACTCAGGCTTTATATTCTACCGACTCGTCGACATCCTTAAATCGCCGATCGGCGCTTCTCAATCAAACTCGTCATGGCAAGGCGAAAAAAAGCCTTCTTGGACGACGGATCCGACTCGGACGCGTCCAACCAGTCTGGCAGCGAGGACGGCTTCGACTCGCAGGAAGACCAAGATTCCCGCGCCGAGAGGCGTCTCTTTGAGCACCGCCGAAAGCGGCCCAGGACGATGGGAAACGGCAAGGCTGCGGCGTGGGAAGGTGTATTTGGCGATCACGACGAGGACAGTGTGACTCGCCGTCCTCAAGGTCGCCGCGCACCAAAAGGGAGAGAGAGGACAGACTGGACCAAGTATGTGTCAAATAGGGCACGCGCTGACGTCAACAGGGCTCCAACGTTCATTTCGAAGAGCAATGCGGCCCGCAACGATGCAGAGTTCAACGGGGAGCCTGCCCAGCACGCCGATGACTCAGACGTGTCGAGTTCGAGCGGCGAGACGGGGTCTCGCGTCCCGACTCCGCGCGTTGTCGAAGAGGAGGAAGATGCACCTCGCGCTGGCCTTGGCGGTGGAGGCCTCGGGTATCGCCCAAGTGTGGGGCATGGCGGCCTGGGATTCCGCGTGGCGACTGCATCAAACAGCTCTCCCAAGCTGCCAGACACGCCCAAGTCAGTGGACGCACCCAAATCGGCTTTTGGAAGAGCGGGGTCTGCTTTTCAGCAAATGCCAACTGAAACATCTACTGCCAGGTCCAACTTTCAACAAAGCCGATCGTCAACCCCTGTGCAACCCTCGGAGCTCACGCGTTCTGAGAAGGCGCATTTCTCTTCGATCGCAGGCGGCTTCGGCGCCCAGTTCCTCGCCAAACAGGGTTGGGCGCCGGGTAAGGGTCTTGGCCTGAACGAGGATGGTCGTGCTGTCCCCGTCGCCACGGGAACTATGATGCGTGGAGAAGGTATTCGGTCCGGCATTCGAACGGAGGATAGCAAGCGAGAAGCCCGGAGGAAAGGCGAGCTCGTCGACGAGGAGCCAAAGCCGAGTAAAGCCCAGCGCAAAGGTGGTCACAGTGCAGCCCCCAGCCGAGAAGGTTGGACAAAGCACAAAAAGGTCAAGGTCAAAGTCGAGCACAAGACGTACGAGCAACTCCTCGCAGAGCAAAATGCGGACACGACGCGACCCGGTGTTGGTCTCGTCATCGACGCTCGCGGGGGCGACCTCAGGACAGTGGAATCCATATCTGAGCTTTCTCTGTCCAGCTGGACGCCGTCAGCCGACGCAACGCAACTGCCAGAGCTGCGACACAATCTGCGTTTGGTTGTGGACGTCACTCGTGGCGAGGTCAACAGTCTCGTCAAAGAGGGCAAGGTTGTGAACGAGCGCAGACGATGGACCCTGCGAGATGAGGAGCGATCGCGGCAGAGGGGGGACGACTCTGCAAATGGCAAGTCCCTTGTGCGGCGGGAATCGCTGACAGTGGCAGAGTTAAAGTCTCTCGAGGACATCCAGTCCTTATTGAATACAATTTCGACTATCAGTCAGCGCCAAGTGAGCGAGGGGTCGTTCTCACTACAGCCTCTTGAAGACGCATTCAGTCGTCTCCTGACTGACCACGGCAACGAATATCGGCTGCTCGGCCTCGATGATGTCGTCGTTGGAGCCATCGACTTAGTGTTGCGAAAACCGTTCGCAAAGTGGCAGCCGTTCGACGTGTCGGCTGACGCACTCCTTTCGATACTCAAGCCATGGAAGAAGGCGTTGAACCTGGAGGGGATCCCGGCGGCTGCTCCCGACGAAACGGGCAACCGGTCGATGACGGCTTGGGAGAGCCTGTTGTGGCACCGTTGGCTCCCCAAGGTTCGCTCAGCGATCAACAACGAGTGGGACGTCTTGGATCCTCAACAGGCTGTTCACCTCATTGAGTCGTGGGACCCCATCCTCCCACCCTTCATTCACGACAACATCTTGGACCAGCTCATCCTGCCCAAGGTCACCGTCGCAGTCGATGAGTGGACTGGACGTCTACTCTCCAATGGTCGCAAGGTGACACTGGCCTCGATCATCTTCCCATGGCTTCCCCTCATGGGCAAGCGGGCCGGGGAGCTGCTTGAGAGCGGCAAGCGCCGTGTTCGCGCCGTGCTCCGGAAATGGCAGCCCAAGGACGGCGTTATTTCCGAGCTGCAGCGCTGGCGTGACGACATCTTCTCGACGCAGGAGTGGGATAAGCTCATGGGCGATCATGTACTCGGCAAGCTTGGCAACGTTCTTCGCGACGGCTGTGTCGTTAATCCTCGCAACCAGGACATGAAGCCGCTCAACGAGATCATCCTGCCCTGGCACACCCTTATCCGCAAATCCAACTTTGTCCGCCTCTTTGAGCTCGAGTTCTTCCCCAAGTGGCTCAACGTGCTATACATGTGGCTCGCCCACCCAGGTTACAATGCGGACGAGGTCGCACAGTGGTTCGAGATGTGGAAGGGAGTCTTTCCAGCCGACATCGTGCAGCACCAAGGGATGAGTCACGGGTTTAATATTGGGCTCAAGCTCATGCGTGACGCAGTGGAACTGGGACCCGCAGCTCCTACCAAACTGCTGAAGCCCAAGTATGACCCTGTTCGCACTGGCTCAAAGTTAGAGCCTCCCAAACCAGCGGTCAAGCCAGTCGGCCAGCGCGTGCCGGCTCCCGAGGATATTACATTCCGCTCCATCGCCGAAGAGGTCATCGCGGAGAACGACCTCCTAATGCGTCCCCTTGGCAAGTCGCATGCCATCACCGGCAAACCGCTCTTCCGTATTGGCAAGTCAATAGACGGCAAAGGTGGTGTGGTGGTGTACTTCGGCGACGATGCTGTCTTTGCCCAGATGGAAGGGGGAGAATTCCGTGCGACATCACTCGAGGACGTGGTGGAGAGAGCTAGGTAGTGTCGTATAGATTGTTAGCTTTGATGTACAGAGATGGAAGCGTAATTGCTGCTTGGTCCTACTGGAAATTACGTGGAGGTAGATTTCGGTTATCACCGCGCCATATTGATGCTAGCCAGAGTCCTGGTCGGTGCACCTCATCTGTGCCCCGTCAATTGGGAACACTCCAAACTACTTCGAACAACAGCCAGCAGCAAGCCGAGCAAATTAATCAACATGGGTGTCCTGCAGAAGATTGAGGACATCGAGAGTGCGTCTTCTGGCGGCTGATATTCCCGATTCCCCGTGCTGACTATCGCAGAGGAGATGTCCCGGAGTGCGTGATCCGCCACCGCCATGGGAGAAGACTGACGCCTCCTAGCGCAGAAAAAGTTGGCTTGAGCAAGCTTGCAGGAGGACATTATGCTGACACGACTTCTCTTACTCTTCTAGCAAGGGTGAGGGCCAACTATGTACTGCGACTGACATCAGCGACTGAGTATCATCTGGGTCTTCTCAAGGTATGCAGGGCCGACTGACGAGCCAACGAGGTGATGCTGACCTCCGTTTTTCACGTACAGGCCAAACGTGCGTATCTAAGGCAGCGTTCACTAACAACAGTTGCCAAATACCGCGCCCAGCTGCTCGAGCCGGAAAAGAAGTCAGCCAAAGGCGAGGGCTTCGACGTGTTGAAGAGTGGAGGTGCGTGCTGCGCTCGGAAGGCCACAGACAGAACTCATAACAGATGCGCGCGTCTGCTTGATCGGTTTCCCGTCAGTCGGCAAGTCGACGTTGCTATCCAAGATGACCAAGACCGAGTCCGCTGTCGGCGCGTACGAGTTCACTACGTTGACAGTGGGCCGTGACATGACGCTGCTAACGTTAGGCAATCCCAGGAGTGTTAGAGTACGAAGGAGCGCGGATCCAGCTGTTGGATCTCCCCGGGATCGTACAGGATGCGGCCAAGGGCGAGCGTTGGCGGCTGCGTTAACTGACATCAGGCCGTGGGCGTGGCAAGCAGGTCGTCGCGGTTGCCCGGACAGCGGACCTCATCTTGATCATGAGTGCGTTTCGGCGCAGAGCACGCTAATGGGTAGTTGACGCTACAAAGTCGGACGAGCAGCGCGCCATGCTTGTCGCCGAGTTGGAGGAGGTTGGCATCCGTCTGAACACCAAGTCACCAGATGTCGTGTTCAAGCAGAAGGCAGCAGGAGGGATCACCGTGAGCCCACCGCAGCTCTGGCTGCAAGTGGTTCAGCTGACAGCAGATCACTTGCACCGTCAAGCTTACAAAGACAGATGAGCGCATGATTCGCTCCGTCCTCCAGTCTTACAGGAGTACGTCTGCCTCGTCCCGCTGGATCCCGAGCTGATAAAGTTCACAACTGCGACGTTATGATCCGCGAGGATGTAAGGGAAATGCATCCACCCTCCTGACGCTAGATCACCCTCGACGAGTTCATCGACGTCCTCCTCGGCACACGCAAGTACATCCCGGCGTTGACGGTCAATAACAAGATTGACGCCATCTCAATGGAGACACTCGACCGTATGGCACGCCAGGGCGATGGCAAGACTGTCATGATCTCGTGCGAGGCTGACCTCGGCCTCGACTGGCTGTTGGACGCAATCTGGAAGGAGCTTGGCCTCGTGAAGTACATTCTGCCCGGAACTTGCTGACCGTAGGGTATACACCAAGAAGCGCGGGGAGCAGCCCGACCTCGGCGACCCCATTTGTCTCCGCGCAGGTGCCACGATTGAGACCGTGTGTCACGGTATTCACCGTGGGTTGGCGTCACACTTTAAATATGCGCTCGTGTGGGGCAAGTCGAGCAAGTTCAACCCGCAGCCGCAGAAGGTCGGCCTCTCTCACCAGGTCATGAACGAGGATGTCGTCAGCATCTTCACAAAGTAAATGCGCTTAGGCACTGGACGCGGAGGAAGTGTTGCTGTACTAGATCAGATCTGCAGATGCGAATCGAGTGACTACGGCGCGGCATCCAGAGCAGCATGGGAAATTACATTGCAAAAGAGCGAGTCACAACACTGTCAACATTTTCCGCCTTGACCTTGCCCTACACGGTCGCCTTTAAAGCTTGAGACCCAGCTCGTCGCGGATTGTGTCGACGCGCTCCTCGATTTGTGCGAACCACTCAAGCGCACGAGCTGCCTGCTTGGCCGTCTCTTCGCTCTGGCGAACAATCTCGTTACGCGCCTCCATAGCGATGCGGAAGCGCTCACGAAGGTCCCAAGCGGCAAGACGCATGACTTTGCGCACTTCCCGCCCAATGCGCTGAGCCTCCGCCTCGAAGAACGGTGACTCGTCGTCGACCTCGGTGGCCCCTGAGGAGATGAGGAGCTGCGAGCGGAGGTTGCGCCCAACATTGCGTGGGATAGACCGCGGCAGCTCGTAAATGACGTATGCGACAGCGGCGGTAGCGAGGACTCCGATGGCCGGACCCGCCCACTTGCGTACCACAGGGTTGGCAGCAAGGTCGGACAGGTACATAGCAGTCTCGACAAGGGTACGCAGAGCCATTGCCTTGCCACCGATGACTGAAAACGCTCCCACAGCGAGCGAAGCAGCACCGATACTGGAAACCTCCTTGCTCAATGGGATCAGGTCGCGAAGGGGAGAGACCTTGTCGCTAACGACGGAGGGGACCGACTCAGTAACGAAGAAGAGATGTTGCAAGTCGAAGATGTCGGACACGACGACATTGGATAGCACAGAGTTGCTGACTAGTCCCAGGCCAACATTCTGGAGGCCAGATGCCCGGCGATTCTTGCGGGCGTGGTTGAAGAACATTGCCTGCGGGTTGAAGACCCGCTTGCACTTCTCAACGTCGGCGGGCAGGTGCTTGTCACCAATATCAGTGATGTGTGTGACGGTGTCGGTGGTGATGAGACGTGCGTCGTTCTCTACCTCGCGAACAGCCAGCTCGAGTGAGGCGAGCAGAGCCTTGCGGACCTCGGCCGCGTAGTCCCAGGCCCCCAGAAGACCAGGGTAGACAGGAGCCTGGACGCCAGGCGCGTATTCGCCACGGCCAACACGGTCGAGCGCGAGGCGAAGGGACTGCTGGCTCTGAGCTACAACCTTGTCGGTCGCCGATTCCTCTTCGGTGACGAGACCTTCCTCCAGTAGGTCCTTACTGTGCTTCATACGGTCAAGCTCAGGTTTGACGCGCTCCACCTCCTTAAGAGCCGCATCGCGCTCCTTTGCGGCAACCAGAGAGTTGGCGGCAGCAAGCAGCTCGACGTCCGCCATCAGGTGCGTGACGAAATTCTGAGCTGGGCCGAGCTTGGACTTGGCACGGTTCACCAGGACGAAAGAGCGGAGCGACTGCTCTAGGTGAGCAAAGGTCTCGTCAATGTCGTCACCGCCGTCGTTCTCATGGTCGAAGCCAAAGGCAACCTTTGCCGAGTCGACGAAGTGGACCAGGTCCTTGGCCTCAGCGTATGTCTCGGGGCTAAGCTGTTTAATTTGTGCCATGACGGCATGGCGGCAGCGCTCTTTGTTCTTGAGCTGGTCGAAGCGGTTGACAACAATGAAGAGATGGGCTTTCTCGTGGCTTGCCTGCCAGATGAACTCTTTGGCCGAGAGCGTGAAATGATTGGCAGCAGAAACCACAAACACAACCACGTCAATCTCTTCCTGGCGCGCAAAGTTGGCAGTTGTCTTGATCGAGTCACGGTTGAGACCCGGCGCGTCAATGAGCGAGATGTCAACGACGCCGTTGTGAAGGATGGATGGTGAGATGGCCTCCATATTCTCGCGCAGGAAGACACGGAGAGGGGGAGCGGACGAGTCACAGTCTGGGTCTGTAGACAGCTCCTCGAGCTGCTCGATCGGCACGGCTTTGTATGTCGACGGGTCCTCGGGGTTGTAACTTGCTGGCGATTCAAGGATGTGGATCTCTTCCTTGTCACCGTTTTCCCGAGCACTAACAACTTCGACGAAGCGGGTCGTCAGAGGCTGCTCGTCGGTAGGCATAACCTCGGAGCGACGAAGAAGTGCGTTGACCAGAGTGGACTTGCCAGCGTTGAGATCGCCAGTGACGAGCACGCGAGAGTGCGCATCGTGGATACGTGCGTGGAGCAGGTCGAGGTGTGTGAGGGTGGCAATGAGCCGGTTGTCAAGGAGTGTAGAGATAGAGGACCGCTCAAGCTGAGAAATGAGAGTCTTAGCGTGGCGAGTGGCGCCAAGGTTCAGGTCGAGGTTGAGAATCGTAAACTCCTCGTTGGAAGGAGAGGCCTCTTCAGCGAGCGAGTCAGGCTCCTCCGACATAGGAGTTGACGTCTCCGACGATGCCGAGTCTGCCCGTGGCGAAGGCAGGAGCGACACCGAGCGCTTCAACTGATGCCGGTTTGGCATCTGCTGCGACGTAACAACAACTTCAGTCTCCTGTGCTGGCTCGTCTGCAAATGTGAGGGTTCTCCGCCCAACACCAGGGCGTTTAGCTGATCCGTCAGACACTGGCACAGCGGAAACCTGTGCAAAGTGAGGGTAGCGAATCTTCCACTGCTCCTGGTTGAAGTTCTTGATGTCGGCGACGAGATACTTGGTGGCCTCGATGGCATCGGACAACCTGCGGTGGTCAGGAATACTTCCCAGGATCAAGGCACCGGAAGACTTACTTGAGCTGCTTGGCCTCGTAATCACGCACAGCGGCATCCCCAGCCATGCGCGCTTGGGCAGAAGCAGGCTGGAAGCCGATATGGGACTCCTTCTTCACATCGTTATGCGACCCCAGAGGGGAGGCAGGGCGGTATGGCTGCATGCCTAAGTGGTGGCGAAAAGGAGTGCAAGCGTAGTCGTGTTACGCGGACAAGGCGTGATGAGGGTCAAGTGTTGCGTTGCAGGAGAAAGGGGTAAAAACGGGCTTGAACGGGTGACGGATGACGGGGGGATTACGTCTGGGCGTTGAAATGATGAGTGGAGGATGTTGAAGGACGTAACGATGGGGTGGATGGATGGCTTGGGTGAGTGATGGAGTGAGACAGAGAGATGTGCTGTAGTTTGCATTTCCTCCTACGAACCGCGGCAAGAGACCCTGTCGTCTGGCCCGCCCGTATTCCTCGTACGGTGGGAGCAAAGTGGGGGGGCCGCGGGGGGGAAGGTAGTGTCGTGGGTGGCCGGTCATACGGCCGGTTGTTGGTTGGCTTCTCCTAGGAAACGGCCGCAGACCGTTCCCTGGGACTTGATGCCCTCAGCCAACAAAAGTGAGTGAGGGGTCGGGTGTGGGTTACAGCCCCGATGCCGTCCCCATGCTGCCCTGTTGGATATTACCTCTACTTGCTTTATTCATTCCCTCCTTTTACAATGGCTTTTCCATATTGGAAATCTGAATCTGGCGCTCGCGTGGTACAAGCACGTGGACCGTGTTTGCTTTCCTGTGCCTGAGCGGGTGGAGTCACTGGGGGAGGATGTCATGTCCCCCCTTGTCCTCAACCAGACAAACAGTTGGCGTTCAACCTACCCATCTACAACCGACTCTCTCTGTTTCGACGCCCTCAACACGCTCAGTCTCCATTCGGCCTCATCTCTTCCACTTCCCACATCGCCATGGCTGACCTGCTCGACACCCCTTCGAGAGTGCTCAAACGGGTTCAGCAATACGAGGAGATGGAGGTTCCATCACTCCCTAGCTTCCAACTCGACCACTTCGACCTTACAGAAGATTATGACATCGAGGACAGTCCGGAATCTGTCGCCAGTCCGTCCGAGGTAAGCCTCGTTGGAGCCTCGACGCTGATTGCCAGCGCGGCGACTACTCTACACCACACGTTGGGCGTGTTCAGTCCTCCCCACGCACGGCCTCCTCAGCGATGACCGAGTCAACCGTCAAACCGTTGCGCTCCTCTGCTACAGAGGTTCCCACTCCCTTGGCTCACTTCCGCCCTACAAATCGCTTGTCCAACAGCGAACTGGACATCTCGTACGACAACCTTTCTGCGTCCGATGCCTCCACGAGTGGCGTCCAGGGGCCTGCTACCCAATACACCTATGAAGACCACAGCTCCATCTCTGAGCGCCTTCCTCCTTTTTCCAATTGTCACGGCACGGGAGAGTACCAACCGTCTCCACTGGCAACCCCCATGCCACGGTCGCCAAGTCACTCAATTTCACCTTTCCTCAGTCGGGAGAACACTCCCAAGACTGGGAACGAAGCTCGTATACCTAGCCTGAGCCGGAGCGAAGTATCCTCAACCGACAATGAGGCTACAACTCCCGAGGGGCGGGACCCACTACAATTGCCTGTTGCCAGCGTCGACCGTTATGGTTCGTCCAAGCTGGAGGCGACATATGACTTGACGACGGAGAATCTCATCGTGGCCCGGCCGCCATCCCCAGTCATTCTAAGCTCTGCAGAGGCTACACCTGTTGCCATTCGTTACATGGACCAGCCTTCGACCGCTGCTCGCGCCGCTGCTACGCCGTTCGGTGTCGCTCCTCTCCGCGATGTCACGACGAGGTATCACAACCAGCGGCAGCTGTCACCGAGTGTCGACTATCCCAACTCATCACGGACACCCTTCGATGACACCGTCCAGGGCAAGGGCCATCTGCGATCTTCGCCGGCCCCAAACTCCCTACCGCCCGACCCTTCTCCTCTGCGGTCTGCTCTGGCTTGGCAAAGCTCAACCGACTCTTCGTCAGTGACTGTCAATTATGATAGCACTGCAAATAAGCCTAACGAGGACCAAGACTCCAACACGTCGGCGCTGTCTCTCGCATCTCATGACGACCTTCTCAATAGCAGCAGCGTTCGCTACCGCGGAGGCAGCCTCTCAGCATCAGACCTCCAACGGTCCCAACAGTCCAACGTGAACAGATCTACAGGCTCTCCTCAACATCTCGATAGCGTTTCTCCCTTCGCGAAAATCCAAAGGCATTTGAATAAGTTGGAGTATCAGAGCACCCGATCAGATGCCGTCCAGGCGCCCGATGATTGGCATCTTGAGCGTCGTCGGCTTGTCAAAATCATTCGTGACGCCGGCTTGGACATCGACAGCCACCAATTGGAGGGCTATCGGGAGACGGATACCCCAACATCAGACAAGCCGTCCTCCAAAGTGTCCCTGCTGTCCGAAATCGCCTCCCTACGTGCCCAGCTTCAAGATGCGAACGACGAGCTATCAACGGTCAAGAGCGACTTTGCAAGGAAAACGGAAGAGCACTATCACATGTTCACCGAGATTGGCGCCGATTATGCGACACAGATCGAGTCTCTACAGGACGAGCTTGGTCGTGTCAAGGGCGAGGTGACCCGGCGTCAGACGCAGCTCGACATGCTGCGACCATCAAGCGCCGTCCAAGAGGACGAACTCCGCAAGCAGATCGCGATCCTGGGCGGTGATCTCTCTCGAGCGCAGGACGACGCCCAAATCGTGGCAGAGGCATTGGCTAACGCCAAAGCTCGACTGTCAGAGGCTCATGCGAATGAGCAAGCAACTTTCCAGCAGCTTCAAGAAGCTGAAGATCATGCAGAAATACTGCAGTCACAACTTGACTCGGCCAAGCGAGAGGCCAAGCTCGGAAAACACAAGGTGGAGGATCTTCAAAGCCGACTATTTGCAGCAGAGGACAAAGCGCAAGCCTTGCAGTCTCAGCTAGACGCTACACAACAAGAGGGAACTCTTGCTACCAGTAATGCCGACGACCTTCGAAAGCGTCTCGCTGCAGCTGAAATCGTTGCAGAGGACCGTGCACAGCAGCTATCCATGCTGGAGTCTCGTCTCACCGAGGCGCAGTCTCTTGTTGAGGAGCACGTTCGCGATTCCGCTGCTCTTAAGACAGACCTACTATCACTCGAAGAGAGTATCACTACTCTTCAAGCGGACAATAACGCGATGTCTCAACAGAGAAGCGACCTTGAGCGCCGCCAAGAAGACAACGAAGAAGTCATCTCCGGTCAGCGCAAAATCATCGAGGAGCTTGAAGGTGGAGCCACTACGTTCACTGCAGAAATCGAAGCGAACAAGAAGCGCATCGACGAGCTTGAGGGCTTCCTATCTGCTGCACAGTCAACGCAGGCCAGCTCTCAGGCAGAACTGGAGTCGCTCAAGCATCAGCTCGAGATCGCGAGGTTGGAGGCGATGGAGGCCGACGTAACTCGCGACGTCACCGTCGCGTCGTCACCAAACTTGGCCACGATTTATGAAGAGCAACTTGAGGAAGCCCATCGCCTCATTGGGCGGCTCAAGGCCGAGCTCGAGGGAATACCCGCGCGCCATAAGACTCTCGAAGACCGAGATGCTCGAATCCGTGCCCTGGAGACCGAGAAGATCACCCTTCTTGAGCGGTTAAAGGCTCGTGAGCAGGCTTCTCCAGCTCGTTGGGTAAACTCCACGCACACGTCGACGCCTGTCTTCCACAGGACTGTCTCGGCGCTGCGTTCTCCTCGTACTCCAGGTCCCCTCAAGGACGTGAGTATCAGCTGGTTGAGTAAAAGCATCTCTAACACACAGCTGTCTTGGCTCCAAAGCACGATGGAAAACTCTAATGAGTCGATGTTGCGTGCTGAACTCGAGCATCTGCAGATCGAGTTGGACGCGGCCAACTCCCAACTCGACAAGAATTTTGATCGTCTAGAGGAAGCAGGGCTCGGGACTGTTCGCCTCGCCCAGGAACTCGCTGCTGCCAAAGCAAAGCTTGACGAGTATAGGGAGGATCGGGTCCTGCAAGGTCGAATGAGTCACGACAGGGAGGAATCTCTCGATAGAGGTGGCATCAAGTGGGTGAGAAATGGAGGAGCCACTAACAGCCATAGGAACGAGAGGTTGGAGGCCGCTCTTGACGAGGTGCACCAACGCCTCTCCAATCTTCGAGACAACCTGACTGCGGAGAAGGAACGATTGCAGGAGGACAACCGGCGTCTGCGCCTCCAACTCTCCAACATGCGAATCAAGTACGACGAGGAGCTGGAGCGTCTGTCTGAAGAAGCGTCCCGACTTCATGAGGAGGCTCAAGATGACCTTGCTCAATCAACTCAGCGCTACGAACAGATCCGCAAGGAAAGGGACATGCTGTCTACGGTAGGTAGCGAACCACAGTGTGATCGAATTGACATCCAGCGCCTGCTCAAGAGCGAGGAGCTCGTGGCGCAGCGTGCCCGTGAGGCGTCCAAGCTTCACTCGTCCATCAAGGACATGAACATCGTTGTTGACAAGCTCCGCGACCAGTTAACTGCATCGGCCACGGCGCAGGACAAGCTGCACTCTCTCCAAGCCGTCATCGTCGAAACACAATCCTCGTTGCAGAGCTCTCGCGAGGATTCCAGTCGACTGCGGAACGAGCTCCGTATCCTCGCCGACCAGGTAGCTGATAAGGAACAGGAAATCGAAGATCTCACCTCTGAACGCCAACGTATCACTCCGGAGCTGGCGCGGTTCAGAGAAGACTTGGCTACTCAGCGCAGAGAGTGTGCTGCCTTCGGGTCGGAGCTTCAGTTGATGCGCACTGAGCAGGCAGTCACGCGTGGGGCGAACGCTGATAAGCTCTCACGCCTTGACGAGAACCTCCGCGACAAGCAGGCCGAGCTGTTACGGGCCACTCAACAAGTCGAGGATGCCCGGCACCGCTGTTCAGTGCTGCAAGATCAACTCGAACAGGTCGACAGCCAAGCGTACGTAATTTCATGCTCGACCATAAACAACGCTGACCCTTAGCCAAGCAACGGTAGAACAGCGCCAGAAGTTTAAGGCGCAGATGCGGCGCCTCTCCGTACAGATCGATTACCTGAAGGCTGTGTATGCTCGCGAGAACACGTTCCGCAACGCTCTGGCCTTACAGAAAAAGTTCCTTATCCTCTGCGTGGGTGGCATGAGTCTGAAGTGAGTGGTGATGGTGGCCAGGTGCTGACTCCCCAGCGAACAAGCAACGTTGCGTGCCATTGCTTCGATGGGCTACGAGGTTGACAGACCAGCGCGTCCAAAGCGTTCGTTTAAGTCTGTTGCCATCGCAGTGCTGTCCTTGGTTCGCGCCACGTATGTTTTGCTGTCTTCTTGCTTGCTTCGCTGACACGGTAGGCGCATGGCGTCAGAGTGGCAGGCCACGCGGATGAAGAGGAGTGTAGGCATCAAGCGCAACTGACCCGCAATCAGTGATTGGGGAGTATGCTGCGGAACGTGTACTTGTGAGATTCTGTATTTATTGTGAAACAAAGTGTACATACTCGTAGAGAATGAATTTTTTGCCTTCAACATCAAGTAATCATGCAGAATGGTTTTACTAGCACACTTCATCATTGCTCTCCCGGACTGGCCATAAGAACGCTCGCAAGAATGAACGCAACATTAACCACCGGCCCCACAATGTACGTGCGACTAGGCGCAAACATGAACGCCCCCACCGCAATCAATGCGGCGGTCCACTTGGCAGCTTGACGCACTCTGTAACATGAGCTCGATTGAAGAGAAGAAGAAGAAACTTACCGTGTTGGCGCAGTCAGTGGCCGTTCAAAGCTGGTCACTAACACCATCACCAGAGCAGGTAGTATTGGCAAGATCGCGCGGTCTTCCGGAAATGGATGCCGACCGTGAATCCAGACGTTCTTGCCCCACACAGCTAGAGATGGGAGATTGATGGGAAGGAGTAGCGTCATGAGCAGGAGGACCGTCTCTAAAAGATGTAGTCGCGATGGCTGTGTGTTAGTGATGGCAAGATGGCAGAGACACGTACGGAGCCCTCCGCCGAGGCATATGCAGTGAGTGTAAATTGTAGTAAGAGGAGGATACCGAACACGAGTCTGTATGGAATGGCGAAGCCAATTAGGCCGAGTACAAGGGCGCCCAGTGCGATACGCGACCCAATGGCCCATCTGCCGGACGTCTTTTCCACTCGAGGGTCGCTTTTCCTGCTCTCAGCTGGGTCGAACATTATCGCCTCACTCTTGTGCAGGATGAAGAACTCTGCCGAGAATGCTCAGGAAGACTTGTTGCACGACGTACACCACGGCCACAACCCCCCACGACCATGCCACAGCTAACAGCATAAGGGGCAAGTAGGTAACGCGGGTGAGACCCAGGAAGAGGCGGCCCGTAGGAATGGCAAGAGCTGCGCCAGCATGTTGAGTAATGAGCACGAGCGTCGACACGCCAACAGCCCCAAGACCCAGCCTTCCACCGTAATCGCTGACGACCTCGGAAAACGAAGGTATGGTGCCTGTTACTGTCAATGACAAGCTGAACTGTAACCTCACCATGGGAGGCATATTGGTTCAACTGGAGGAAAAGGATAACCGCGACCCAACCGATGCACCAGGCCAGGATGGCAATCCGCAGACGAAGGATGGCCTTTGCGAGCGTTGCAGACCGGTCCACTGACAAGCTGAGAGAGCGAATTCGGCACCTTGGATGTTGGAAAATGTCAAGATGGACGCCTTGGGTTGACTGTGGGAAGCCCTGGAAAGGCGAGCCGCTGATGTGAGAGTGCAACGTAACGCTACCGCCGTGAAGTGGAAAGAACCGTGACTCGTGCGACGGGTTGTAGAAGGGTGTGCCCGGCGACGATGTGAATCGCACAGTTGCCATACGATCTGGAAGAAGGTCAGTTTCTATCTCCGGAGGGCCATTTACCTGAACATTGCTCAGTTTCCACAGTCAATCGATACGCAATAACAGAGGACATTGTCGGTGACGGGAAATGGAGAGCTAGGTGCGTTGAATCAGCCGATCGGCCACCAGATTCTGTATAGGTCAGTCTCAGTCAAACAGTCCCTACTCACTCCATCTTACACCGCTAACTTCTTGACTAGTTAGGCGGCCAGAAAACACAGATGCGCCAAGAGGATGGTGGATCTCCAGCCAGCCGTTGCTCGTATTCGGCAGATTCAAGTCAAGGACGAAGATAGAGTCTTCGGAGCGACTACCTTCCCCAAGCAGGGGAAATGGCTGTTCCGAAACAGCCAGCCACGGGATAGTGTATGGCAGGAAAGTTTGCTCAACACAGTCGCCTTTCGCTCTGCAGAATCGAGCGTCAAGAGGAGGGTCGACCAGCGATCGTTCAGTAGGGTACGTCATCTTGACCATGACAGACATGCTGGTTGCAATGTCGTCGATACGGGTAGTGGCGTCCAGGGTTGGCAGAGTCTGTATGCGTCCGGATTGCCCCAGCAACCACTGCTTCGCTGCTGCAAGCTTGCCTTGACGGGAAGCCGATTCGCCCATATCAAGTAAAGTCCGCGCGACGCGGAACCGCACTTGGTCGCACCAAACCATTGCTTGGTGCTCCACACCTGTCCACACGCCAGGGATGCCAGTTGAGTACACAGCGAAGCCGTCATCAGGTCCGACGAGACTGTCCGACAGAGCGCAGGCATCCGACACGATCTGGACATCCGAAGTTCCGCCACAGATCGAGACGAGTAGCGGTGCAGGGTCGGAATAGGTCACAGAGTTGATCTCATGATAAATCTGCTCCATCTCGTGGTCCAGAGATGCCGGAGGTTGCAGATGGGGCGTCGACATCGTGAGAATGACATCCACCGGGGACGGCTTCGACATTGTCGGTTGCACCAATGTCGTTGCCAGCCGAGCAACGATCCCACCCATCGAGTGTCCGAGAAGGCTCACTTTGGTTGGGCGCTCGTCAACGGAGAGATGATCATATGCCTTCAGCACACGAGCAATCGCCTTGACAAGGAATTCGGCTTGGGAGCGGAGAGTTGGAGCATGTAACGCGGACAAGTCCTCGTTGAAGTCGACTGGATCTGTTAGATGAGACGCGGTGCACCAACCTGCCTGTGAAGAGGTCGATGTTCTTGGTCCAGGTCGCTTCCCTCCCCTTGTGAAACTGGGTGGCTGTGGAAGCTCCGATAGAGCGCGCCTGCTTGTAGGAACCCGCATTACCAGGGATGAAGATGACCGGGACTCCGGAGGGCTGGTGTGAGAGCTATCGTCGACTTGCACAGACTGTTGGTGGATCCATTCCTCCTTCTCGATAGAGATACAGAGCATATTGTGACCCCGTGTTATCGACTCCTTCCAATGGCAAAAACGACGGGTGCATGTAAGCCATTTCGCAGCCCCAGAGTCCCGATGTTGCCTGATCGGTTGCGAAGCAGCGGTAACCGGCCCATGTGAGTAGCACCCACAGTACGACACTGATACCCAGTGCGAGGTTGGGTATGGGCCCCGTGCGCCTTCGATGGTTGCTCGGCCAGCCCATCGTCGCTCGAGCTGGGGAACTTGGATAGGGATGTATGTTGAGTATTTATGGAGGTCCAGGCTGGTAGCTGATGACGACACGCCATTCGAATTGCTTCCGTAATCGGATTGTTGATCTTCCCAACTTCCTCTCCTCTCTGTGTCTCCATCATGTCCAGAGACCCATACGTTGACGCGAAAAGGTGAGTAGGCCACTGCACAGGCGACGCCCCACTGTACTCACGAGAGGAACTGCCTTTAGTTCCTGAGGATGGGGACGGCGACACCGAACAGCGAGCAGTCTCGAAGGGGCTTCGCGGCCCTCATCTGATCCCGAATTCCCATGTGTCTCGTTGACAGCAGTGACGTGGAAGCTAGCATCAACAATGTCGGCACATTGTTGGAGTCCTATCGACGGATTCAGGCTACCTCGAACGACTCTCTGAGCTTGATCGAGGCGAAGGGTGAGCTGCAATCTGCCCTCCAGCTCCTGGAAACGGACTTGGCAGACTTGGACGAGTCGGTACATGTGGTCGAACAACATGGCGACCGTTGGGGTCTTGCCCATGCCGAAGTTGCAGAACGTCGCGCTTTTGTCAACAGCGTATCTTCAGAGGTTGCGGTATGCTTACTCTGGTCCCATCAGGAGCTGATACAAGCGATTGAAGACGGCTGTTGGAGAAGCCTCGCGGACGCGCCACACGTCACTCACTCCGTACCGCGACGATGATG
Organism: Cutaneotrichosporon spelunceum; assembly: GCA_030805415.1. Lineage (NCBI taxonomy): Eukaryota > Fungi > Basidiomycota > Tremellomycetes > Trichosporonales > Trichosporonaceae > Cutaneotrichosporon > Cutaneotrichosporon spelunceum. The sequence continues at coordinate 903,138 of BTCM01000007.1, forward strand.
GTTCTCCTCCAAACGATGACTACTCAGAAGCTGAGCGATGGGAGCGTGAAGAGCAGCAGGTGGGTGGCAAACATTGCAGAACTTACCAGACCCTCATGCGACGCCAGGATGACACACTCGGTTTTATCTCTGGGACGCTATCGACATTGGCCTCCCAAGCAGGACTGATCGGGCAGGAAGTAGCGGAGCACAGCGAGTGAGTCGGCCAACGGGTTGAGCCTAACGGCAGGATGCTCGACGACCTGTCGACGCGAGTGGACTCTACGCATTCACGATTGTCACGCGTGAGCAGGACAATGAAGGACTTCATCCGCAAGAATGAAAGTGGGCAAAGCAGCTGGAACAGGAGCTAATCCCCCAGACTCTCGGAGCTCGTGGTGCATTGCCATCCTGATCCTGATCCTCATCATCCTCCTGATCCTGGTGATTCTGTTGTAACTACTCTATTAGGATGGTGAAGTTATTCCTAGTTGGCCCATCGTTGAGGATCTTCTTCCTCTTGAACTTCACGACGTCCTCTGTTGTGCTGCGCCATCGGAACAGCCAATACGCAACCTTGCCACGCGGACGCCATTGCTCCTGCTCGAGCTTGAATCCCAGGGCGGTCACGAGCTGCTTGAATGACTCGACCGTTGTGTATCGCGAGTTGCTCACGCATGGGAGCGGGAGGACGATGAACAACATTGACGAAGTCTGGGGTAGGAGGTGTGCGCGACAGAGTCGAAGCATGCGCCCTTCACGTCAGTGAGAACATGTATATTCGCCCACCTCGCTCTTTCGGATCGGGGACAAAGTTAAGCACGAGGCTACAGCTTATCACATCGAATCTTTCGTCGTTTGTGCGAGGTTCGCTGCGGTGGAGGAAATCTTCCTCCGCGATGGCTGGATGTCGAGAGTGAAGGTCGATTGGGTAGTTCTTGATCCACTTCGAACATGACGCATAGTTGTCAGGCGTCAAAGCCCCAATCTCGAGCATTCAGAGTATCAGCTTGCGCTTGTTCGGGAGACTCTCACCGAAGAGGAACATCCCAGGCCGTCGTGGTCCGCACGGCCTTAAGCCACTTGATGAGTACATGTGAAGAGTCTCCTCCTCGCTGGGACGACTGGCCCAGGGTGCTAGCCTGCTGGTATGCCTCCAGTCCACCGATCTCATCAGCCTGGTGATCAATGTCCTGCAACTCCTTCTCAAGGGCCTGATGCTGTTCAGAGGACGCCGAAGCAGTCAACTGTCGCTCGATTCGTTTCCGGCGCTTCAAGAGGGTGTGGAATGTCGAGATTGTCGACTGCGTGACCTTGTGAGACGCAGACGATAGTGTCTTCTCAGTCGGAACCAGAGACACCTTTCGTGTTCGTTTAGTGCGGCCCATGAGCGACAGTCCAGTCTCGTATTCCTACTCGAAGGAGCAGACTTGATCCCTCATCATGACAACAAAATTTGGTTCCGTAGTAGCAGCTGAGTGGAGGGCTCTGCGGAACGATGTCGACGTCATGTCGCCTCCCCAGGCCTACCCACCCATTCTTTTGACACTGCGCTTGTTCATCCTCCCCACTCACCCACCACCACTGCTCGTCTGTCTCGAAAACGAGGTGCGTACATCTCTATGGCCTCTACAGCCTCCACGGGCTCATCCCATCATAGGTGACCTCCGAGGTTTCACGATTCACTTGCTCCACAACCATGGATGCTTCCTCTGCCACGTTCGACCGGTCCAAGACCAACGCACTTAAGCAATCGTCTTCTTCCGACTTTGGAGACTTTCAATCTGTGCCAGTAGCCTCCTCTCCCATCTCTGCTATATCCGTCAACGCGTGCCAAGCCGGGGAGGAACCCAACCTAGATTCTGACGATCTCTTGATGTCCTTCGATGAAGTGGACGAGCGCCCCACCCGCAAATCGTCCTTCGCTCGCAGTGCGCAGCACTCCAATAAGTTCTCAGATGGACCAGACTTTGATCCGTCGGCCAGGCGCTCTGTTGAGACCTCGCCGACGCGCTCGCTGAACCGCCCGCTCCGGGGCCGACGCTCCTTCTCCACCTTTACTGGCCCCAGCTCACCGCCTAGGGTGTCGGAAGCCGGAGCCGATATCATCTTTCAATCTCCGTATCGCGTTGGAAACAACAACTCTGCCGCTAAGTCTCTGAGGAGGATGTCGTCTCAAGGCTTGGACTTTGAACGCTCGCTCACTGAGGATCCATCCTGGAATCCCAGTGGCTCAGCACATACTTCGAGGCCGCCTACCGTGCCAGAGGACTCCTCGCCGAATCGCACGCGATCTCTTGTAGATGCCTTGGCGGCATCCAAGCTTGCTACAAAGTGGAAACGCTCCGTGCTCGGTCCAAATCTCATCCAACAGCTCGGTGCCGAGCCGGAGCCTCCATCGCGCACCGCGGTGCCCATCGACGTCAGCCATACCTCACCCTTTGCAACTCGCGACCAGATTGCTGGCACGTACGTCGCGCCGACTGGTGCTCCGGGCTTCCGGGACATCGGTCGTGGTCGCTGGGACGAAGACACGGAATCGTCCGGCCCCAAGCTTGCAGGCCGACAGGAATCAACGACACCTGTGCTGAGTCAGGCCCAAGCTGAAGCTGTGAGTGATGAGGCACACAGTAATGCTGACTTGCCAGTTGCGTCCCCACCTACCCGCGCGACAGCGCATCTACAACACTTGGCACTTGCTGTGTGGGTGATCTTTGCAAGCGCTCACTGATGCTACAGTCTCTTTGGACCAGCATGGGGCCTCCCTCTCGTCGCTGTATCGTGAGTCTGGCAACTACGCGGAGAGCCACAACATGGCTGGTAGCCTTTTAGTCACTCGTGACATGGAGGACCATGTCTTTGGGGTCTACCTGAACGAACCGATTGCGAAACGAGAAGGCACATACTACGGATCGGGTGAAGCGTGGGTAATCGTCGCTTTGGTCCACTAATCGACAGATTCATGTTCAAGTTTGTGGATGGAGAGAGCAAGCCTCGGATCTTCCCGTGGACAGGGCGTAACCAGTACATTGCGCTGTGTGAAGCAAACTTCATCTCGTTTGGGGGAGGGTGAGCGGGAAGTGATGTTAATTCACCTGACGCACAGGGGCACGTCGTATGGCTTGTTACTCGACGGCACCTTCTCACAAAACTCGTCTGCGACCTCCCCGGCGTTCCAGAATGAAGTTCTGTGCTCCGACTCCGGTATTTTCAGCGAGAAGGGGCAGCCTTTTGACTGCCTTGGACTCGAAGTCTGGGCTACTGCATGAACGCTACCCTGGCCATGAGTGCTCGGGCCAAGGACACCCTGCCTGTCCATTACGTCCTTACATAACATTGTGTGGTCATCTTCCATGCCAGTCACTACATCTAGTTCTGTACCGCTCCGAAGTTGCAACGGTTGCAGTTCTAACGAGGCAGGAAGAGAGGGATGAGCTACCGCTTTGGGACTGGGCCGTCGGCTGCGATGCAAAAATACTTAAGCATAAGTTTTGGTCAATCTGGGGAAAGATTGTGAACCTAGGGAGGGTTCGGGGTTATTATTAGTCGATCTCGCTCAAAACTAGACCCACTGAGATGCTCCAAACCTCCAAGAAATTAATCGTATGGACCCACGACCAGACGTCTATTGAAAGGGAAGAGTTACGGCCAACGCTAACACTGGAGGCGAAAACCATATATTGGGAAGGATGGCTTAGGGAGGTGAGTGATTAGTAACAATAAAGGAGACGAGTTGCAAGGGGAAAGTAAGAGTGTAGGAGTGGTAATGCAACGTCTCGTTTGTCAAATCCAAGGTGGAACTGTTTATGAGACACTTGGCAAGTCCGATGGGTGTCTTCAAACGTGAGGGTAGGGTAGGGTGGGTCCGTTGAACAAAAGCGGGCTAGGATTCTGGAACTCCCCGATTTGATTTGAGCCAGTAGGCACAACTCAGTCAGTTTGAGCGCTCGTGTCTTGGGCTTGAGAGTGGAGAGTCTCATACAGCGGGTTGAGAAGCGGGTCTTTCCTTGCACTCATGCTGAATATGATGTTTGATCTACCGCCAAAAGCACTTTGGTATGGTGGGGGATGGTTGAGGACGGATGAGAACTGGTCATTGGCAAACCGAAATGGAACAGACGTGGGTTGTGAAACTAGCAATGCTGTGATTCACCTCTCTGTTGCACAGGCTTACAACTCAAGTAATGATCTTAGCAGCATCGCCATGTGGAGAGAGTGTCTGCCTGCCAGTTGGGGGAGCTGTTACAGCGCAGAAAGCACGATCGACGGTGGGGGCATATTTTCGCAAGGAAGCCTCATCCCGATGTGAACATTACACGTAGCTTCCGATGGTAAGTGAGCAATATAGTGAACATGGAAGGGTAGGATATTCATGAGGTGGTATTAAAAGATTATGGTGCTGACATGTGCAGAGGCCCAGTTTATACCACTCTAGCCACAATGAAAATCCCTACTGCCACCCGAATGTGAATTCGCAGACCATTGGAGACATGCTGGTTCGTGTGACCAAAGTTGTGGTTCGGGCAGCCATGCTGCCTGTCACAAGCGCGCGAACAAGATAAGCAGAAGAAACTACTTCACCACGCGAATAGTGTTTGGCAAGTTTGCTGGGTCATAGGAGGTTGGATACATGCGCAAATTTACGCTATCAGGGCTGACGTTTAGGTGAAGCGAAGCCTTACGTGGGAGCGCTGTCTCATTCAGCCTGAACAGCCCCTAGAGTCAACTGCACTCTGGTGAAATGAGAGCTGAGATCTTGCTTGTTGGAAGATGATATTTTGAAAAGCGCCGAGAAGAAGCGTAGAGCAATCTTCACATTCGTGGGCAACAGTTTGTGTCCACCTACATTCCCATCTCTCATTTGTATCCGTGTGTATGACTGTGGAAGGAAACATCAGTTCGAGTTGCTGTTTTGACTATGCATCAAAACAAGTGTACATGATGTGAAAAGGCAGTTATTTCTGGTTCTCGATCTTCATGCTATCATGAGGAAAGCCCAATGATGGGTGAATCTACGGATTGGGTGTACCGAATGTGCATTATTACTGCGTCCGGTAATTAACCGCAACCACCCAATGTTAACAGATTTCCACTTCAGGTAATAATAGCGATTGGAATCCACACGAGTAGACACCGTGATGTCACGGCGTGAATTGAGACACTGCTGGTACAAATCTACTAATCCCATCGCTTTCTCTCTGCAACAGATGTAGGTAACAATGTCCAAGTTGCTCTTCACAGAACTTGGCTGAGGGTCCTCTGAGATAATATGACGATCTATTCTGAAATACGATGACGAATATAAGACGGGAGTATTAACCACAATGCTGTGCAAGAATCAATTGGAACAGCGATCAGTCCCCACTGGAACGTCACCGCATGGTTGTGCAGTATTCTTACGATCCTGGAACCAGTGTGCCCGACTCTACCCAGGCTCATCTCCCATTGTAAATCAAGATGTGCTCCCATATATTAGATTGACATGCGACTCCAACGGCGATCCCTTCCACGTTCTGTTGCCACCTGCAGAGTGAACCTTTGTTTGACTGTCAGAGTTAACTTTAGATGTTGTAAAATTCAGCCTGATACAAAACGTAGGTGAACGATCGTGTAACGACATCCATCAATACTATCCAATACAGTGTGTCAAGCAAATATCGCCAGACACACAGCAGAAGGAATTCCCATTTGTTTACAGTTGTCACATGCAGAGCGTCGTGGTGCATACTCCGATGGGCTCGCAACATCAGAGACACCGGTGATCGTCCGCATCCAATTCTCCTAGACCCACGGGGGCCTCTTCGACTCGTATGTTAATCTGTCGCCTCCCAGAGTGGGCCTGCAACACGATGGAGTGAACAGGGTACCTGGTGCTATTCACAAATGGGATTACCACTACATGACACTACCCGGCTGCACATCAATCACTGGTATTTCACCCTTCTAATTGGCTTCTCCTGAATTATTCTCCAAATTGTTTATGCTGCGCTCAGTCAGTCAACCTTGCTGGTTACTTGGTTGCCCCGCTTCTCTCCTTGCCTCTGTAATCAAGAGCCTCTCTCTGTTTTTCAAATGACAGACAAGCCTTGATGCCATGAACGATGGGCATCTTTGCCTTAGGCTCCTTTTGTCCCGCTCGTCGCCTGCATATCGCCAACTGCAAGATCTGGACAACACCCCTTGCAGCGTCTGAGGGAATTATCCTGGCTGCAAGTCGAATTCAAGGCGACCTCACCCGGCCGCGCGTTTTTGCTGCTTATAAACAGTCTGCCAGTCAAACTTCAGTTCCCGTCCGGGTTTTGATCTTCTGAATTTCCGGCAATTGAGTGATGTGTGCTATGTGAAAGTGAAAGCGAAGGAGAGGATGAAGAACCGGCGACTTCCCGGAATCCCAGCGGCAGAAGGAGAGAGGAAATCGGCTTGGCAAATGTGAAAGTAAGGCAAGTGTGAGAAAGTGGTGACAAATAGGCCGTCTTCGGATGGACATGCCAAAGAAAAAGGTTGATGTGCTGCTTTAGCCAACTAGTGGGCCAGAGCCGAAGCCAAAGAGCCGGTTACTTTGAAACTTCCTGGCGGGGAGGCCGGAGGGAAACCCTTGTACTGTTGAGACTTGCCGTTTTGTTTGATGAGAACGGAGGGGTGGGCAAGGAAGATCTTACAAGGGTGCTTGTTTGCTTGTTGCCTGACTGTGTGTGTGACTCTCAACGGTGACACATTCATGACTGACATGGCATTGCTCGCCAGATAGGGTTAAAACAGTGATTGCTTGAAAGAACAAGTGGAAGTAGGAATGATGCGAGGCTAGGTGGGTGGTGGATTGATAACTAACTGAGGAGAAAGGACAACACCACTCAACGACTAGAATCTCCCAGTGCGTTCATCGTAGGTTACCCACTAAACAGGACGGCAAATGGCGAAACGATGTGCATCGCGCTATGTGAGTCATGTGGCGCGCTAAAGCCATAAAAATCATTTTGTTTTACTTTCATTGGGCTGCAAAGGGTTTACCATCCAAAACTCCACTCGCTCGAGTCAGCCGAGCTGAACTGCTTAAGGAGAGCGCGACGACGCGAACGCCAGTCATCCGCACCAACATAAGCACCGGACATGGTCCGCTGTCCCGTGAAGGCTGCGCGGCCATGCATGACACGCCAGTTGTCGATCACTGTTGAATTAATGCTTTCAGAACCCAGGGAACTCACCAACGACGGTCCCAGGAGTAAGCTTGACCCAATACTCGGCCTCCTTGCTGGTGCAGATGTCACCAAAGAGGCGAGCAGCCGCGTACCATTCGCGGATCTCGGCCGGGCTCCATCCCTCTCCAAGTACGCACCGGTCCTCGTTGTTCCACCGCGCCTGCTGCAGGCGGCCCATGTGGTCGTGACGGAGAATAGGCTGGCTCACAGGGGGCCTCAGCATCGTGCCGTCGTTCCCAGAAGCGTGGAAGGGAACGGCCAGGCGCGAAAGGGTTTCGTACGCGGCCGGGTCGCGCTTCGCAACTTGGTCCGCGACGTAGAATGCATCAACGAGAAGAGTCTCACCGCCAGTCCCTGGAGGACACGGGTGAGAAAGACAGTGGAAGATCTGCAGCCCCGCAGGGTCCGTAAAGTAAGGAGTGTCGGTGTGGGCGGGCAAGCCTTCGTTGCTGTAGGCGAGGTCGCCCTTAGACATGTCGGCCGTGAACGCCCAGAAGCCTCCGTCTTAATTGTTAGCAAGTGTGCACTGGAGAGAACAAACAGTGAGTCTCGCGAATGAACGACATCCGACGGATAAGCTCTTCTGTGGCCGTGGCGGTCGTCGGCACACCCGTCACAAAGCAGAAGCCATAGTCGTGCTAGGTTCAGCCCATAGAAACCTCTATATCAGGCCAAGTTACTCACCACCTTCTCAAGCCACTTCATGACACCCTTCTCAGCATCGGCACCTGCTTTGTCAGGCATGACAGAGTCGTATGTGACAGTGGGTGGGTTCTCCGCAATGCTGGAACCCCAAAGCTTGAGCCTGGCGCAATCAGCAGCGTTCTCAAAGACACGCACGGAACACGGTCCAGAAGCTGGTCACGGTTGAACAGAGGTGGGTCATAGGAGGCCTGCTGCAGGAAGTTGAGAGGGAAGGAAGAGTGGTGAGCCGGGTCCGTCCCCCAGGTGATGTGAACGGCCCCTTCCTTGACCTCGATGGAGTTGATCCTCACATCCGGGTTCACCTGGGACAAGTCAGCGGTATACATGTATGATGATGAGTAAGGATATACTTACAGGGCCGAGTGTCTTGAGGCGCTGCTTGGTCTTGGGATGGAAGCATGACGGGCAACGGCAGTGGTCGTACAAGAACTGATTGTCGCTGTTGTCAGATCATCGCCTGAAGCTGCATTCTCACAACGTCGAGCTACGCCCGTCGCCCCAGTGAACGACTACCTGTGAGTCGGTTTGACTGAGTTGGGGTGAAGTGAGCTGGGGAGATTGCTCTATCTGCTGTGCCTGCTGAGCGGAGTTCCCGTGGATGGCTCTGATACGCGCTCCGGGAATGAGGCCGGGATTCGTAGTGGTATTGCCGACGAGGCGTCGAAGCGAGGCAGCGCACGCTGCATCACGAAGGCGAACCCGAGAAACAGCAGCGATAGCGCGCGGGGAGATCATCTTGCAGGTATGTGACGTGTAGTTGGAGAGATGAGAAGTGAAAGTGGGCGGACGATGGCTGAGGACTGGTCCTGTGCGTTGTGCCCAGCCGGGTAAACATCGGAAAACTCCGGCACAGCAACCCTTATCGTCATCCATTGTTGGTTGGAATCAGCCATATCATGCGCACTCGCTCAACCTATCGAGTGATTCAGGAGCTCGGCCGCCATGAGAGCGACGTGAAGGCCGTTCTAATGCTCGAAGATGACACGCTGCTGGCGTGCGCGTCGCGGGACGGATTGATCTCCTTGTGGTCCAAAGCGACCCATGGCAGCGAGGCCCCGTTCGCCTTCAAAGCAGCACTTCGCGGGCACAACGCGTACGTGAACTCGCTCACGCATATCCCGCCTGAGATTGGCGAATCGCAAGGATGGCTCGCCTCTGGAGGGAACTCGACTCTGGTCATGATTCACTCGTTGGACACCATGCAAGACGAGCCGATATCCTGCCTTATCGGCCACTCCAGCAACGTTTGCGCGTTACACTACTCTTCATCGCGGAAGCTGTTGGCCAGCGCTAGTTGGGATTGCACAGCTCGGATTTGGAAGCGCGATGGTGACAGCTGGACCTGCCAGCATGTGTTGGAAGGTCATCAAGAGGCTGTATGGGACGTCAAGATCGTTGCCGACGACTCATGGCAAGGTCCATTCATCACTGCCAGCGGTGAGCTTTGGAATGAAAGGCTTGACTTACCTGAAGCTGATGGGGAGATCTGGGTGTGGAGTTGTGGGGGAGATGCTGTGCAACGGCTCAAATGCTGCCCGGAACCTGTTCGGACCATCGCTCTGCTCTCCGCAGGGGAGATGGCCAGCGGGTCGAATGACCTGTGAGTTTGGTAGCCTGCAGATTATTAACTCCAGCGTTATCCGGGTGTGGACCCCGAATGGAAATCCCATTGCATCGCTTTGTGGTCACACAGACTACATCTTCCAGGTCGCAGCTACAGTGACTGGCCTGGTTTCCTGTGGCGAGGATCAAACTGCGGTACGTCCCCAATGGTGGCTAATCTCCTGACCTACCAGCGAGTGTGGGACGAGTCTGGAGTCCAGACCGCCGTCCTGAAGCACCCGTGTACCAGCGTGTGGTCCGTAACATCTACGAGCGATGATCTTGTTGTCACTGGGGGTTCTGACGGCGTTGTACGCGTGTGGCAACAGGCACCTCCTGGGGCCCTCGAGGAAGTACGTCTTCGTCCGTTCAAGGTGGCTCACAACTACAGTTGGCGGAGCAAGAGAACATTGCCTCTACAGCCAACGTAGGAGCGACTGACGTCGATGACCTCGGAAGAGGCAGTGTCAACCAGGTGATAATCGACATTGATATCGCGTAAGATAAAGCGCGAAGTTGTTTTCTGATCCTAGCGACGATCAGGCTCCACTTCAACTTGCTATTGGGCATGGAGGTAACGCTTTATGGCTCACAGAGCTGACTGGTAGATGATCCTGCCACACTCGCACGTCAATTCGGCGAAGAACATGGCCTGTCCCAAAACTATATTCGCCAGATCGAAGAGTTTGTCCGGAGCGCTATGTCGCAGCTGGCGGGGCCTAATGTCGAATGAAGGAGGAAGGGAGATAGACTGAGGCTATTGCAGAGAATCTGTGGAAGCTGAGCCCGTCCGTGCCCAAGTGGGGAGCAAACATTACTCGCTTGGTGAAGTAATGAAATGGAGCATGGTGGGAACTTTGAGGTTCTAGATGGAGAGCAGAGGCCAAAGAACAGGATACAGCTTCAGTATATGGCGCCTGATCCGCTACAACGTGAATGGACAGTGTTCTCGGATGTTCGGTTCAACTGTCTCGTTGGAAGCTAGAGCGTCCTGCAGCAGCAGATCCGGGCCACTGGGGCTGCATTACCAGTTCATGAACCACCTGATCGTTGGCCTCGCAGGTGGTAAGGGCCGGCGTGGTCAAGAGAGCGAGCAGCGTGTCGTGGGCGCGACGGCGGACGCACTGATCAGGACGAGCGACTAGGCCGCCGGCAATCCTCAGCGGCAGTATGGTGGCGATGAGTATGTCGGTCATTTTACAACTGGTTAGTTCAGTTTGGAGGGAGGAGGGGTTACGATACGGGCGACAAGTAAATTGAGCGAGACAGAGTTGAGTGGGCACATTACGCCTGCCGATGGAGTATATGCAGACTGCGATCTAGCGGAAAAGAGTGCGCAGGGTTGTACAACTTGGATGACGGTGAAGTGCTAAGGGATAGGTATTCTACATACGAGCGTTGGGAGCAGTTGGGTTGCCATTGTTGAAGTAGAGGGCCATCTCGTACTCCTTGAGCTGGAACCCACACTTTTCGTAGAAAGCTGGGATGGGTCAGTTTCGGGCGACGACTGCAATGCGTACGGATGTTGTCCTTGCTGCAGTCCAGGATGACCTTGTAGCAACCACTCGAGCGAGCAATCTCCTCGAGAGAGTTGATGAGATAGAGCCCGAGCCTACGACCCTGCATGGACGAGGACACGGCAATGTCCTCAATGTGACCGACGACGCCTGCCCCCCGGAGGAACTTGCGCTCGATGAAGACAGTGCCCACAGCGACAAGCTGATAGGCCGGTTAGCACCATGCTAAGGTACGCTGCTAGTAGGACGAACCTTGTCGGTTGGCTTGTGAATGAAGGCAACGGTGTAGTAGGTGTCTTTGCAGGCCTTCATGGAACGGAAACGCTCCACATAGCGCTCGGGGCTGATCGCCGGGGCCTCGGTGAGGACGGTCAACAGCTGAAAGTGGCCACGGGTGTAGTCCGACTCGGCAAGAGGACGAATCTTATCGCGTCAACACTGATCCGGCCAAAACGCCGCTTGACAACTTACCTCAATGTCCGGCCCCACACGCTCGTGGAGAGCGGCAGGAATGAAAGAGCGGGGGAAGAGAAGCTCAGAGTCGGAGACGGTGACCATGCTGAATGCAGGTTGATGAGAGAGAATGAGAGACGAGAGGAATGAGCGAGAGTTGTGATGGAGAATATGGATGGGAAGGTTTAAGAGGACCTGTTTGTTTCGCTTCGCTGGCAGCAGTGCTGGCTTGGCTGACTTTGGCGCGTGGCGCATGGGCTGGGGTGGGTGGAGATCACGTCGGTCCAGATCCGACGCGCACCCCGGACGCGGCTCGGCTGTGCCCAGGCGGTCCAGGGCAGCCGATTAATGTGGAGGATTGAAGAGGCTGGCGAGGCGGTGTGTGAGCAGGACTGGCGGGAGCAACAAACTCCCGGGATGCCCATCAACTGTGCGCGTGAGAGCGACCGGAGCCAAGACAGAGGGCATGACGGCCAACTGCGGCTCAGCGGGGGTCAAATCAGCCTTAAGGCTCCCAGGGCGTGGGCAGGGTCCGCGGCGTGGGCTTGAGCGTGAATGACAAGGGACAAAAGGTCAGGCACAGCACACAGTGCACCAGTGCGACCGGAAATGCCTGGACGGCTGTGCAATCATCCTCTCCGGCTCAGGGCTGTCCCTCAGGGGGCCTCGCTCCAATCCTAGAATACCATCCTCTCTGGGCGATGGGCAATTGCTGGCCACGTGCCTAACTATAGACATTGCCTTCTCCTTGACACTACCGCTTAACAGAGTTTCAGAAATAAAAGACACATCTATGAAAATCCACGTGGCCCTTGATAGTGGTGTACTGTACCAGTACCTCCCTCATACTCCTCTACTCTAGACCCGAGGGAAGGGTAAGACGTCACTTGTGACCGTAACCAGCTTGCTATTGATTGTCGCTCGCATTCACCAGACAACCGCTGTTATTGTTATTCTTCATTCCCCGTTCCATCGCACGCAATGCCCGCTCCAGCTCCGATACCGGGCAAATTTGAACAAGATCCTCGCGCCCACGTCGACAAGACGACTGGCAAATGGCAGTACGAAGACGAAGAGACCGGCCAAGAATATGAATGGACTGGGAAAGCTTGGATACCGCTCGTGAGCCATGCGCTGCGGCGTTTACCGTGTCACTCATACCTGCTAACTCGGCGTCTGTAGCTTGACGATGACCTGATCAAAGCGCAGCAATCGGCCTACGCTGTTGCAGGTGTGGACGAAAATGAAAGTCCTTTGTCATTTCGAGTACTTGGAACGTTGTACTAATCGTTGTGCAGGTTCCTGCAGCTCCAGTGTTGGCTCGCGAAGAGAAGATCAAGAAGCGCAAGGCAGGAGACAAAGACAACAAACGCGAGGCTCGGCCCGCCAAGGTGCAAGCCACTGGGCCGAAAAGGACGGCTGTCTGGGTCAGCAACCTTCCTCCTCATACAACTATCGACCGTCTTCAATCAGTTTTCAGCAAAGCTGGGGTCCTCCATGTCGACGACGACGGCAACCCTCGAATCAAGCTATATTATGATGACGACGGCAAATTCAAGGGCGATGCGTTGATCATGTACTTCAAGGAGGGGAGCGTCGACTTGGCCATCACGTTACTCGACGATACCGAGCTTGAGCTCGGATCAGGGTACGGAAACATGCGGGTCCGCATACCTGAGCACGATCGAAGCCAGATGAGCGTAGAAGGAGACTCTGAATCTATGCAAAAGACGAACAGCCAACAGTCCTCACAGAAGAAGAAACCTTTGACGGCCGAAGAGAAGAAGCGCATGAGCCGACGAATGCGCCATCTTGAGAGGTGAATTGTTCAACCGGCGCGTTCGCTGACTCCACAGTAAACTCACTTGGCACTCGGAAGACGACGATGATGGTGATGATGGACCGGCAGCGACTAGACCTTCGTCCCAGTTCACCCGCGTTGTTGTCCTGAAGGGAATGTTCAAGCTTCAAGAGTTGGAAGAGGAGCCAGAGCTCCTCCTTGAGCTGAAAGAGGACGTTCGCGAGGAAGCTGAGACGATTGGTGCTGTGACCAGTGTTGTTCTCTACGACGTGAGCACTCGTGCAATTTCGTCTCACTCACGTTGCAGAAGGAGGAAGATGGCGTGATGACGGTCAAGTTCAAGGATCCTGCGTCAGCACAGACGTGTGTGAAGAAGATGGACGGCCGGTACTTTGGTGGCCAAACTGTAAGTGCTCAGTCGGTATCCTCAACAGATTCTCATTCAAGGTGTCTGCCGCAATCTACACGGGCAAGGAGCGTTTCCGCAAGTCAGACGGGCTGTCGTGCTCTGATGACCTCGAGGAGCAGGACCGGCTAGACAAGTTTGCCGAATGGATTGCCCAGCCTGCAGACTGAGAGGTGCACCCATGTACATGTACTTCTATGACATCACTCCTTGGTGGCGAGGATCTCCTCCACACGCTGCTTCTTCTTGTCGTTGCCCCCGCTGGAGATCTCACGGTCCGTACGCGTTCCGATGCGAACGTCGGTCTGTCGTCAGGCATAGCTTGTGTCGCGGACATACGGCAATACGAGGGCAGCCCATCTTGTGAACTGCCTCGTGGCAAGCACCGATGACCTGCTTGTCAGAACGGGAATGTGCGCATAATCCAACTCACCTCCATGACCTTGTCCCAAGGGCCCTCGACGTTGGTTCCGTACCCGCTGAGGTCAGTGGTGTGGGCAACGCTGTCCCTCACTGAAGCTATGGCGGGTCAGCGACACCATCGTCACAGTCTCACCCACCTTATACTCCAGGCCACTCTTCTCAAGCACGCGCTGGCACTCTGCAATCTGAGGGCCAACAGACGGCGTCGGCAGGCCCATGGGAATGAGGCAGACTGTCGTTATAATCTTGCCGAAGGGAAAGGTGCTCACAGTCTGCCACAGCGTAAAGAGTAGTGCTGGTCTTCTGGTTCGACATGACTGGTGGGAGTGAGAAGGCCGGGTTGTTTTGTGCTGGCTGAGGTGTTTGTGAGGTGACGTTGAGGACTACGACCAGGGTCAGAAATCTACGGTATGGGGATTGAGAGGGGCCACTGATAACGAGACTGCGGCATTGATCACATTCTTATATATTCTGTGTCCCCGGGTCATGACAGGGACGCAGTCCCAACTGTCCGGTATACTGACGTATCCAATCTCGAATCTGTCCATCGAGCCTGGGAGCATGGGAGCATGGGAGCTGGGAACTTGCTTTTGGGACTTGACGGGGCACAGAATGAAAAGGATGGGCCAGCCGTTCAGTGGACTGCCTCCACCCAGCCAAGGTGAGCCACAAGGGATAACGCCGTCAGACTCCGGGTCCGCGTTCGCCCGCCCAGCCATGTGTGGACGGCTGCACCACCCAGGGCTCGGCCAATGCCAGACTAGTTGATGCAACAAGTCGCCTGCACCTACTCCCATCGCTTCAACGACATTGCTCACCATGACTATCGAGGAGACGTCGACTTCCCTCTTCTCCACCCTCACCTCCTTCTTCCTGCCCACGTACGTCGCGCGCCGCTTCGGCAAATCCCGCGAAACCCCCGACATCCGCTGACGCTCTAGGGCCCACGCCGAGGCACCTGAGGAGGAGGAGGTTTCTTCTGAGGAGGTCGTGGAGGAGGAGCCTGCTGAGGAGGAGGAGGAGGAGGAGGAGGAGGAGGAGGAGGACCCCGAGGACGTGAGTGGGCGCATCGGCGCGCGCGGCATGAGGCAGCCACTGTGGTCATCAGAAAGAAGGCTTCGGAGCATTCGCACCCGGCTGAATCACCAAACGCGCTGCTGCCTCCCACCGCACGCTTCAGCACGATGCGGCAGAGTTGCTAACATTACAGCAAGCACCTGCTATCCGCGATGAGTGCGAGGCCAACGAGTGCCAGGACGCCGGGAAGCACTTCAAGCACTGCTCCGAGAAGGTGTGTTTAACATTTGACCGAAGTGGAGCGGTGACTGACTCCCGCTACAGATCGAGGCTGGCAAGGGCTGGGAGGGTGAGGACTGTGTCGAGGAGCTCTTCCACGTCATGCACTGCGTCGATGTGAGTACAACTGCCGAGGAGAAGGCCGACAGCTGGTTCCGTGCTCCTTCACCCTGTGCCGTGGTGCTGACTGACGCTTTCAGGCCTGCGCCGCGCCCAAGCTGTTCAAGAAGCTCGCGTAAGCGGCCCTAGGACTAGAATGGGAGGACATCCAGGTCTCCCAACCTCGAGCGCAATAGACCTGTGCCGAGCAAAAATGGATGCAACAATCTACCCGACGTAGACTTGTCTCGGCGAGTGCACGATGGTGACGTTGATGGCGTTGATGGTGCCGGGGTTTCAGAGCAGTTGCATCGTGTCCTCCATCTCCGTGTGACTTGCATTCATTTTCCTAGTTGTCGTTATCTCCAAGGTGACATTCTGTGGTAAGCCCAGCGAGTGAAGCATGACTCCGACTTTCAGGCCTGGTATTGGTGGAGGCTGTCCTGGCTTTAAAGATCACGTGACTACCAAAAGTCTGCTTCAACTGGTCCACCTTGTATGACTTGCCAATAACGCCACAACACTGCAACAACCCATCCACCATGTCTCTGCAGGAGCTGATCCTCTCATCCAGCTCGACTGCAGAATCTTCGCAGTCGTCGGCTCGGACGACTTTTACTCCTGCGATCCAGTTGCACGACTTGACGACGACGGCACACGTCCAGGCATTCAAGACGTCGAGCAACGCCAACAACTGCCTCGCTTACGTGCCCAGCCGCGATGGCCTAGGCGGAACGGTCTGGGCAGTGCAGGAGGGCAAGGCGATTGTCGGAGTCTGGGCCTGGCAGAAGGATCAGCAACATCTCAAGTTCCACTTGCCCGAGCGGTTGACGTGTCTGAGCATCTCCCCGAATGGCACTTGGGCGGCGGGTGGATCCCAAACTGGCCAGGTGTATCTATGGGAGGTGCGTCACTTGTGCGGCACAGTATACTGTTCTAACCTCAGATTGCATCGGGGCTCATGCTCGCCTCGTGGAACGCGCACTACCGCGCTGTCACCAGCATCTCCTTCAGCAGTGACTCGGCGTACCTCGTCACGGCGTCGGCGGACGCGTCCGTGCATGTGTTCCTCGTGTCTCAGCTCATCGATGCTGAGAGTCCATCGTCGCTGTACAGCAAACCCCTGGGGAGCCTTGGCGACCACACGTTGGCCATTACTGCTGTCACACTCGGGAAGACGGCAGGGGTTTCTGGCGGGCGGTGTTGGACCGCCTCAGAGGACGGGACCGTCAAGATGTGGTCTTTCGCTGCTCCGTTCGACCTGCTCGCGACCTTTGTCCTACCTCCATCAGCTGTCCCAACGACTCTCGCTGTCGACCCAGCCGAGCGATTCCTCTATGCCGGCACAAAGACTGGCGACGTCTACCTCATCCCTCTGTACAAGCGCAAAGCGCAGATGGGCCGGGTGGAGGCCGTCGGCGGTGAGGGCGCTGGCGCACCACCAATCAACCTCGCGACTCCTTGTGTTCACGTCGAGTAAGATTGTACGCGCTATTTTCCATTGACATCCAGCGCGGCCGTTACCTGCCTGTGCCTTTCGCTCAGCGCCACACACTTGCTGGTGGGAACCTCGGCAGGTGACATCCACGTCCATTCCCTACCTTCCCACCAGCACATTCGGACCATCTCGACACACCGCGGTGCCGTCTCCCATCTGTCGACCCTTCCGAGTCCACCAGATCTCGTTGGCAAGCCCGTGCGAACGGACGAGTGGGCGGTGATGGATGTTCGTAACCTGGAGCGTATGCGTACCAGCCGAGGAGTCAAGGATGCGCAAGAGGTGGGCGTGCTGCTGCGTCCCAGCTGCCGGACAGGCCGGCTTGGCGCTCTTCGCCCTACCCCTGCGCGGAATATGGACAGCGACCCAACGAGGCGAGGAACCACCTCTGACGGTGCAGAAGTCGCTGCTCTTCAGGACGAGATCCGGCGGTTGAAGGGTGCCCTTGACAAGGCAGTCAAGATCAACGAGAAGATGTGGAGCGGGGTGGTAGACTTGAAGTTGTCATCGTAGTGCATACATATCACATAGCTGTCTCCAATGCATAGTGTCACTCAATTCTCCCCAGAGCGTAGAATGGACGCTGCCCTGTTTCCAGCATGGCCTGGTATTACTATTCGTCGTCCATGTCCATATCCATGTCCTCCCCATCAAGATCATCAATCAGTTCTCCGTCGACGTCATTGACGGCCTCTACGGCACCATCGACGTGATCGACAGGCTCACCGTCACCGGCCGTGGCTTCCTCTCCGTCAATTCCGTCCACCGGTTCCCCGTCAAGGTCCTCCAGCGGCTCCTCGTCAAGGTCCTCAAGCGGCTCCCCATCAAGGTCGTCGAAGGGCTCCCCATCCAAGTTTGCCGCCACAGTCGGCACCGGGACAGGGCCCGCTGCCTCAATGGACAGGTCGACCCGTTTGAATGACGACTTGAACCCTGCCGATTTGACGACAGGTGTGGCCTCTGGCTCAGGTTCAACTGGGGCCTGCGGCTCGGCCAGGGAGGCGAGAGTACATTCGCCGTGGAGTAGCTGGCGCAATTGGCTCTGAATTTCCGATGAGAGGACCATCCTGGGACGTCAGGGCCTCGATACCAGTCCCCACTCACCATCTCTCCCAGATATCCAATACTGCGTCCACCTGCTGGATGAAGACGTTGGCAGAGAGGGTGCCCGAGTATTCGAGGAGGCGGTTGTGTATTCTCGCAAAGTGCTCAAACACGGCGGGCAACCGGTTCTCGAACGACTGCCTGTACCGCCACACATTTGGGAGCGAGGAAGACTGCGTGTTAGCTATGGCTGGAAAGTGAACTAACCGAGTTGTGGAGGATGTCGGACACGAGATGCAGCCGTGCAATCTTGCGAGGGATAGGTGTATCTTCGACACAGAGGCTGAGACAGATTATCTGGGTGACCTGACGATGAGTTTGGTAAACAGAAGATAGCTCACTTCATCATAGGCGTCAGCCCGCTTGAGGGCAAACTCCATAGCCCTGGCCACTTCCACGCGCTTGCCGCTCATGGAGCGCAGCATCGCTTCCAAGCGTCGGTGTGCGAGCTTTCCAAGGACGATCTTGCTGGACGATGTCATCTCCTCCCGCTCGTCCGAGTCCGACGAGTAAGCTGAAGCATAGCCCTGGGATAAGCAACCCCAGTGGCGCATGACCCACCTCTTCCTTGAAGGATTTAGGCGGTGGGTCTGGGAACGTGAATTTTGAATTCACAAAGTGCTGGAAAATGTAATGGGCTGCAGTCTTGGTGGTAAGCTGCGGCTTCCAAGATGAACGTTTTACTTACACTGTTCTCGAAAAGAAAGGCAAACTTGGGATTCGCACGTTCTCTATCCTTGAGCCTGTCGAGCAGTCCAGGTCCATGCTCCTGAACCCGCTTGGACACGTCTTGGAGGAACTGGAGCTCCTCAGCGGGCACTTGGTCGAGCCAGTATGTTGACTTTGAATCAGAGCCACGCGCATCACGTTGCGCTCGCAAAGGAGAAACGCTTCGACCGCGCGATGAGCGGTCTGAAGGCCCATCGCGAACGTTTGGCGATTCTTCAATTAGCCTGTGACGCGGCACTGGGCTTACCATAGGCTGACCGTCGAGGCAACTGGACAGGTTTTCCCCAGGTCACGCGAAGGCGGTTACCGTTAAGTGAATATCCATCGAAACGGGCAAGGGCTCCTGCAGCATCTTTACGGACCATGAACGCGACAAAGCCGGTCAAGCCTGGTCTGAATCGGTCGGTCGGGTGTGGCTCTGTACCTGCTCTTGCTTCAGGTCAGAACACAACACGCTGTTCTGCTTACGCCACATGATCTTGACGGTCGCGACTGGGCCCATCTGTGCGAAGAGCTGGCCCAACTGGTGCTCACGTATGCCTGTTGGCAAGTTGGTGACACAGAGATTTGTTGTCTTTGTTGTCAGCTGGGATCGAACGTTGTGTTTACCTCCTGGGAGACAGGTCCACCACGGTCGTATGCTTCCAAGGTCAGCTTACTGTTGGTACCCGGTCTTACCGGCTAAAGCAGTCACTGATGTCCCCTCGGCTGAATGTGAGCTATAGCTCAAACGAAGGACGAACTTTGCGCCATTCGTCCGAATCTGGCGTCCCTCGCTTCCTGGTTACTGTACGAGTGAGCGCCGCGCGCTGCAACTCGCGTACCTTTTGATCTCTTCTAGGAACGCATCCATCGCCCTCTTGCCGCGTGGCTTGGGAGCACGAGGAGGAGAAGGAACACGGAACTTGTCAACAGTCTGTGATTAGCACCTATACCTTGTTTGTCAAGGCTTACGCGCTCGCGCTCGCGATCGGTAACGATCGTGGGGACCGCTGTAGCGGGACCAGGAGCTGGAATCAGGCGTCATGCTCGCAGTCATTCCCTCACGCACCACTACTCACCTCCTCCAGCTCGAACAAACGTGCTCCGCCCTCCACTTCTTCCTCCCCTGTAGTTCCGCACGGATGGCCCAGTACCTGGCTCATCAAAAGTCCTGGTGAACTCTTCGAACGCTTGCCGGGTTGCGCTAGGCTCAGCATCACGTACGCACAAGGACGAACTCGTCCTCTTCCGCGCGCTTCCTCTCCTCTTCTTCCTTTTCCAAGTCCTTTTTCGTCTTCTTGGTCACTCCGTGGGCAAACGTCCGGGACTTGAGAGGGTCTAGCTCGATCGGCTTGCGCTTGTTGTCAACAAATCGCGCTTGCCCACGAACCTTGACAGAGAGCAAGTCCATTTCATCTCCGGAATCGTCCCCTCGAAAGAGGGATAGGTCGATCTTTTTGGACATTGTTTTGCTGCTATGTCATATGAGGAGGCTGTTGGGCGATTGTGGTCGTACGGAATCATGAAATCATGGCCCAAAGTGTGATGCCGTTGAGTGGAGGTGGGGGTGGAGGGAAAACGTTGTGCCTGACCGGAAATCCCGATGACGGAATCAATTCCACGTGAGTGGGCAATTGGAGTAGCCAATTGGAGTTTGGGAGACGCGGATTCCTGGTGACGTAGGAGGATAAGGGACTCGAGAAGCCTCAGGAGCTCAAGAGAACGCCCGGTTGCCAGGCGCCGACCGATTGCGGGTGATAAACATGACACACCGTGTCCCTGTAACCGACCTGTCACAAATGCACAATCAGTGCTCCATTAGCCGCCGGATCATCGACCTATCAACGGCATGCCCTCCTTGTCGCTTGAGCAGAGAGTCATGTGCGCACGCTCTCAATCTCAATCTAAATCTCAATTCAATCCATCAGCTCACGTAAATGGACCCCCTCCCCCTCAGTCTCGTCCTTGACCTCTTGTATCATGCAAGTGCAAGTTCAAACTCTAGTTATCAAACAAGTCCAAGAGCCCCTTGATTTTTTTATCAGTGAGGAGAAGCCTGTCAGTCAAGCCCCTATCTATCGCGATCGTCTTGGCAGAGCACTGGTTTCTTTTCAGCACTTGAGGGTTTCGTGAGAAAACGACGGATGGGCGCCAGACAAGTGGCCCCGAAATGGCAAGGTCCCTGAATATCATGTACAATCACCCCTGGCGGGATGCGATGTGTGCGCCATGTGTGACAGACAACGCACCGCGAAACACGCCCCGTGCCACGGGCCCCGTAAAATCGCCGCCCTATCCCAACGCCCATCTTATTCGTGCGCAGCTATTATCTGCAATACCTCAGACGCAATAAGCCTGCCGACGACGCTACGGTGCGTACTTGCGCCCCGACGCGATGAATACAATCTCCCCCCTTAGCCTGCCCAGCTCGGCATCCTCGTCGTCCCCAGTCGCTTTCACTCACTCTGAAAATCTTATGGAAGCAATGGAGGAGCACAGATTGTTCCTCTTTGCTTAACTGTCCCCTTAGATAACTCTCAGGAACACGGGCAGGCATCAAATCCACCGTCGGCTTACCTCATCCAAAGAGGGGCGCCACCGGAGGGGTGGCGTGGGTTTAGATTCAGATATAATATCGGAACAGGCGTACGAACCGGTGATTCGTTAACGACCCTGCACATCAGGACCATGCCTTACAAAAGCCGGGGGAGGGTGCGGCTTGTGGGCAAACCGGGCAAGCTGGGCAGGGGTGGAGTAAGTGGTACCAATCTTGGCTCGCATAGTGTCGGCTTCTCGTGGCTCTGTTGCCGTTATCCAATAAGATAGCACTATCAATCACACTCTCTGCACTGCCTGTTTCCACTTAAGCCCACCGTGCCAGTGCGCCATTATTAGTTTTCCCCAACCGGTCTAACCTCAAATCATGGTCTCATCTCATCATAATCGTGACGGCAGTATCAGCCATGATGTGGTTTACGCAAACATCCCCCCGTCCGAGCGCACCGCAGTCGACTCTGCCGATGACCTCCTTAACAAAATGGGTTACAAGGCAGAGCTCGTGCGCTCCCGTTCGACTCTCCAAGCCGCCTTCATGTCTTTTGTTCTGGCTTCAATTCCATACGGTCTATCCACGACGCTCTACTACCCTCTGCAGGGTGGTGGCCCAGCGGTCGTCATTTGGGGCTGGGTCCTTGTTTCTCTAATTATTCTCTGCGTCGCCGCGTCGCTCGGCGAAATCACCTCTGTCTACCCCACCGCTGGCGGTGTCTACTACCAGACCTTTATGCTTGCCCCGCCCCGCATCAAGCGCGTTGCGGCGTACATCTGCGGCTGGGCCTATGTTGTTGGCAATATCACAATCACTCTCGCCGTTCAGTTCGGAACGACCCTCTTCTTCGTCGAGTGCCTCAACGTTTTCGAAAAGGAGCCGGGTGTCGGCATCTGGCAGGCCGAGACCTACCAAATCTTCCTTGTGTTTGTTGCCATCACACTATTTTGCAACCTCGTTTCGGCTACCTGCAATCGGTGGCTGCCATACCTTGACGTAAGTCATATATCCAGAATAACTCCGTTGGGCTGACAGACAAGACCTTTGGTATTGCTTGGACCTTTTTGGCCCTTATCTGCATTTGCGTTACGGTCCTTACCGTCGCAAAGAACGGCCGCCGCTCCGCTGCATTCGCATTTGGTGACTTTGAGCCTTCGTCTGGCTGGCCGCCCGGCTGGGCGTACTGCGTTGGTCTCCTCCACGCTGCGTACGCGACTTCGTCGACTGGCATGCTTCTTAGCATGTGCGAAGAAGTCCAGGCCCCTGCTACTCAGGTTCCCAAGGCCATGGTCCTCACCATCTGTCTTAACCTGTTCGGTGGCCTCCTCTTCCTCATCCCTCTCATGTTCGTTCTCCCGGACCTCGCCATGCTCGTCGCTATCCCTTCTGGCCAACCGACCCCAACCATCATCAAGTCTGCTGTCGGCTCGTCCACGGGCGCCTTCCTCCTTCTCCTTCCGCTCGTGATCCTCGGCCTTCTCTGCGGCACGGCGTGCACGACTGCGGCGTCGCGGTGCACATGGGCGTTCTCGCGTGACGGTGCCATTCCAGGCTCCAAGCTCTGGAGTCGGGTCAACCCCAAGCTCGACGTTCCCCTCAATGCCATGATGCTGTCAATGGCCGTTCAGCTGATCCTCGGGGTCATCTACTTCGGCTCCACCGCGGCTTTCAACGCCTTCTCGGGTGTGGGTGTCATTGCCCTTACCGCCGCATACGCCACTCCTATTTTCGTTTCGATGCTAGGGAAGCGTAGCCAGGTTAAGGCCGCCGCCAAATTCCCACTCGGCAAGTTTGGCTGGGTTTTGAACGCTATTGCCGTTGGTAAGTTGCTTTGGCTGTGACACGATTACTGACGCCAGCCTGGTCTTGCCTTGCTCTGCCGCTGTTCTGCATGCCGTCGGTCCTCCCAGTCTCCGCTGAGACTGTCAACTACGCGCCCGTTGTCTTTGTGGCCTTCGTAAGCATCGCCTCCCTCTGGTATTTTGTCTGGGGCCGCAAACACTACCAAGGGCCCCCCAAGGAGGAGGTCCACGATGTCGAAGTTGCGGTAAGGCGTGCATCCGAGGCTCATCTCAAGAAGGGTGGAGCGCTCGAGAAGACGGTGTAACCTCGTCCCGAAGTAACCCAGTCTTGTTTTGTTCCGTATTCCAAACACACAGTACCAGAGCTGAGCCCATCCAACGAGAAGAGCTCGCACGGATACCCTTTGCGTGCCTCACTGTATCCTACGTTCAACAAGCAACCAGTCCGGCCGAGTGCCGCTGGTTTGTGGGCTATGTATTCTCATTTACGATCTGCATATGTTGCCGGCGGACCAAGGAGGGCGCTGCACAATCTGGGATGACCTTGTAAAATGCCCGACGTCGGAGCGAGAACATCGGAGCTAGACGTCCCTTGGTCGTTCCTGACGTCACCCCTCCGATCGAGACTTGACAGAGCACCGAGAAGAAAACAAAAAGTCGCCGAACTAAACCCCTGTCAACGAAAAGTTGGACTTACTCTTCATCCAACACGCCAACACAATGGTCGCAGGTATGTTGGAGGCTGACAGCACATTTGGAGCGTGTGATGCCTGAACCGCGCTGAACGCTGCGGCCCGGCCACGTCGTTGGCAGGCTCGCGGGCTTCCCAATGGGTAGCCCTCCTCACTCTTCTGCTCACCCAAGCCCTCATCTCACGTTTTAACGCGTTCTACGCCCATAGCTACGAAGCTCATCCACTGCGCACCCTCATCCTGGCCAACGGGACACTGCAGTCGACTGGTGACCTCATTGTGAGTAGCTCAACGAAGGGCGGGCTGGCCACACCACACACACGTGCCCACGCGTTCGTATTGGACCTGTACCTCGGGAATCGCTCTGGGGAATGTCGCTCCCAGAGGGCTCACTCAAATGACGTTGACCTCAGGCACAAGGTGTGAACGCGGCAATCTCGTACAAGCAGCATGGGCGGTGTGATTCATGGGATGCAGCGCGGACGGCACGCTTCGCGGCCTTCGGGTTCGCAATGGGGCCGTTCGTAGGTGGGTCACGCATCGACGCTGCTGACGACAGGCAAGTGGCTGATAGGCCTTGACCGAGTGTTCCCCCTCCCCAAGACCGGGAGCGCTGTGCCAGCGGTTGTGAAACGTGTCCTAGCAGACCAGCTGGTGTTGTAAGTACCTCTACCCAAACGACATGCTTACTGAACCCAGTGCCCCTGCCGGTGTAAGTCACGCGAAAGATTTTTGGCGGTGCCTAACACCAGCTCGCAACGTTCCTCACCTTCATGGGGTTAGCTGAGCGCAAGAGCATGCCTGAGATCAAGACCAAGTTCGACGACGTGTACATGATGGCTCTCAAGGCCAACTGGAGCGTGTGGCCTCTTTTCCAGGCTGTCAACTTTAGCATTATTCCGCTCCCCTACCGTCTGCCTGCGCAACAGGGTGCCGGCATTCTGTGGACGGTGTGTCTGCCAACGACTGTACTGACTCAAGGTGTTCCTCAGCATGGTGAACGCGCGGCAGGACGTCAAGGCCGAGCTCGACGCAACGCTCCACGCCAACGACGAACTGCCCAAGGCGTAATCGATACATAGGCACAGCGCACTTGGACAAGGATACTACTAGACGGCTACATTCGTACCTGTATCGGCCCGTTCATACCTCAAGACTTCATCATGTCCTTACTCATCTAGACCAACCATTATGTAGCCAGTTTATGCACCGATCTTTAATGTCCGTGACGGCCGCTCTGAAGGTGTCGGCTGATTCTGTTCTTTTTACTGTTGAAGGCAAGCGGCCCGAAAGCTCAAGAACGGCAGAACATCGGGCCGAAAGCGGAATGGACCAAGCCGCTCTCACCCAACGGATTGCTGAGGCGATCAAGTTTAGCAGTTCAGCAGGTTGATGTCATCCCATCCCGGCTTGATACAACTGATATAAAGAAAGGCAGACGACTACCTCTAGGGCTGTTCTGCCTTCTCTTCCCGTCCTTCTGTATCTCCACTGAGAACAATTACCATGGCACCCTACATTGCCTCCTGGGGGTGAGCTACCGTCCTGTCTGACTTCTCTACCCCCCATCTTCCGCCTTGACTGACAGCCAGAATCATCGGCGCAGGCTGGATCTCGTCCATGTTTGTCGAGGATCTTGCACTCCCGCGTCCAGACGTAACAGACGTGCTGCACAGCGTTGCCGCCGTTGGTGCGCGCGACAAGGATCGTGCTGCAGCATTCATTGACAAATACCTGCCCAAGGGCGCGACTGCGCAGCAGCAAGGTCTGCGGCCACCACCAGTGGCAGTAGGCGGGTATGCGGACCTGTACGCAAGAGAGGTATGTGTCTCTCTGTGAGGCTGGCTGGGTCCAGAGGTACCTTCTGCCGTGCCTGCCGTATCTTGACCATTGTCAACGATTCTTTGCGCTTCTCAGCTGACTCCAGGACGTCGACATTGTGTACATCGGCACGCTGCACCCGACTCATTACGATGATGTCAAGGGCGCACTCCAGGCCGGCAAGCATGTCCTCGTCGAGAAGCCGGCGACACTAAACGCGGCCGAGTGGGTCGACCTTGTGGCGCTGGCGACGGCGAAAGGTCTGTTCCTGATGGAGGCGTTCTGGACAGCGTTCCACCCTGCAGTCACAGCGCTGCGGGCCAAGCTCCACGAGGACAAGGTGATCGGCGATATCCACGCCGTAAACACCAACTTCTCTGTGCCAAACTACAATGTGCTGTCGGATGACCACCGGATTGTCGGCCTCGCGGCCGCCGGCGGCCCCGTCCTCGACGTTGGGGCGTACTGCATGGTGCCTGCGCGTGTCGCGTTGACCGACAACCCGGCGAACAAGGGCGCCGCGCCCAAAGTAGCCTGCGTGATGAGCAAGACCCGCATGGGCACAGACCTCGACACGACGATCGTCCTCGACTACACCAACCTCGAGGCGCGTGCAGTGTGCAACATGAGCTTTAATGCCCGCACGCCTCGCGAGCACTCAGCCACGATCAGCGGGACAGAAGGCGAGGTCGTCATCCACGACCCTCTCTGTCGGATCACTAAGTTTAGCGTGGCAAAGTACACACCCGGCAAGACGCCGCAGATGCCTGGTACATGGGGGGAACCACAGCTCTTCGAGTACCAGTTCCCAGGGACTGGGCTCTACTTTGAGGCGGACGCCGTCGCACGCGACATTCGCGATGGTCGGGCGCAGAACGAGCTCGTGTCCCACAAGTACACCACGGAGACGCTCCAGATCCTTGATCACGCCCGCAGGCAGGGAGGCTACATTCTTCCCGAGGGTATGGAGAAAGTAGGGCGCGTCGGCGTGGACGACGTGGGGCTGTGATGATAGGCCAAGCTGCAGCCGTATTGGTTGTACTTTATGTCTAGTCGGCTTCCTCGGAGCCGAGTCAGGCACAAACCCCATGTGAACACTTGTTATGAATGAGTGGAACCAAACAGCCATCTCCATCCGCAATTACTCTCCATGGACGAGCACCACGCAACTACAAACAAGGCCAACTGGGACAACCGAGCGGTGCTGCACGCCAAACCTGACACGGGATACAAGGTGCAGCAGTTCGTTGACGACACGACGCGCCTGAGCAACGTCGTAGAATTTGACGTCCCTCGGCTCGGCGACATTGTGGGCCAGCGCGCCGTCCACCTCCAATGCCACATCGGGACGGATACGCTCTCGCTCGCGCGCCTGGGTGCCAAAGTGTGCGGCCTCGACTTCTCATCAGCGTCGGTCGCTGCGGCCCGCTCGCTTGTCGCGCAAACGGGCGACGACGTGGCGTTCGTCGAGGCGAACGTCTACGACGCACGCGACGTGCTAAACGGACACTATGATCTTGTGTACACTGGCATTGGGGCGCTGTGCTGGTTACCCGACATTGCACGATGGGGCGTCGTCGTCGCCTCACTCCTCGCTCCCGGTGGCCGGCTGTTCATCCGCGAGGGCCACCCCATCCTTTGGGCCGCCGACGAGAGCATTCCCGACGGACCCACACTGCGGTTCCCATACTTCAACAGGGGTTCAGAGATGGAATGGGACGAGGCAGACACATATGTCGAGAGCGAGGAGAAACTGAGCGCCACCAAAACCTTCCAATGGAACCATGGGCTGGGTGAGATCATCACCGCCCTCTTGCACGCCGGGATGGTGCTTGAAGTGTTGGAGGAGCACGACTCGGTACCATGGGAGGCTATGCCCGGGATGATGGAGCGAAGGGAGCTTGAAGAGTGGGCATTGAAGGAACGCTCGGGCTGCATGCCATTGTCGTATACCTTGATTGCCCGTAAACCGGTTCGGTAGTTGTTAGTTGATGGAGGACAGCATTTGATGGAGCATAGTATGTGTTGTGTTCTTGACTGGCGTGTAGCTCGTCTGTGCGCCAACTCTTTCCCTCGTCCATAACATTGCATACGCCCAGCGGAAACCGCTCCATAAAATCTGAAAAGCTCTTAGTGGAGCCGTTCCATAACATTGCACAAGCTCTCAGTGGAAACCGCTCACTCCAGTCTCCAACTTGGTTATTGGCCTGCCGATCGCGCTCCCTCAAACGCCAGCGGGCAGGGCTAAGCCGTCTCGACCCACTCCTGGCCAGCCTTGGAGTTGTTGTCCTTGGAGTTGTTGCGGCTGCAGTCGGCACCGACGATCGATCCGAGGATCGTGCGCTTGGCCTCCATCTCGTCAGCCGCGTCGTGCGAGTGGAATGCCGCGTCGATCTGCTCCAGCGTCTTCCCCCTGCTGTCAGCTCCTCCAGCGGTGTCACTCACTTGGTTTCGGGCGGGACGAGGATAGCCCAAACAAACGCGCCGACGGCCCAAATGCCAAAGAAGATGAAGGTACCGAACCCTGTGCCCTGGATCATGGGCGGGGTGATGAGGCCTGGTGTCAACTCTGCGCGATCCATCACTTCTCTTTGGGCCAGGGTGTAGTCAAGTGGCAGTGCCACTCAGCTCTGAAGGCCCATCGTCGATCTCTCCTTCTCATATACATATACTCTTAGGACGCGAAGGCTCACCGATAATAAAGTTACACAACCTGGCGTTAGGATGGACAGCAGCAAGACACGCACCAGTTTGTGCAAGTGGTGATCGCAACGCCCTTGGCACGGCGGCTCGAGGAGTGCACCTCCGCGGCTGTGGTTAGCGTTTCAACGCCTGGTGTGACTAACGAAGGGTCCAGGGGATCGGCGCCCAGCCCATTCCGTACGAGAAGACGAAGAAGAGAATGAACGCAACGCCAACCCACGCCTGCGTCCCGTACACAGACCAGTCCTTGCCGTACACGCCGATCATGGCCGCGACGATAAAGTGCGAGGCGGCCATCATCCACGCGCCGTGGATGAGGGGCGGGCGGCGGCCGACTTTGTCGAGGAAGAGGAAAGCGACGGTTACCGCCGCGAGTTGCGTGCAGTTCAGCACGCCGCTCATCGTGATCTGCATCTCGTAGTCGAGGCCGAGCTGCTCGAAGAGTGTCGGCGAATAGTAGATGAGCGCTGGGGTCAGCGTGGAGACTGGAAGCGATGCGATAACAACGCGTTCCGAGCTCGTTGTATAGTCGATCAAAAACCCACCGTTGATGCCAGTGAACTGCTGGAAGACCATGAGTGCCACACCGATCATGGTGCGCCTGATAACGCCGGGGCGGAACATGTCGACCCAGCTCGCAGCGTCCATCTTGAGCACGCTCTTGATGTCGTCGCCGACCAGCTTGGGGTGTGCCCGGACAAGCACGTCGCGGTTGCGGATCGCCTCTGTGCGGATCGTGATCCACTCGGCCTGGACGATGGGTGAGGTCGGTGGCAGGCGGCGCAGGCGGACGAGGCTCTGCAGTGCCTCCTCGTCACGCCCAACCTGCGCGAGCCAGCGCGGCGAGTAAGGGAGGAAGACGAGCAGTGCGGCCAGCACGACAATCGGCGCCATCTGCACCGCGAACGGGAGACGGAAGGACCAGTCGTTGGGTATGTGCCGCGTGCCGTAGGTGATGTAGAACATGACGACGACGCCGAAGACGATCGACCATGCCTCGAGCACGAGGAACGCGCCGCGGATGTTGGGCGGCGCAATCTCCGAGATGTACATGGGCGCTGTGGAGGAGAGGATGCCGACACCGACTCCGCTGAGGTCAGTGGTGACAACAGGCATGTACGCACCCGATGAAGCGGCCGACGACGAGCTGCGCAAACGAGTAGCTGGCCGCCTGCAGGATGCTGCCGATGACAAACCACACCGAGCCGAAGACGATGCTCATCTTGCGCGAGTAGCGGTCAGCGACGAACGAGCTCATGATGGCGCCGAGGAACGCGCCGAGCTCGAGCAGCGCCGTCATGACGCCCTTGTTGAGCCCGGCCTTGGGCGTGACGCTGATGTCTGTCTCGGGGAACACGGCGAGGAACTGCTTCATCGTGAGCACAATCGAAAGGATGCCCTGGTCAAAGCCGAACATGAGGCCGCCGACGCAGGCGCACAGCGCAGCGAGGAACACGATGGGGTTGCGGAACACGTTGACGACGCTGTTCCCGCCCAGAGCGTCCGCGAGCGCACGCGGGTCCTCGACAAAGTGGAGCGTGTCGGGGTGCAGCTCGATGCCGAACTGGTCCAGCGTGGGGATCGCATCGATGTCAGGGGCGTGGCCGACCTTCTTCATTGCTAGAAATCAGTGAGGTGGTAGGTGGAGATGGTGGAGTGTGGGGCTCAGCAATCGGCCAAGCAATCAGAAGTTGCAATCATATCTTATACGCCGAGACGGGGGAGGGTGGCCGGGTCTTCCGGAAGTCCAGAGGTGGCGAGGGTGGTGGGCCGGTGGACCGTGCTATCAGATCTCGTGGGTGCGATGTCCGATGCATGGTGATCATCTCGTGCGCTCTTGGGGCAAACGGCATGGGCGATGCGGGGGTTGTGGATGGTTATTTTCCAGTCTTTGCCGATGCCGGCCGTATCAATTGTCCGATATCGGGGATAACCACTTTTCCTCTTCGTAGCACCCACCGCCACAGAAACTTTCCGAGGATCGAGTGTGCGCAGTCGTCAGTGTGAGACCCATCTCGGAGACAATGGCGCCCTCCCGACATGTGGGCCTTACAAGGTCACACGGCCACGGCAGGCGTAGTGCGCGAGCTCTTGTGAACAAGCCACAGCCACAGGCGCACGTTAGGTCTGTAGCTGGTTCGAACATGATGGTCCGATCGCGGCGATACGGGATAACGGCACAGGCTCGGATACGTACCAGTTGGTATAGGCCGGGTCAGGTCGCGAGTGACAGTACTGTGGATCCAGAGTACTAGCCATTCCCAGAGCAGATCAGTGCACAAGTTCACAGAGTCCAGAGATCCAAGTCGACCAGTAAAACCCCAGCTCAACCTTGCCCACTGCTGACAGCGCAACTTGCATATCGGACGAGCGCAACATTTTATCACAACAAGCCGGCCTGCGATCAGTTGTCGGGCACCGGGTCGGGTTCGAGGGACCAGATCGAGTCGGCATAGTCCTGGATCGAGCGGTCGGACGAGAAGTCACCCATCGCAAAGGCCGTGCGGATCGACTTCTTGGTCCACTCCTCCTGGTCCTGCCAGAGCTCGTCGACAAGTTTCTCGGCGGCGAGGTAGCTGCCAAAGTCGTTTGAGACAAGGTAGTAGTCGTTGTCGTATACGGTCTTGAGGATGGGGTCGTACACCTGGCCGTCGCCGAACATGCCGCTCTGGATCGCCTTGAACACCTCGGCGAGCTCGGGCGACCTCTCCTCAAGTGAGGTGGGCTGGTAAGCATTAGAGTAGCGGACGGCATCGACGTCGGCCGCGAGGTGGCCGAAGAGGAACGCATTCTCCTCGCCGACGTCCTCGGCAATCTCTGCATGTCAGCATGAACATGGATGCCTGCTCACCAATGTTGGCACCGTCAACAGTGCCGAGGAGGAGTGCACCGTTCAGGCCAAGCTTCATGTTGGAAGTACCCGACGCCTCGGTACCGGCGGTCGAAATCTGGACCGAGACGTCGGCGGCCGGGATGAGCACCTCGGCAATCGAGACGCTGTAGTCGGGAACGAAGACGACGCGGAGGAGGTCCTCGACGTCAGGGTCCTCGTTGACGACCTTTCCAACGTTGACGATGAGGCGGATGACGAGCTTGGCAATGTAGTAGCCAGGCGCGGCCTTGCCGCCGAAGATGGTCGTGTGGTGCACCATCTTCTTGCGCTCCTCAGGTGTCGCCCTCTTGATCTGGAGGTAACGCCAGATGACGCCAAAGATGTTGAGAGTCTGACGCTTGTACTCGTGGAGACGCTTGATCTGGCAGGTGAAGACCGAGTTGATGTCGACGAAGATGCCCATCTCGTTCTCGAGAAGCTCAGCGAGACGGGCCTTGTTCGCCATCTTGATGTCACGGAATTTCTTGCGGAAGGCAGGGTCCTCGGCCATCGGCAGAAGCTGCGCGACCTGCTTGAGGTTGACGAGCCAGTGGTCCGAGCCGAGCGTCTGGGTGATGAGCTCGGCAAGGTTGGGGTTGCACTGGAGCAGCCAGCGGCGGGGGGTGACACCGTTGGTGACGTTGGTAAAGTTGTCACGACCCTTGAACTCGACGCTGGAGAGTCAGCAAGCACGCCCATGACAGCGGTAACTCACAAGTCGCGGAAGATGGTCGCCTGGAGAAGCTGTGAGTGGAGCTCGGCGACGCCGTTGACCTTGAACGAGCCGACAATGGCGAGGTTGGCCATGCGGACATACTTGGTGGGGCCCTCTGTGCACGTCAGCCTAGTCTGCAACACCACGTACCCTCGATAATGGACATGCGCTTGATGCGGTCCATGTCGCCAGGGAAGCGCTTGGCGACCTCGTTGAGGAAATCGTGGTTGATGCGGTAGATGATCTGGAGGTGGCGGGGCAGCATGTTCTCGAAGAGGCTGAGCGGCCACCTCTCGAGGGCCTCGGGCAGCACGGTGTGGTTGGTGTAGGCGAAGACCTTGGTCGTGATCTTCCAAGCCACCTCGTACGGCACCTCCTCCTCGTCAATGAGGATGCGCATAAGCTCGACAATCGAGATGGACGGGTGCGTGTCGTTCACTGCGTCAACGGACTGTGGCGGCGGCAGACTCACTCTGGATGACGATGTTGTCTGGGAGCTGCTCCCAAGGGAGGTCGAGCTTCTGGTACCGGCGGAGAATGTCCTGCAGCGACGCCGAGCACCAGAGGTACTGCTGCTTGAGACGGAGCTCCTTGCCCGAGTACATGTTGTCATTGGGATAAAGGACACGGGTCTGGTGTTAAGGCGGGAAGAACACGCGCGCGCGACTCACAATATTCTCAGCCTCCGAAGAGGACTCGACGGACGCGTGGTAGTTGCCCGCGTTGAACGAGTTGAGGTCGAATCCTTGGATGGGGCGCGAGCCCCAGAGACGAAGGTTGGATGTGTTCCTGCTGTCAACTACGGGATTTTTGTGACTAACTTTGTGCCAAAGCCAGGGACGGGAACGTCGTACGCGACGGCAAGGCATTCCATGCCGCCCGACCATACGGCCCTGTCCGAGTTGGGCACCTCCTCGACGCGGCCGAAGAAGCGAATGGGGTAGGCGACGTCGATGCGGGCGATCTCCCAAGGCTGGTGTGAGCGCGCGTCAGTGGTGCACTTACGTTCTCACGGTCGAGCCACGGGTCGGGAGCCTCGAGCTGCTCACCCGTGTTGGAGATGAGTTGCTTGAAGATGCCGTACGTGTAGCGGAGGCCGTATCCCCAACCTGGGAGATTGAGGGTCGCCATCGAGTCAATCTGGGGTCAGGTAGGTTAGGGGGGTTGTGACGCACGTAGCAGGCCGCAAGACGACCAAGACCGCCGTTGCCGAGGCCGGCGTCACGCTCCTCGTTCAGGAGGTCCTCAAAGTTCTAAGAGTCAGCAAGCGCAAGCGGATGACTAACAAAGCCGAGCTTCTGGGTAGCTGACTCGTACGTGTTGCGCATGTCGAGGTTGAGCACAGCGTTGTCGAGCGAGCGGCCCATGAGCCACTCGATCGAGAGGTAGTAGACACGCTTGGGCGCGGTTCTAGTGTGGTAGCTGGTGTCAGGCTTTTGTCTGGAAGGATACCTCACGTCGTAGTCTCGTTCCAGCGCTTGAGGAGGCGGTCGCGCACCGAAAGGGCCGTGGCCTGGTAAGCGGCAAGCTCGTCAAGGTTGGCAGCCTGGCGGGCGAGCGTGGTAGTGACGTGGCGGACGACCGTGTTAGCGACCTGCTGCGTGTCGGTGGTGTCAACGTCGTTGGCCTTGAGGGCCGCGTCCCAGACCTTGGGGTCGCCAATGGGCGACTCATCGTGAACCTGGGAAGACATGCCGGCGCCGGGGAAATACGAGCCTGGCGTTAGTTTGTGCTGCTGGCGGACTGGGTCCCACCGGTCAGCGAGCGCTTGTGCTGCTTCGGGGGGCGCGCAGTCGGCTGGCCGATTTGCGTCGTGTCGATTGAGTAGGTCGGGCCGGCAGCTGAGATCGAGCTGCGACGCGACATGGCGGGCTGGTGCAGGCTCGGTGTGCGTGAGCCCGGGGGCGTCGACGCTTGACAAGTCAGCAAAGAATACAGTGACAGCTCTTACACAGCGACATGCGGCGCGGAGGCGCGGCACGGTTGAGGTTCTCCTCGGTGAGCTGAGGCTTGGACATGGCCAGCTTTGGTTCTGTTGGATGTGGGAGGAGGTGAGACAGTGACCGTCTAAGGTTGGGTTATAGATGAAAGTGGGATGGGGTAAGGTTGTAGGGTAACTGGTCAATGATGGCAGGTCACAGGGCGGTGGATCGCCTAGTGAGAGAAGCAAGGGGCGGCGCGGGGTTGATGACAGGGGTGGGATTCTGTATGATCTTGGTAAGACGACCAGAAGGGTCAGAGGGGCCGAGGAGAGGGCGTGCAAGAGAGGCAGGTAAGTGGGCACTGGAGCGACGAACCGAGTATTGCAAGATACGCGTCGATGAAGCAGCTTGGGCAAGCGCCGCAAGCGCACAGTACTTTTGGCACCTGCGCCAGATCGTCGACCTCATTTGCATTCCCTAGGTATCTGGTGCTGCGTGTCTGGGCGTGTCTGCGTGTCATGGCTGTAATACATTAAATGGCTGTAATGCCTCCAAATGGCTGCATTATTCTATTGGTAACTGCTCAGACAAGCAGGATAGACTGGGCAATTTCTATTGTTCCTCCAATCATCGGCGTGCCTGCCCTATCCCGGCGGCATGCTCAGCCCGGCTTTCGTCATACCCCCCGTCCTCCTGACCACTCCTGAACTTTCCTCCTGAACCCCCACCTGGCCTTAGTTGCTGCTCTCGGCTCGCCCTCTCCAGTTGCCTTCGCTTGCATTGTCCTCACTCGGGCACCACAGACAGACATACGTGCCGTGTCAAATCCTCAATTGGCCGTGCCGCATCATGTTGACGTCGTACATGAGGCCCAGTCTTCCAGCCCCGGCACCCCAGTTGAATACCGCTCGCTTTGTTACCGATGGATGTTCTTTATAAGCTGCTCACATCGAACCCACATCTACAACTCGAGTGTCAATGTCGTGGGGCTACGAGGACCAAGGAGAATCCGGCTCTGCTATCTTACCCTTGCCCTGACGCGTCCTGCAGATGTCCAGGACCCGAAAGCCGCACTCCCACGCCACCACAAACATGAACGCACACTTGCGTCATAGCTCGTTTTGTGAATCACGCTCTCGCCCTCGCCCCCCCTCGTCAACGTATACGAACGTGATTCATAACTGTGCAACAACATGGTATATATTCCTAGAGTCGCAGTCCTGTCACAGAAGGGGTAAACCGACGGTCGAGACAGGCGATGGAAACAATATTATCTATGGGAGACGGACGAAATCAGTGCCGACGGTAGTGTGAGTGTGGTCGTTGGCCTCGCCCTCGACGCAGACCTTGACTGACTGCATCCACTTGTCCTTGAGGGCCTCGTCGACGGTCCAGCGTGTCTTCGGGTCGGGATCGAGCATGTGCTTGACAACATGACGGCACTCGCGTGGGATGAGGTTGTTGAGCGGTGGAGGGCACGCCGGCGCGCCTTCGGGCCTTGCGCCAGACGGGTAGTATTGCGAGAGGTAGTGGGCAAAGGTGGGGTCCGAATGCTTGGCAACGCGCCACGGCAGTTCTTGGAACTGCATGCAGTAAAAGACGATGGCCGCAGCCCAAACATCGACAAGGCGCGCGTCATACTCTGATTGTCAGCACTGCTACCGTTACTGTTATTGCTACTCACCCTTGTGCTCAAAGAGCTCAGGCGCAATGTACGGCTCAGAGCCGCACAACCCCTTGGACAAGTGCGTCTTCTTCTCCCAGCACATGCGGAAGACGTCAGAAACACCAAAGTCGGTGATCTTGACATGGCCACGGCCGTCAAGAAGTAGATTTTCCGGCTTGATATCACGGTGCGCAACGCCCATCGAGTGCAGGTACTGGATGCCGTGGAGGATTTGCTTAAACGTGCACTCGACCTCGGCTGAAGACATACCGCCCTTCTTGATGGCGGCGTAGAGGTCTCCGCCGGGGCAGTACTCCATGACCTCGCACCAGTGCTGCTGCTCGTCCTGAACGAGGTCGACAGTCTCAACAATGTTGATGTGATGGAGCGTCGAGCTGATGCAGAACTCGGACGTGAGCTTCTTGACATAGTCTTTCTCAGTTTCGTTCTTGCGGCGCTTGCGGAACTCCTTGACTGCGTACAGCTTTTCTTCGCGGCGATCCCATTTGTGGGCAAGGCGCACGACGGCAGTTGCGCCCTTGCCGATAGCAGCCTTGTCACATACACCGTACTTTTTCAACAATGAGGCCGTGCTAGCGCCATCGCCAGTTTCGCTGCCTTTGGTGGAGCCGCGGTCCGAACCACGGGCAGAACCCGAAGTGCGGCGGCCCAGCTTGCCGTCCTTGTTGCCACCGAGTAAGTCCTTAAGCGTAAACTTTGTGCCGCCTCCTTCGCCGCCAGACATTGAGCGCTCAGAGAGGCGGCGCTGTATGGACGGGCCGGCGGGCTCTTCCTTGCGCTTGAGGCTGGGGTTGCGCGAAGGGGGTCTAGAGTCGGTCGCAGGCGTAAGGGGTGGCGACACGTCGCCTGGCCTCTCCTTGGGCTCGTGGTTGAACATCTTGGCAAGGAATCCCTTCTTTTCGCCACGGTTGCTGCTCACCGACTGAGCCCGCGACTGGCGGCCCGTAGGCACCGTCTCGGCTATAGGCACAGGCGCCTGCACCAGTATACGCTCACCGGGACCCATACCAGACGCGTTGCGTGACATGGGTGCAGATGAGGGCGGCGGGATCTTCATGGCCGGCAGCGCGTGCACGACCTGGCCGGCAGCGTTTATCACGCTGTGGTCTGAAGTAGCTGGAATCGGGCGGACTGCCGTTAGGTGGAAGGACACGAAGACATGACCTCACACTTTGGTGGCACAAACGCCGAGTCAGGAGGGAACTCGTGCGGCCCAGGGGATGCGCTCGTGCGGCCAGTAGCCGGAGCGGTCGAGTCAGGCGTTGCTCGGTGCATGTCAATATCGGTCAGAGACATGGTAATATCGGTGACCGAGATGGAGTCACGGCCGGGTGTCACTGGAGAAACAGGAGACGAGACAAGGGAAGGTGAGGTTGTGCGCATGTCAGCAACGGCACGTTGAGCCTGCAGCATTGCAGCATTCTGCGGCGTTGCGTTGTTGACCAAGAGTCCAGACGTCTGGGAATCAGCAAGCAAGCGATGAGCCACGACACTCACCATTTTCCTATCGGCGGGCTTGGAGTCGTCGTCACTAGCTTCTTGCAGGCCTTCAACAACAGGCATACGGGTGAGAGAGTGATTGGGGTACAGAAGGTGGAGACGAGTCGCTGCCTTGATGACAAACAGGGGGGTAGAGGAGCTGAAGTTGGGTGTCCGTCACGCGTGTCGCCGCCGCTCACTTGTATGCACGACAAGGTAGGTGGTTTATCTAGATAGTGAAGGTGTGGGAGTACAGTCTAGAAGCAATCGTATACGGATACGTATGTAGTATTTGTGGAGCGAACGGCTGATGGTCTTGCTGACACAGCTTATTGCGGCAAGCTTGCTTGGTCGAGGACTAGAACGGGTTCAATGGAGTAAGCCAAGGTGTGCGTGGCCGTGTTGATGGATAATGAGAGGACGAGCGAGTTACCTCTTGGCGTATCTATCAACTCTGATGGCGAGGTGTTTGCGGTATGGTTTGGAAGCGACTGCAGCTAACAGTGGTCGGTTGTGAGAGGAGATGATGTGGGTGGCCAGGTGATTTGGGCTGACTGGGGTTGGGTTCTGTTCGGGATCTGGTAGCTACTGCGAGTGGTGCAACACCGGGAAGGATGGGGCTACAGAGGGGGGATTCGACAGTTTATCTGTTCCCCCTTGCAAACTCTTGCGCCCTACCCACAGCCATCACCGCAGCGCACCCCAAGCCCCGGCCCTTGTTACTCGACTTTGACACCCAACTCTGCCAGGGTGTAACACTCTTGCTTAGTCAGGGCTCCGGGTCTCGAAGGCCTGAACCCGCACCAGGTCAGTGCCACGAACAGGCATCTGCAGAATACCACCACTCTCTTGGCAGGCAAACGCGCCTTTTTTTGGGCTGTTC
Source organism: Cutaneotrichosporon spelunceum (assembly GCA_030805415.1). Lineage (NCBI taxonomy): Eukaryota > Fungi > Basidiomycota > Tremellomycetes > Trichosporonales > Trichosporonaceae > Cutaneotrichosporon > Cutaneotrichosporon spelunceum. Next base: position 941,052 of record BTCM01000007.1, read on the forward strand.
GAGACTCGTACAGACCCGTGTCGACGAGAGCGCTCAAGAACTGCCTGATCCATCTTGGCCTCAAATATTCTTGCCTAGATATTTGGTGTAGTGGTACGAGCCGACGCCTGGGGCGGCTAGCTGCGGCGATGGGAAGGCGCGTGCGCGATTACACCTGTCGCCTGCTGAGTGATGTGCAGCTGGCCACGCTGTGCCTCACCGATGGATGGAGAGGTGCTTGCACTACAAGGTGCCACCCAAGCTGCGCCATTTTGACCATTGGACACAACGCTCGCACACTCGTCCGCTATTCTTGGCACCTCCCTCCGGTGGAGGGCTTGGTGACACGTCGGGAGACAAAGGGGCACCGTGGGAGATCCGGCTGCGCACGTGATCGACCACGTGCAGGGGAGATGTAGACGAATGTCCGCCGATAGTGACGTGGCAATTAGCGTTCAGTTGATGTCAAACAAGATTTGAGGCCCAAGGAACCCGAATTGTTAAGCTCCGGCTAGTGATGGTGTTCCAGACCGGTCCTCATGTCCGCCCATTGGCCTTGAATATGATGAATGGCCATGCATGCGACGTAAGGGGCGTATGTTAGGGCCGCCCTTTTAAGCCGGTTGATCATGTGAACGTGTAATTTTGTTTCACGTGATCTGGCCTGTATTCTATACGCTGCCTGCGTCGTCAGGGTTAATAAAACCCCCGAGATTGGCCAGCGTAAAAGGCGAGTCGGCCCACGAGGGGTGCGATCATCACGCGCGCCTCGACTGCGATTTGTTTGGACCCTCATACCCCTTCTCCTGTCCATGCTCAGGCTCTTTTTCTCCGCCGTGAAGCCGTTTCCTGAGATGATGGCGTCTCTTAACAACAATGGATTCAGTGACGGCATGCCGCATCAACGCCGGCTGCGCTCCATCTTGTAATATAGCAAAATTGTCATCAATGTGTACTAATGGATGCAGACGATCCACATGATCCGATGCGAGGTGGAAGATAAAATGGAGGAGATTACTTGCTCAGGTCACCAACGGGGAGGATAAAGTAGGACGTGTCCTTGGTGAGGATACCGGCGAGGCCGGTGTAAAAGGCGGTGACAGCACAGACGACACCGAGACCACCACCGGCCTTGGTGAGGACGATGCGCTGAGTATAGTGACCAGCTGCCAAGAGGAAGAAAGTAATGACAAGGGTGAAGAAGACGAGGAAGAGAGCGACCGAGGAGCGGAGCGTGCCAAGAAGGAAGAGGAACGTGATGATGCTGTGTTGTCAGAATTATACAGCAACGAGTACTCACCCCCACATCGTCAGGTAGATGCCAAGCGCAGCGTCACGCTCCGCCGCGGTAGGGTACGAGCTAAGGACCTCAAGCTGGGGAATGTAGAAGACGGAGAACGAGAGCCAGAACGCGCCGTACGAGGTGAACGCAGTCGAACCAAAGGTGTTGCCGCAAGCCCACTCTTCGACACCAGCGATGATCTGGGCGAAGCCACCGTAGCCGAGAGCAAGACCAAGGACGATTTGGGGGTGCGTGACGTGACGAGCCTGGGCGTTGAAGAGCGAGAGGACCAGAGTGGTGCCGCCGAAGCTGTATGTTAGAAACAGTCGTCGAGACAAGGCTCACGCAAAGAGACCAAGAGGCGCGGGGTTTGCAAACTTGCGGTGGAAGACGGGGAACGCCGGCTGCGAGGTGTCCATCGGGTTGCCGCCAGGAGTAACGAAGCGCGAGACGCCGCTGCCGCCCGAGAAGTTGGCGTCGGTGTTGCCGGTCTCGTTGTTGACCTCGTTCTTGTGGTTGATCTCGGACATGTTGAATGGAAATGAAACGGAGAGATGGGTTGAAAGGAAACGGGTTGAGGATGGGAGACAAGATTCTCGAAAGCAACCACCTTTAAAAGGCTTGTTTGCGTCTCAAGGATTTGGAAACGAGCGGGGTTGGTCCCTTGACCTGCGGCGCTCTACTTTCCTTGGCAGCTCCGCCTCTTGCGATGAGTGGAAAGCCCCGCAAACAGGAACTGGAGAGCGCTTTCCCACATCCCACCCACGGGGCCGCTATAGCCCCGTTCCTCGGCCCATCGGTCGGGCAACTAAACTGAAGCAAAGCATGCCAGCTACAAGACCGAGGCCCAATGGCAATCAAGTGCGCGCGGATTGATCGGGGAACAATTGACGGCTTCAGAGTGGCCGACATTGGCAGACAAGGCACTTGTTTCTTCCCCAACTTGGGTGCTGGAGCGAGAGCCCTGACTGACTGACAGTGGCTTGACCCGACCTGAGTTGATGGCAAAAATTAGCACCTGGACTACGTAGTACCGCACACGGCTCCATCACACGTCAGGCACAATGCTATATCTGCCATGTCTGTCTCAGCTGCGGCTGAACGAGCAGCAACGATCGCGTGCAAACGTCCTTGCACTACGTTTCTGCTGTAGAGCTAGTCGCACCAGTCACGGCTGACGTGAGATCTGGGGCGAACCATGTCACCTGGTTTGTTGCTGCCGCACGACTCGACAAGCATGTGGGGCGGGGCACGGCCGGCGTATTCTGTGCGAGGAGAGGCCGAAACGTGATTGCCGGCCCCTGACCGGGACGCTCGCCGCGTAAAGCCGTCATCCAGCACAACAGCTAGGGAGGTGAAGATGGTACCTCGTAGTGCCTCGTGTTCCTGCGTTGCTGACCTGGTGTCAGCCTCCTAGTTAGTGATTGCACAGCGCGTGCCAAGCGCTTGTTTGCGCCACCCACTTCGGCCCACACCGCTCGGCCCACACCACTCGGCCCACCCCTAGCACGGGGCCCGAGAGATTACCCCATCTTGGACACGGTCAGATCAATGGAGGATCGGTCGTGATCGGCCTCTAGGATAATCCCCGAATCTCATCGCTGGTGATTGGCGAGACTGAGCAAGACGAGACCGGCTACCAACCTGTCCGAAACTAGACGTCGCGGGGTCTCCAAGCATAACCCGCTGCCATCGGCCTACAGGCGATTGGAGCGAACATGGGTTAATGCGGCTCTAGGTAGCTCAGCTCGAGAGATGGATACATCCTGTTACTTGGGGATAGTGGAAAGTGGATACTCTCACTCGACGTTGGCGACTCACTCCAGACTTGCACGGGCCCCGTGGTGGACCGCGACGACGTGTGGAAAAGTGGCGCATGGGGCACAGATGTCGCAACGCTTCCAGAAGCCAGTCTGTGTACATGTGAACGTGCGCAAACTGAAACACGAATCATCTCGCCTCATCTGCGCTCATCTGCCCTCCTCTGTGCTCATGCTCCCAAGTCGCTGCTGTACGCAGAACATCATGTCATCTAACCAGTTCCAGAGTGTGACTGGTATTCCGCAAACTTTTCAACACGAGCGCGATATCTAGATGCACATGCAACTTGCGTCAGGCTCATTTTTACACCGTCGTCCAAAGAGCCCCACATTCCTCAGCCTTGCCCGAGATTCTCATCTTCGTCGCTCACCGTCGCTACGTGGTGGTCATGGTCAATCCCTGAGTGTCAGATTCGAGACCCAATGTAACCCGCTGTGCCTTGGTGCAACAAAGCCCAGGTGTGACGCGGTTCACAACACTCACCGTGCCCTTGCACTGGTTGTTGGACGACGTGGGAATACACGAAAGGTACCGGCACCAGGTGCAGGCCGCGTTCTGGGGTCAGAATACAGCCACTCATTGTCGGCTGATCGGCTTACTGGGTCTTCGCTATCTGCAATGTCAGCAAGGTTTGACCAGCGCACTCACAAAAGTTCTTGGCGGTCAAAACAAACGCCAGAATGGAGAGCGCAAGTGCAACGATGCGGCATCCCCACACAATCATACGGTATCGCTTGGTCTCGGGCGTCGATGGGACAAGGAGGATGCCGAGCATCAGGCCCATCGCAAAGCCGCCCAAGTGGGCGAGGCCATCGACAGCATAGGGACTGTTTAATCAGACCCGTTACCGCCGATACTCACATGTAGCCCATCGCCACGATGAGTACAAACTCCAGTGCGAACATCATGGCCTGTACGTTAGACTTTGCCACCTCTGCCACTTGCCTTGAACTTTGGGCGCGCCTCGTACTTCCAATGCAACGCAAGGTCGATAATCGCGCACGCTTCCTTCCCGTCAGACCCACATCCACCGTGCTACCTACGATCGCAAAAATGGCACCGCTGGCACCTGCTGATGGGATACCAGCTAGCGAGAAGCTGCCACCCAGTATGTTGCCGTAGATGCCTCCAGCAATGTAAACAATCAGCCAAGGGACGGTGCCTATGGTCAGCGCGCCCAAACACAACACACCCATCGTGCGCTCCATGGGCCCATTCATCGTCACCTGCGCAAACATGTTAACGAGGAGGTGGATGATGCCGACATGCAAGAAGATGGGGCTGAAGAAGCGCCACGACTGGTCCGGCACGCCGCTCGGGAACCCGCCGTGACCGCAGATCTGCTCAACTGAGCACAATTGCGTAGGAGGGCTGGGTTAGCTCGATCGAAAGAAGGCTCACTTTGCTGTGTTAGAGGGGCACCCCATCTGGAGGCTGGGTTGAATGTCCGGAACAACGCGCATGCACGGTGCAAAGCGTGCGCCGATATTGATGAGCACAGTCGACGACGGGCCCAGCATAAAGTTGAAGAACGGCTTAATCGAGATCGGTGAGCCTTGTGCTTTGCTGTTGGCGACCAGCTCATACACCATGACGCCACACATGACTGGTGTTAGCAGGCTCCATACCAGGCCAAGTGGACGTCCAATGCGGACCATTCCAGAAAAATCGCCCTCACAACTCACTGGCTGTCAACAGATACACCATCACCGGCCACCGTTGCCCAGGAATGCCCTGTCGACGGCGTTGGATAACGTGTTCGGCCGACTCGCCCATCTTCACTCCCAGCAGACGGAACACGCGATCAAGGCCAGTCGCAAACAACAGCGTATCTTTGGTGCTCAGTGCACCAGGGGCCGGCATGAAGCGACTCGTCTTCTGCGGAGATCCGATCGGTCGGAGCTCGATATCTCCGCCACTACCGTTGCCTCCATGCAGACTCTGGTGGTTGGGAGCGTACCGATCACCTCCAGCCCTCTCACGCTCGCGTGCCTCGCGGCTTGGTGAGCGCGCAAATGGATCTGGCTCGCCGCGCCGCCCTTGCTCAAACGCGTCGTTGCCATAGGGTCGCTCGTCATACCGGTCGTTCTCGCCATAGTATGGATTGCGGTAGTGGTCAGGCGAGTAGTCGTCCTGTCTGTAGTTGTCTTGTCTGTAGTTGTCGTTGTGTTGATCGTATGAGTCGCTGTGCTGGCTGTGGGGCTCGCTGTACGGATCGCGGTAGTCGCGCGGGCCTGTCTGGGCCGATCCTTGGGCTGACGGCCTGTCATAATACCCGGTCTGGTACTGGCTCACGTTAGCATCGGGGGGTGCTGAGCCTCCTAGGAGCGGCGCGTATGGCTCAGGATCCGAGTTCTTGCGCTCCAGTTGAGGTGGGAATGGGTTTGACATGGGGTTGGGGGGCTGGGGGGGGTTGGTTGAGGTGGAGGGGAGGCGCAAGGTCGTTGGGAGAGATCCAGAGTGTGCGCGTTAGGTACGAGCGAGGACGGTGAGAACAGGAACTCGGCGAGTCACAGTTGATGTGTGACTAGTAATGGATGGAGAAGAAGACATGAAGATATGTGAGAGGGGGCGGTGGAACCACGGACCCAGCACGACCTTTGTGATGAGAGGCGGTGCGACGCTGGGCCCTCCCAGGGTATGTGCCAAGACACCCGACAAGTTTCCAACACCCCATTTCTGGTACCTGGCCCCCTAATCGTGACTTGGCTACACACAATTGCAGCTTTCCGGCGCTGCTGCTCAAGCTTGGGCTGGCCACCAGTCACTGCGTTGGGCAATGTGGCAGTGTACTGTCCTTGCACAAGAACGCGACTTGGAATGGGACACGTCCTCCACTTGGCTGCTGCAAAGTGAACAAGCCCAGCCGCGACAAAGGCACTGTACCCTGATACCCCACGGGGTCAGTCGACAAGACTTGCTCTGGACGCGTGGCCACTTATGTATGTACTTGGTCCGGAGAGGATCCAGATTATTCGTGTGCAGATGGTATAGGAGGTAAGGCCTGCGAGGGAGGTTGGGTGGTGGTACTTTGGGCGAGCGAGGCCACCTTGTACACCAAGGCTGACCTCGCGTGCCAAGTGTGGGTTCCCGAACGCTGTCGTCCAAGCGTCACAGCGACCTGGCAGATACCCAGCCATTACCTACTCAGCGTGCCCTTCCAGCTACATAATAGTCGAGTAGGATTTCCCATTTGCATGACCATATCCATGGCAATGGGCACAGCAGGCCTCCCGCTACGCGCCGGCGAGTCGTTCAACGCCGCGCAACCCAGCTCTGAGAGACTGCGACACGACACTACGCAGGATGACCAAGTCGATCGGTACGGGTTTTGTCCCAAATGACTTCGCTGGCCGGTCGGCGCCATGGAGTTGGTCGAGATAGCTAGACGCGAAGGAGTTACATGATGTAGGGGCGCGATGCGGACCACGAGCTGGTTTATGCAACGGCGATAAGAATGCGGTATCGCCGGGAATTTGGATTAGCTGCCTTCCGAAGGAAATTCGGGCTGCATTCCGACCGCCTGGTTCAACAGAGGTGACCCGGGAGGACGAGGAACGAGAGAAAGCGATCGTCAGAGTCGCAAACCCAGGACGAGCATGTTGGAGACGCAGCCTTGAGGGATGCCAGATGTGGCTCCGGGTGTTGATTGCGTTTCTTGGTTCCGGGGCGATGTTGGTGTTGTTGAGAAATGTGGTCATGTCGCAGTCGGGGATTGGACAAGACTTGTAACTTAAAGCACAAAATCAGGGATGTGGTAATTGGAACGTCATTTCACCGCCTCAAAACAGCCGCGTCTTGAAGGATTTGATTCCGCCAAGGTCGTCCCCCGCAGCTAGAGGATGCCCAACAAGTGGATAAACACTGCCCCACAGGCCGCCACCTCCTTCCTCCCCCATAATTCCCATACGCACTCAACACTAACACTGTCCACATCGGCAACACTTTGCTCACCTGCCCAACATGAGTGAGCCCGTCTGCTTGGTCATGTCTGACACCAGTGCAACGACTCAAGGATGCACGCTACAAGTTCTCAGGCGCAATGTCTTCCAGCAACAACAACGATGGCGGACTCCAGCATCTGCGCAATGCAAACGACGACGACACGCCTGTCGTCACGTACTACAACCCGAGCCTGACCAAGATGAACATCTTCCTCCACTCAACCATCGTCTTCTTCACATTCCTCGCCATCTGTACGATGGCTGCTGTTGCCGCTTTCCAGGGCAAGTGGTTTGGCGTCACGGGGGGAACGGGCTTCACATTGCTCCTTCTCTTGCTTGGCTTTCTGCTGGCTATTGCTCTCTTCTCCATTCCCTTGATCTACCATCGGTAAGCCCAGGGGATCTACTCGGCTGACTGTAGCTGGGACAAAGGACGAACCGTCGCGCGGTTCCTCGCGCAGCCGCGCTCCACGTTCATCCTGCACGCCTTTGGGGCGATTTTACAAGCTGTCGCGACCTTGATCGTGACCATCAGTGCCTGGGCCAACCCCGTGAGCATCTTGTCACCCAACGACATGAGGGCTAACAGCAGGGCTGCAAGAACCCCGACAATGACAAGCGCGCCAAGGACCTGGGAGACGACTACAAGAACGGCCTCGGCAGCTGGTGTCGTACGAAGAAGGCGTCGGCAATCTTCGACTGGTTCGCTCTCGCGGCATGGGTTGGCCTCCTCGTCTTATCAGGTCTCGCCTTCCGCAAGGACCGCCAGAACCACAAGGAGCCATCTTTCATCCCACCTTCCTCGCCCAACCGTCTTGAGTCTGCCGGCCCATACTCGGGTGTCGGTGATGACGATGTCTTCGCGGACAAGTACGAGGCGGAGCCGGGACCCCAACGTGCAGGTAACGCGCATGCCCCAGGGCGGCCCTACAGCCAAGGCCGGCCGGGCGCGTTCGCCCAGCAGGAGCAGACGGCCATGTCACGTCCCAGCGTCGACGCTTATGGCGCGTTCGACGGTGACATGCCCGGTGCCCGCGGCGAATCCAGTCGCACCATGCAGATGGCATACAGCGACCCCTGTGAGTGGCAAGGATTTTGCTAGCTATGCGCATTTTCCTCGGATCCAGCTAACGCGCAGACGCAGATGTGCGTGCCCAGGTGATGGAGGATGGCGGCTTTGGCCACCCAACGCCTCCACCGCAGCACGCGCGCTCGCCGCCACCTGGAAGGCCAGGCTACCCCGGTTACTAATCGACGCCAACTGCAAGATTAGCAGGTGGCCGCTGAGCATGTGCGCCGGAGAGACACGCACACACTGAACTGCGCACTTTCTAGACGAAACCCGGGCCCGCCCTGCCTGCGATCCGTTCTGTATACACTATCATAGATCCAACGACGTCCATGCAACCCTTCGAATAATTACGAGTCTACATGCTAACAGCGAGTCCGAGCGCAGCGAGCGCAAGGCCAGAGATAAAGTCGAGCGCACTGCTCACACCACGGACGGTCGAGAAGGCCGAGTTGGCGGCAGCAAGGTCCTGGGCGAGGTCAGCGATCGATCTTCACTTCTCGTCCCATTCTCCCTTGTCTGGCCCTTCGTCATCCGTCATCTTTGCCTCTTGGTCTCCCAACTCTTATTTTCTCCTCCACTCTTCATCTCGAGCATCCTCTTCTTTCAACTCTCCCCTCCCTTTCCTCTCTCTTGAATCCCTCCTCCCTCCACTCCCGTTCTACTCACAATCTCATCGCCCGACTTCTCGGACCGGTGGTGCTTGTACGCGAGCCTGAGCGCGCGCGGCCCAACAGCGATCCAGTTGATGAGCTGCGGCACAAACGCCGCAAGGATCAGCAGGCCCTGCTGGCCCTCCTCGATGTTCCACCACGCCGCGCGGCGCAGAAGAACAGGGTGGAAGTAGAGGTGCGTTGCGAGGAGCGCACCTGTCAGCAGGGTCGACGTGCCAAAGTACGCGGGGTGCATGCCAGCCTGGAGGTGGGCGAAGGACTCGCGGTCGAGCGTCGTGTACGCCTTGCGCGTCGCCTTGGGTCAGCGGATTGCCACCCAGTGCGGGCGCACGAGAAGCTGCCACACGTTGGTGCCCAGCGCCGTACCCCATGTGAGGAGGTAGAAGCCCTTGAGGGTGAAGGGAGCGAGTACGTTGGTCATGGTGGTGTGTGCGATGGAGAAATCGAATGCGCCGTTGTCGACAACAACTGGTCCCGGCCAGGGCCAATAGGAGATGGGCATGACCTCATTTACCCCTTCATTCCACACCGAGCCAGCACCCCTCCAACCAGTGAACTGCATTGTCACGTAGGCGGTGTGGAATATCTACTATGCGTGACATGCGACTATCGGATTATCAACTGCGCTGTGCGCTCCCTGCCGGTACTTGTGGCGAGAAGGCAGGACGCACGAGAGGGGCGCTGGGTGCGGGTGAGCTGGGCCCAGCCTGTGTAGGCTTGCTGGGCGCATTCAAGTGGTGTTGGAAAGAGTTCTGTGGCGCCGATCCGCCAGAGAGAAAGTCGGTGAAACCTGGGTAGCGAGACGCGTGACCCTCTGGCTGGGTTACTGGGGAGACTGTCGGTTTGGTCTCAGCAGTTGGTTGGGCCGCGGCTGCTCTCCCAGCCGCAGCGGCCAGCGGTCGAGGCGGCTGCCGAACAGCGTGTCCGTTCATCCGCCCGTCGCCGTTCGGCTGCGCTGGCACTTCGCGCCGTGGTGGGATCGAGTACGGGTCCGCCCTACGCGGCGGCACTTGCGGCTGTGATCGTGATGGCCCAGCCGCAGAGGCCGCGGGCATCCGCGACACTTCTGGTGGGTGTGCGTGCGACTGCGCGACGTGCTGGCTCGCAGCGGGTTGCCTGTGAGGTTGCTGAGGCGGCCGCTGGGCCTGGAGTTCCTGATGCCGCCTGTCGGCGTGTGGCTGGTCACCTTGCAGGTATGTTGCTGGATGTTGCGCAGCCTGATACGGGTACATCGAGGTCGACGGCTGACCATACGACCCGTACATGGGCGACGCATGTCGCGACGCTGCTTGCTGTTGTTGTTGCTGCAGCCGTCGCGCCTGCCGTTAGCTTGGACGGGCAGATCACTCACTTCCATGAGTCGAAGGTCTTTCAATGCGTCCTCTGCCGATAACCTTGGTGGGACGGCGCCGGCAGACCAGTCGAAAGGCCTTGGTGGCCGGTCAACGCGCGGAACCGGTCGATAGACCTTTGGTGTCTCCAGCTCATTCTTCTCGCGCGCCAGGCGCCGACGCTTGCTCCACGTCGCCTCAAACTCGTCCCAGTGAAGCCGGTCTCGCTCGTCCTGGATGTCAGTGCGTCGGCTTACCGTCAACTCACAGTCCATGTCGACCAGGAAATCTTGTCCTCGATCTTGCGCCAGGTACCCAGGTCCTTGGTCGTCTCTTGGTGTCTCCGCGACGCGACTTCGTGCAGCCGCTCGCGTCGTGTTTGTAGCGTCTGGTTCAGCTGGACCAGAGCGGGATGGGTGCCTGGATGTCAGCAACGTTGCTCTCAGCCACTCTCACCGTTGAGGACCATCTCCTCCTCGCGCGCAGCCTCCTCCAGTCGTTCAACGTAGAGGCGGTCACGCAGAGCCGCAAACTTGACCTCGAGCGCGAACATCGCGCGGACTGCAGCTGGTGTTGGTAACGGCGCGTGGGACGAGTGTCCGGCGCGAAACTGCACTATTGCTGGTCGTTAGCATTGCCCAGGGCGATACACCAACCAGTGTCTGCCGCGTCCGTCTCGTCGGCCTCCTCTTCAGCCTCAGCCTCTGCATCCTCCTCCCCGTCCGCCTCTGGTGCTTCTTCCGGTTGGGGCTCGGCTTCTGCGACCTCCTCGAGCTCGATGTCGCCATCGCCAGCTTCCTGCTTGACAGAGCTGTCCTCAACTTGGACCACATCGAGGTTCTCGACAGCGGCTCCCTCTGCAGCATCTTCTGCACGCATGGTGATGTCACCATCTTCTTCCTCTGCCGCGGGGGGTTAGTTCCTCGTCCCCGCTATCGGGGTCTGGTCCTGCCTTGCTTGCACCGCGATCCCCGGGTGCCTCGTCGTCGGCGAGCGCAGCGTCATCATCGCCATCGTTGGCGGGCTTGGTGATGGGGGTGTCGTCGGGAGCATCGGCTGTTTCGTGCGGCGAGGAGGGAAGGGCTTCAGGATGGGGAGGGTCGGAAGGGGGCGGGGGGGGGTGAGAGAAGGTGATGGCGAGAGTGGAGAACCCTCGGGTGACCTTTGGCGTCAGCAAGCACAATCGTGTCGCACTCACTGCCTCATGTGACCGTCAGCTGCCGCGCCACCATCCGCTTCGTCCTCGTCGCCAATGTCCGACAGCACGTCCAACGCGTCGTCGTCGACTGGGCCAAGCTCGTTGGTCGGCTCGTCCATCTCTTCCTCGTCCTCCGTGAGGTCACTCTCTGTGAGGGGCTCTGTTAATGTCGTTGGGCTACTGCCGCCCACAATGCCAGGTTCGTCGTCTGCTGTCGCTGGCGTCCCAAGGTTGAGGGCGGTGAGCGGCGCCCTGCTAGCTCCGGTCGGGACCTGCGGTGGCGACGGCGATGCCGATGACAAAGGCGAGGACGACCTCCGCAGTGCAGACATGAGTAAAGGGTGGCGGATGGGCTGCGCGTCTGCGGCGGGGCAGCGGTGACGGTGGGTCGAGCCGACTGGGGCCGGACAGACTTGAAGCTCTGCAAGGGTGGGGTAGAGGGAGCTCCTCAAGCGGGAAAAGCAAGGAGTGTGACAGGGTAAGGATATGGGTAGAAGAGCAGTGGTAGGGTATGTGTGCAGTGCAGACGTGGATGTGTTGATGAATAGAGGTGTAGAGTGTAGAATCGTGAAGAGTGGATGCGAGGACAAGCAAGAATGAGGCGCTTGGCTTGACCCCGCCCATGAGGTGGTGGTCTTGGGTACTGTACCTTAGTTGGTTAGCTTTCGACTTACCTGGCGGGTTGTGGGTTACGCGCTTGCCTTACCGGCCCACCCCACCGAATTTACTCCCGTCGCCAAACCTCCACCAACCCACTGCAATGCACTCTTAAACTCCACCTCCGGCAGACCGGGCCGCAGTGACATCATTACAACCTCGCCACTTGGGCAACACACAACACATCGTGCTCCACCCAGCTCGTCTGGATGTCAAGGTGCTCTGGACATGGCAATCTGCAACCCATTGGCGGCCTGTAATCCAGCTGAGTGCCGTCTAGCCCAAGACAAGTCCTATCTCTGAGTAGCGGAGCCGCCTACCATTCCACCCTTCCTGTGTCGCTACTCTTCTCCGCCAACCAGTCGCAGTGATGCGTGGGCATGTGACATGACTTGCACCAAACTCAGCTCTATAGCTCAGTATTCATCTACCCCTCAAAGGTTGCCCAGCTGCTTGAACGGGTGAGCCGGTCCGATTGGCGGTTTGCATCAGACTCATTTCAGTAGCCGTGGCAATAGATCAGTTGGACATGGCAAGCACAAATGAGTATGGCCAGTATGAGAGGGATGACTCGGCGATGTCATCAAAATCACGCCGAATTTTCGCTGGAACATGGTGGATGGTGCTGTTCTCGGCTGCCACAGGCGGAGAATTTTCTAATTCCGTCTCTGGAGGGGAAGACTGCAGAGACGGGTTCTGGCGTCCAGGGACGGGGAGCCAGGGTGTAGGTGCATTGGGCCACAATTACTGCGAGGCCTGACGGGGCCTGGCGAGGCGCGGTACAGTACGGTTTTGGTGGGTAAGGTATCAGTCGACGCTAAGCTGTCCTGGCGTCCTGGCTGGCGGGGCACGCTGGCTCTCCACTCAGCAATCGGCATCCTCAACAACTCGTGCACACTCGCCATCTTGCTTCATCACTCTTCTCCACAGCTTCATCAACACATCCTCGCGCGTCACATTTGTGAGCTAACCTTCCATCACCGCATCTTCCTTGTCCTGTTAATAAAATCCTACCCACATCGCACATCCGCCCAGTCTTCGCCTCCCTGGCCCCCAGTTTGCTGTGCTGACCCATTCTCCTTTGCCATTTGGTTTTGCGACCGATCAATCTTGCCACCACACCTTCTTCCTCCTTTAGTTACTCCAGCCATCTGCATCAGCGAGTACTATCAACATGGCTCTCAAGCGCATTAACAAGGTGAGCATGCGGCACAAGGCGCAGGCGCACGCCTGCGTGTTTGACAAACCGCACGGTCCCGCGCAACACGTCAGAAGCACACTCACACGACAGGAGCTCATCGACCTTGGCCGCGACCCTCCTTCCTCGTGCTCTGCGGGTCCCATCGGCGACAACCTCTTCCAATGGCAGGCAACCATCATGGGTCCTGTGAGCTGCGCAGATGACGCATGGCTATGGTGCAATCACTGACGATCCAGGCCGACTCGCCGTACTCGGGTGGTGTCTTCTTCCTGTTCGTTTGAGCTGCTAGCAACTCGTAATAGTTGATTAACGTCAGTTCCCTCACCTTCCCCACGGACTACCCCTTCAAGCCCCCCAAGGTCTCATTCACGACCAAGATCTACCACCCCAACATCAACGCCAACGGGTCCATCTGCCTTGACATTCTGCGAGACCAATGGAGCCCGGCTCTAACCATTTCGAAGGGTACGCTTAGCTGACTAATTTGAGTATTCCGCTCCGCTGACTCATCAGTCCTGCTTTCGATCTGCTCCATGCTAACCGACCCCAACCCCGACGACCCCCTTGTCCCCGAGATCGCGCACGTAAGTCACACTGAACGGCGAGGTCAAAGGACCGGCTGACCCAACAGACCTACAAAACGGACCGTGCGCGTTACGAGGCCACTGCCCGGGAATGGACCCACAAGTGAGTGGAACTGGAGGGGGATGGCGATGAAGACGGCGCAGCTGACGCAACAGGTACGCGACGTAGTAGCGTCAAGTTGGTGGTGACACGTTTCATGGACTCGTTCCATGTCATGCGCGAGAGCTATTCCCTTCACGATGACTAGTTGTGGCCTGTTGCATCACATGTCGCAGTCTGTTGCAGGTCGCGAGCTGCGGGCGGAGGTGGAGCGAGACGCTAGCAAATTCATGACGGAACTGAATTTCTGCGGACGCCCGGCTAACCGGTCGACTGGACTGTGGACAAAAGTGTACAACGCATGGAGCAAGTCGCTTCAAGTTGGCGCGAACGTCTCTGCGCCGCGGCTTCATTCACAATCTCACCCGGCTAACCTAACCTCAAGTTGCCTGACCACCCGAGAGGTTCCGTCATGCTTTCGTTCCTTGGGCGTACCTACTCATTTCTCAGCAAATGCGCAAAGACGGACAACAGGCAGCACTCCAACTTGCATGTGAGGCGCGGGATTAATGCATCCCATCCACCCAGCTATATCAAGAAGAAACGAGGTAGGGGATGCGGGGTAGAAACAGAGCATAATCGAGTAGGATAGTGGACACGTCGTAGAGTGTATGTATGGCCCGGAAATTAGTGGAGCACAGAGCGAACGTAGCCTAGAGCCGACAACTAGTCCTCGAGGTACTGGAGACCACCCTTGAGGTATCCAAGCTGGTGTGAGCGGTTGATCATGCGTCGTAGTTGGCGCTCGCTCTCTCTCACCATAAACTGCCTCAAATCTTCCAACACAAAGGGGACAATGACGGCGCCAAAGAACTGGGCTGCGCGCGTGACGCGCGTCTCAATCTGCTTGTACGTCTTGTGCGGGAGTGCGTGGTATGCGGCCGTGCATGGTCCCGTGAAGCAGCGGAGGTGGTCGTCGATGGACTGGGCGGCGTAGAAGAGTTGCCCGAGGATGTCGACGTAGCGTTCCCCGCTGTCCGAGCCGCGCGACATCTTGTCGACGCGTGCTGAGATGCGGCTACCCCACGATGTCTTGGTCTTGCCGTTCCACGCGCCTGACGAGATGACACCCTTACCAGCCAGCGCCTTGTAGGTCGAGTCGAGCTCGTCGTCGAGCGCGTCCAGCAGGCCGGCGAACTCGTCGCCGACGCGTGATATCTGGTCGATCTGCGCCTTGGTCAAGCGCGAGGACACGTCCACGCCGTGCCGCTCCTCGCGCTGCCCGTCCAAGAACACGGCGGCGACGCTCTTGATGGCCTCGAGGTGGCCAACGAGGGCCTCGCACACACGCGTCTTGGCCTCGATGCCGACCACCTTGGCGCCGCTCATCGACTTGGACATGCTGCTGGAGCGCAGGCTGCCAGCGCGCCATACTCCAGGGTCGACGTGGATCGACGAGGTGATGTATGCGCCAGTCCCAGATGCGTCCATCGAGGCAGCGAGCAAGCGCAGGATATGGAATGGCCTGTGGAGGAGCTCTGTCGGCTGGGGATCGGGGCGCATTGAAAGATGTGCTGTGCCTGACAGCCGAGCAGGCGGCGCCAACGTGGATTTGAATGCCGCTTGCAATGGCGCAGGAGCATGCATTTCACTCACGCTGTCACCGTTGATACCTCGCAGGGACACTGTCCGTTTCCGGGCCGGGCCGTCGGCGTTGCTCTCGCTGCTCACAGACGCATTGAGCTCCGAGATCGAGGTCATGGATGGCGTGCCATTGTTCCGTCGTTGGTTGATCGTCCCCTGCGCCGTCGTCGAATTGATGAGGTAGCTTTGTGCGCTGTTGTCCGAAGCGCCCTTGGAGCCAGCCAGCGATGCAGGCAGTGGTGGTAATGGTCGGTCATCCTCGTCGTTGCTCGCACGCGACGAAGTGTCTGTCATTGCCATTCCGTCCTTGATGCTCGTGTCCTCGCTGCCTTCTGCTCCGTCAAGACCAGATAGATCGGCTTCCTCATCCAAGCCGAAGGATTGTTTCGATTGCTTACTCCTCTGTCTCCGTCCACTGATCGACGACAACGCCGGGGACCGCTGGGGCGTGCTTGGTCCGGCATCGCTATTGTTGCTCGTCGAATCTTCTGGGTTGGTACTGAGACGTCCTGGGTGGTTGGAAGGCGTAGTTGCGGCGCTACTTTGGTTAGAGTCGAGCGTGAGGTTGGTGAGCGCCAACGCAGCCGCGCTATCATCGCCATCGCCAGGGCTCTCGTACGCCGACAACAAGGTGATACGCGCCATATACGCGTCGTGCTACGGTCAGCGTGGCTGTGAGCTAGACCCACAATTCCTCGCAATGTTCTCCCTTCCTCCTCGTTCTTGCCTCCCCGCTTGCCGTCGGACGTGGGGTCGACGCCAACGCGCTCCATGACAACACGCAACTTGCTCACCGCGTCGCGGTAAGCGGCCAGCGCGCCTGCAACGTCGTTGTTCTTGTCCATCTCGACGGCCTTTTGCGCGAGGTCCAACGCAGTCTGTAACAACTGGCGCGACGGTACGCGTGGCTGCATGCTTGATCGCCTCGACCCGCTCTCAGACAGCCCATCCTGTATGTCCGGAGGGAGTAATGAGGCTATAGCCGACTCGTTGGCCGCGGCGGGAACATGGTTGGGCAACAACCTCCCTCCGGGCGGTGACAAGGCGGCGAAGGCGGTAGCGCGCGGAGTATCGCCCGGGAGGTCGGCGCCTGGACAGTCAGCACGGTCTGAGATACCAGTCGGCGCGCTAGATGGCATGGCGCGCACTACTGCGGGACGTCTGCCGGCAACGAGTCACAGCGGGTGCCAGACTCACCGGTGAGCTCGCCGTTAGTGGTAGAGGCGCGGCCGTCCTCCATCCCAGATACACAGACTGGGGGAGGGTGAACTGCGGCCGGGGAAGCGGGAGGAATGCCGGGGAGGGACCGAGACGGCGATCGCGGTGAGAGCGCGGCCGTGAGCGCTGGGCGGTCAGCCGATGGGGATGTATCCGGTGGGGAAGGGGAGATGGCGAGTGAGGGGAGTGTTGGGTCTTGAAAGAATGGGACGAGGATTAGTGGATGGGATGTTGGATGTGGGATGTTGGGAAGAGGAGAGTGTGGAATGGTGAGCGGGATGAGTCGCCTGGTCGGATTACAAGACTCTAAGAACAAGGAAAGGGCAAAGGTCAAAAGAGTAAAGGGTTGTGGGCGTGCGCGCCGAGACGTAAATCCTCAGAGGTCAAATGAGAATTCTATACAACCCAATGTATATGCAAACCAGCAATATGCGATCAAGCAGTTTCGTGCTCTCTTGTCTACGCACGTAGACGGGGTGGCGGAGGGGGGTGCCGGATGGGTGCCGGATCGGGGGGAGGAGAGGAGAGGAGAGGGGGGGAGGCGGTCGATGGCGGGAGTGGGAGGCGGCAAGGGCTGGTGTCTAAGGCAACTAACGCAAGCGACGACGGGGCGGCGGGAGTGAGCAAGGGTGTGAGGCGATTGGTAGTCGGGGAGCTTGGCCAAAGACCAAACCAATAGTTTGTACCATCCCTTGACAGCATCCATGTCCCAGTCGAGCAGTTGCCAGCCGAGTCGAGCTGGATGCATCACTGTCTCATATCTTGACAACAAGTGTTCGATCCCCTGCAAGTCGCGTCTACGCGTCTGCCCCTCCTGTCTCGTCTCAGGTTCTTCGAAAGCATGGTCTGCACCGCTGGTTGTCTTGGTCATGCCCTCGCTGGCCATGTCGCTCAGCCCAACTAAATACAAATAATCATGTCGGGCTATCAGGGCCAGCAAGCGCGGGAAGAAACTGTTGCGCACATGGCCCCACGGCCATGCCGCCCATTAACGCTCGGGAGCAGAGCGAGCAGAGCGAATCGAGCAGCGAGGGCAGAGCAGAGCAGGCAGAGCAGAGCAGACAGAGCAGAGCAGGCAGAGTAGAGCAGGCAGAGCAGAGCAGGCAGAGCAGAGCAGACATGGATGGCTCTTCTTGTCTGGCTGCTTGCCAGCAGCAAAAGCAACAGGCCAGGGTCGGCTCATTCAAACTGCTCCCGCTCCCGGTGGCGGCGATCGCGCCCCGGCATCTGCCGGTATTTGTATTTGTTTATGCCATGTTTGTTTCGGACATGATTCTGACGAGGGCCGAGCTTTGCGTTTCTCAGTCGCTCTGTACGCCCGTGTGCTTGTGTGCAATCGCCACCCGACCTCTCCAGCAGCCTCAGACTAGAAACACTGGACACACTGGGACACTGGAAACGCCGGAAACGCTGGAGACACCGAAACACGCAAAACAATCCACCACGGAGATACTCGAAACACACGATCAAGTTACAGCCGCATGCATGCTGCCTTTGCGCCCAAGACGCTGTAGATACTAGATTAGGGTATGGCACGTGGTGTCGTCCGCCATAGTGTCAGGTTACGGCCTGCGGTGCGTGCAGGCCTGTACGATCTCCTGCTCCTCTCCTCTCCTCGATGAATTACTGGGACGCCCGCTCGGAGAACGTGGCGATGAACTCATCCTTGGGGAAGATGGCGGCGATGACCTTGACCTCGTCCGAGTCCTTGGTGCGGTGGTGCTCCCAGTCGAGGAGGACGGAGGCGGTGCCCAGCGTCGCCGCCAGGTGCATCCCGGCGTACTGGGGCCCGATACACTTGTGGGGGCCGCTGCCCCACACGAGGTAGTTCTGGGGCTTGCTCTCGGCGAGGGGCTCCGAGCCGTCCTCGTTCGGGAGCCAGCGCTCGGGCATAAACTTGTCCGGCTCGGGGAAGCACGTCTCGTCGTGTAGCGAGTTCCAGAAGGCTGGGATGACCATCGAGCCCTTGGGCACCGTGTAGTCCTCGGTGATGGGGAAGTTGCGAGTGGTCAAGTAGGGCACCATGATGACGGGGGGCCGGTAGCGGAGAACCTCCTTGACGACAGCACGGGTGTAGACCATGTCCTCGACGAGGTCGAGGGTGAGGGGCGCGTCGAGGTCGCCGCCGCGCACACGCATCTGCTCCTCGCGGATCTTCTCGAGGATCTCGGGGTGGTCAGCCGTGAGCTGGAAGGAATAGACGAGCGCGCTGGACATGGCGTCCTGCGACGCAAAGAGGAACGAAAGCACAACCATCGCAATCTCGTTGTCAGAGTACTCGCGCGAGAGGAGCTTGGCCTCCTCCGAGTTGCCGTTCTTGGACAGGATCATCGCGCGCGTCCACTCGTCGAGAAGGCACTCGGGCTCGTTCTGCATGTCGGCCATGCGGACCTTGGACTGCGCCGCCGAGCTCTCAAGGTACTTCATGACGACCTTGCGCGCCTTGACCGCGTTGTAGACCTTGGTGCCAGGGATGGCAAGGGGGAAGTTGACGAGCTCGAGCGACGTGGTAATGTCCCAGTAAAGCTTGTTGACGAGCTTCTTGTTCTCGGGGGTAATGTAGTCGCCAACAAAGACCGAAAGCGAGGTCTCCATGTTGAGGTCGCGCATCGGCATCATCATGGGGCGCGAGCCCTTGTGCGACGCCCACTCCTTGAAGAACTCGCGGTAGATGCGCTCCTGGATCGGGAGGTAGATCGAGAGGGCCTTCTGCGTGAAGAGCACGTTGAGTGCCTTGCGGTAGTCGGCGTGGACCTTGCCGTGAAGGAAGACCCAGTTGTTGGGGTCAAGAACCTTCTTGGCAGACGCGACAAGGCAGGGTTCGGCGTGGTTGGGCGAGTTGAGGATCTTGCGGGCCATCTTGTTCGACGAGCCAATGACGATGAAGCTGGGTAAGTGACGCCTCGGTGCGTGGCCTACTCACATGTTGAAGACGGAGACGCATGACAGAGGACCAGAGTACCACTGACGCTTGTAGTTCTCGAGCGTGGGGTTGAGCGAGTCGGCAAACTTGCCAATGACGGGGATTGTCCACTTGTCGCCGGGCAGGTGAGCCTTCTTGGTGCGGTACACAATCTGCTCGAGGATGAGCAGCGAGATGACAACGGTCAGGATAGTGGCCGCCGTTGTCTTGCTGTTGAATTGCGGCAACGCCGTCCGGAGAAAGCCGATCGCACAGACATTGCGATCCGGTAAGGATTGTCGATGGGGATGGTACGATGTGGTCATCGTCCGTGTGGCATGTGGCGCGGATCGATTGCACGGGGCGTTGATGCAAAGAATGTCAAGAACCATGAATCGGCATGGGGTCACCATCAAAGCGTGTAGTGCGTAAGGAGGTCGAGGGGAGGGGCACAGTGTCAGCAGCGAAAGATGACAGGGGAGCGCAAACACGAGGCCGGGCAGCTAGTACGCAAACACGCTGGGCACAACACACACCTGTCAAACGAGAAGCGGGCCTGGGTTAGGCTGTCGAGGCCCCAGGTCTTGTCGGCGAGCGACGTCGCGCGAGGGATAGCCTGCGAGGACATTGTTGTGGCGGAGCTCGTGGGAAGGCCGGACCTTGGCGTGGGGCAGTAGCTTTTGGTACTCTTTCAACAACAACAAGACACTGTTGTCGTTTAGTGGGCGGGCAAAAGAAGAGCGAGGACGAGCCAAACTAGGTGGCAAGTTTATAGAGGATTAGGACCAGGCGAGTAGAGCAACAGCAACACGACCAGACGGCAAAAGCAAATGTCTACGCGCCGACCCAAAGTCGCAAACTCTCGTACCACCCCACTAATCAGGGTGTAGTGTGCAGGGTGACTGCGGGAGTAAAAGCCACAGCCCCACCAAGTGTGCCCAGGAGGGTCCCATCTGTTGAGGAGTCTTGTCTTTGGGTAACATGTGATTTGGGCCTTGCTTTTCGGAGCTGCCTGAATTACAGCATGAGAGCAGAGGGACGACGCAGACGACGCTGGCGACGCATGCATGGTTAGCTCATGCTCATGAGCAATGTGACGGGATTTCCGGGCGCCGGGATCGAGGTTGGGCTCGGTCGCCAAGGTTGTTCCTTATCCCTGACATGCCCATTGCTTTTTTTTGTTCTCAGAGCACGGGGCTTGGCCCGGTCGGCTCGAATGGGTACGCGCCATGAAGGGAGGGAGGACGCGTCCCCAGCCGTAGTGACTTAGCCCACGGTGGCCAAGACATTGTCGCCAACGCTGGCATGATATACAGTCGCTTGGGATCAAAGAGAGCCCATCGAGAAAGGCGCATTCATTCCAACTCTCTGTCAGTAAATGGTGAAGGATTGGGCTCGTTGGGTGTAACGTAGTAACAGGATAACGCGAGGATAAGTGACCGAGGTAGGGCAGTTGGCGATGTGGCAGATTGTGACACTCGTGCTGCCTAGACCGGAACAATGCTTGCCCGGATTCAAGCTCGCCCGGATCCGGCCGCCACGGCGCTATGTGCTCGCGCTCTCCGACTCATCACGCAACGTGGCACAACGATGTAGCGTGGGACACACGCCCACCGATCGATCAGGCCAGGCCAGCCAGCAAGCGAGCGCACTGTTTACTTGCGCACTTCACTGCACCTCTGTTCACCACCATCAGTCTGGCCATCTAGGCGGACATCACTACCCGCGCCTAATTGGCCAGCAAGCGGCACAGGCCCAAGCCACCGACGCCGTCCAACCCACGCGACTCATGACGACACTTCCGCAGTGAAGCCCTTCCCAACCGTGGGATTAACGCAACGGCTCTTCACATTTCATCCGCCATAAGTTTTGTACGAGGCCTCGGACTCTTAAGCACGCAGAGCATGCCAAGGAACAGGGGAGGGGAAACAACACTCCTTTTGATCTTGTATCGTTGTCGTGTGATCGTTAGGTGGTATGCGGTGAGAGGGAGTCGTTTAGAGAGTCGGCGTGTTGTCTGTCGAGCGTTAGTACCCTTACACGTGGCAGAGCTTGGCTGTCACTCACCGGTAACCGTCGAGCCAGCGTTGGCGTTGTAGCCAGTGGTCTGGGCAGTCGAGGCATCAACCGGGCGCGACGCCGAAGTCGTCGACGAGGCGACAGGAGCGGGGCGGTTGACGTTCACGGCAAGGGGGCGGAGAACGTTAAAGTAGAGGATCTCGGCACCGCGGGTCGAGGGGAGGAAGACTTGTTTGTCAGTTGACACGCTCTCCGAACTGTGCCAAAACACGCCCCAACTCACGCCAAACAATGAAGACGCTCTTGAAGACAAAGTAGAAGGGAACCCAGTAGAGAATAGGGCGGAGCGCGACCGACTCGATGAGGTTGAACGTGCCGTAGACGATCTGCTGCGTTAGTCACGCGATCTGTTGGGCTTTTTTTTTTTTTTGCCGCAGCATCCCGCAACTCACCCAGTAGGTAAGCCACTGCTTGTCGTCGTTGGTGCTAGGGCTCTCGAGAGCCTTGATCGAGAGGTACGCGGGAAGGCCCCAGCCGATAAGGTTGGAGACGGGCTGGGCGAGGCCAAAGAGGTTGAAGAAGATGAGAAGCACAGAACTTGGCGTCAGCGGCACGTTCCCAGTCCGCTAACAGCAGGGCAACTCACAGGGCACCAAGACCGAGGACACCGTACGCCTTGGGGATCTTGGTCTTGGCCTCGACCTCCCTCAGGGCGGGGTACTTGCTGAGCTCGGCGTCGAGCGACTTGACCTGGCTCTGGACAGCACGGGTCGCCTGCTGGACGTAGGGGTGGTTGGCAAAGTTGCTCTTGACCTGTTGCGACTTGGTAGTGGAGGCCATCTGAGAGCTAGTTAGCATCAGTAGATTGGGAAGAGTGGGGATAGCTTTGCTGCCGTGGGAAGGGCAGGCAACTGACGCGGCGTGTGGACTGACTGCAGCTGAAGAGAGAGAGGATACTCACGGTGGATTGATTATCTCTTTAGGGTGAGCCGAGATGAGAGAGTAGGATTGACAGAGGAGGAAGGAGGTTTTGTAAAGGGTGTGGGACGGATGGGTGGATGGATGAATGAGATGAAGAGGGATGGAGAGATGAAAGGAGGACGGGGTGTGATAGCCAGTGCGGTGCGGTTGGGTGGGCGGCTTGAATGACGCGGGAGGGGCTAACGGCAAAGTTGAAGGGATTTGGATTTGGTGTTACACGTATCTGGTGAGGTTTCGTGCTTGATGGAAAATGATGACGCTGTAAAGGGGTTTGCTCCAACACGAGCTCTGCTCGAGCTCTTGAGCTCTCAAACTCTCAAGCTTTAGCCCGTCTAGACCTCTCTCCTTCTTTCGCACGCACTCTGAATCCAGGGCAACTGTAAGGAGCAACATGCTAGCCATTGGACTTGGAGCTAGACGTTCTGCCACCATCGGGTGTAGGCAGGGGTAATGTGATCGTGATCATCTGCGCACGTACCTAATCCACCTAGCTTGTAGCATTTTCGCTCACAGGGCGGATGCTGGCTGCGGTCAGAAATGGCCAGGTTCTTGGACACGTCACTGCACGTGGCAGCATGAGGGAGGGTATGACACGTCCCCAACCGGTGCCACATCATTTTCACCTCTTACCTTATTAATTCCCCTCTGTAAATCACCGACACCAGTACCACGCGACCATCCTATTCATTTTGTTGGACCCTCCCACTTTTGAATACTATTTTCTCTTTGTTAATCCCTTGGTGTTTATCCAGTTGTGTCTCCGTCTTGGATCTTGCTTGAATCGTATTGATCCCCTATCTCACCCTGGATTAGAATTCAAGGGTTCCATTAACCTGAGAGTCGGCGCCGGAATTAGCCTGTGATAGCTGTTTGTTATTCCAAAGGGCAAAGGAAGCACCCTAGGGTTTAAGGATGTTGGAATCAAACGCGTGCAATTGCTCCCACGTCATTCAACACGTTCAGAATCGAATGCATCCGCACGAGCGCGTTAGACTCATCTCATCTCATCCTCTTACACTGATCCTGTAGTTCACTCCCCAGCACTGGTTGGCAGATTGTTCTCGACTCTCCACATTACGCTCACTACCTATCCGTTTCCGACGCCGCAACTGGGCACACAGGGCAGAAACACCTTCACTTGCCTCACCCCATCCCCGACCCACGCTTGCACCAACACACTGCGTTGTCCTTTGATCCACTCGCCAACCAGCCCGCCCCACACGTTTACATTCCCTCCCATACGACGTGCCTATGACCTATGCGTCGCGCCCACCGAACATCGGCGGCCTCCAGCCGCGCCCGCGTCGCTCCCGCCTCCTCAGCCGCTCCACACAGCTCCTGGCGCTCAGATTCGGATGGGTCGTCATCGTGATCTGGTACGAGGTGTGTACAACGTGCTTCACCACTGACCACAGGCCGGCGAGTTCTTTAGCTCGCTCTCAAGCTGCCGCTTCCCAGACTCCAAGCTGCGCAAGGCCTCAGGCACAGACCCAGTGCATGTGGTCCTGGTTGCAGACCCCCATGTGCCCCACCGAGTGCTCTCGCACCCCGAGGACGCACGGCCATGGGTCAACGCCATGCGGCAGCACATGGAGGAGCTGTATATGCGCAAGAGCTGGAAAGTTGTCCGTCGTTTAGGTCGAATCGACGCAGTCGTCTTCCTCGGTGACATGCTCGACTGGGGCCGAGGCAAACTCTCAGATCAAGAGTAGGTGTGGGAACATTCGTTACAGCTCACACCAGATACGATGAATATTTCGAGCTATTCCGCTCGATCTTCAAGTTGCCCGAGTCGGTTGCAACGTACTACGTTCCCGGAAACAACGACATTCCTGTAGGGCGAAAGAGCCAATACTTCTCGCCATTCGCGAGAAAGCGCTACATTGAACACTTTGGGGCGCTGAATCAGGTCGTCAACATATCCAATCACTCGCTGGTCCTGCTGGACTCGATTGGCCTCGTTGAGGAGGACTGGCGCCGCTATGCGGCTGAGGTGCAGTTTGGCGATTGGAACGGCGTGAAAGGCGGCGTCATCGAGTTTGTCAAGCGCATCGGCAACGGTGAGTCGAAATGTGCTAACGCGTAGACTAACAACAGGAGACCTGCCATCTCCGATCCTCTTCTCACATATTCCGCTAGCGCGCCCAGAGTCTGCAACGTGTGGCCCACTGAGCGAGCATGGGCGCATTCTCAAGGGCGTTGGGGTGGGCTACCAGAATCTCTTAGGATCGGACACGAGCAGGTTCCTGCTGAATCATATCAAGCCGGATATTGTGTTCAGCGGTGATGACCATGACTACTGCGAAATCACGCACCGGGGTGGGGTCAAGGAGGTAACAGTCAAGTCGTTCAGCTCAAACGCCGGTGTGCGCCGCCCTGGCTTCCAACTGCTGTCGCTGGTCCCGCCGCAACCGGACGAGGTGGGCCTTGCGGACGTACCTTGCATCCTCCCAGACCAGCTGGGAGTTTACCAGCGCGTCTACGCCCCGCTCGTCGTCCTCACGTTCGTCTATCTCGTCTACATGAACATCCGCCGGGCCTGGTCACGCACACACCGCCTGACTGAGAAGTCGCGACTGCACGTCGTTGAAGAGAAGCTGGAGCGCCCGGTGCCGCTGACACTGTCGTCGCGGCGATCAACACAGCCCCTCCCCACCTTTACGATGACCCGGGAACGGCATAACGCTGCTCCTTCGCCGGGCCCCTCGGCGCCAGGGAGCCCGGCTGTGAGCCCGATGGTAGGTATCGAGTGTGACGAGGAGACGTATTCGCCGTCGCTGTCCCGGCGATCGAGTTATGGCGCCGACCTGAACAACACCGAGTACGCACCGCGGCGGACCGTCAGCAGCGGTCTCCTCCCCCTCCCGAACAGCACCCCCCGCCGTGTCCAAATTCCGCGCATCATGTCCGCGAGCGAATGGACGTCGGCGGCGAGAGCAAAGGACATGTCGGTGCTGAGCCTCGTCGCGGACCAGGGCAAGGGTCCATTGCAGCGCGTCAAGCGATACGCGCAGCGGGTCTGGCAAACACGCCACGGCGTGCTGATACGCAGCACGTTGGACATACTCGGCGTCGCACTGCCTGCCGTGCTCGTGTGGCTTCTTGTAAACGCCATGTTTGCAGACTGGCTCTTCTAGCACAGGTACACTGGACACTGACGCGCCTAGCACTGGACATTGGGTGGCACACCAGGACATTCTGGACTTTTTGTGGCCGTAGCCTGTACGCATGACTTGCTATGTAGTCTTAATGAGCGAGGGGTGGCTAGGGTGGTGGTCTAGGCTCCAACTAATTCGCCACAACTGTACTTATTTCTAGCCGCCTAGTATTCGCCCTGCGTGTCAAGACGAATTTGCTCGACCGCGACGCGTCTCGACCTGCTGCTGGGAGCCAACAAGGAGGAAGTGAGCAAAAAGTCGGAAGTGAGCTCAAAAATGCGGGGCCGAGCTGTGCCACCGACTGTCCGTCCTGCCTGTTCCAAGAGTCGTTCCCGGCCCCAAAACCCAATGCAAAACCCACCGGCTCACCCTCCAAAGCCCACCAGAAAATGTGGAGGGCGATGAGAGGAGATGGGAGGAGAACCGGCTCAAGTCAGGCCTTTGTATTTTGGCTTGGGGTCTGGCCCCTGCCTCACTCAGTAGAGAGTTCTGGACGTGGCCCGGTGGCGAGTGTTCGGATGGAGTGCGAGTGGCCGCGTCGTCGAGCTCGGAGCTCGGCGCGTATATTGAGCGCTGGTCTGCGGAGATGGAGGAGATGTATGAAGGCCAGGCGGACAGTGGCGTCGAACGGGATAAGAGGAGGATAAACGGGTGTGAGCAGCAAGGTAAATTCGGACTGTACATGTTGACGAGACGTTACCACTGACAAGTACATAACCCAGAGAGTGAGAGCATTCCATGATCAGAGTATGCGTGACGGTGGCGTCGTCGGCGGCCGTTTGGTAAGCCGCTCTGACCTGCCGACCTGCCGCCTGCTGACAGCTAAGCGCCTTATATGCCGTCTGTGAGTAGGTGGGTGAATCGTGAGCAGTCTCAGCTGCCAACCCCTCAACCTCGGTAATGGTCCCAAGAGCCAGGTCTGGGCGAGAAACACGGCGGCGGTCATCGACGTGTGCTGGCTGTCTGAAGCCGGTTGCTCGGGTCGGGTGGTACGTGATGGCGAGAAGGAATTCCGCGGCTGCCAAGAGGACGGCCTGTTCGCCACTCCTCGACGATGGGACCGGAGTGGTTGGGAGGGCTGGGCCGGGTGTCACCGGCCGAATGTCGGGGCCGAAGGGGAGCGGACTTGTACGGTCGTTCTCTTACTAGAGATCACAGGGTGTATTGCGATGGTGCTCTCGCATTGTGTGAGGAGCGTTTGTTGGGCCCAGATCAGTGTACGTGTGAGGCGCGAGAGACTTGGCCACTTGGCCACACGGGATCCGGACCTCGAGCACTGAAATCTCGAACAAGTCGCAGGGCATGCGCCAGCTGTGGGACTCTGCTCGCCACTGCCTATTTGCAGAGTTCTTCGTCGCTCTGGTCCGCAACCATATTTTCAACCCCAGCTGCATAACGTTAGAACACGCCCGGCACAAAGTCCAGCACTGTCACGCCTTCGACGCCGAGTGCCCCGATCGCGTCCTGCCGTCAGCGCTCTCTCCCCACCACCCACCTTGAACGCAGTGTGAGCCGGGTCGTCGAAGATGTAGTAGTCGGCGTCCGCCTGGTTCTGCCGTCAGCCCAACCTCGTCACATCACACCTCAAACTCGAGGAGGAAGACGACCTGCATCCCCCCGTCCTTGCCCTCGGGACTGGACTGCTTCCCGCCCACCACGGAGCGGATGTATGGTTTCCCCTTGAGCGTACACCGCTCCTTGAGAGCGAGCATGTCCGACGTGAGGGACGGGAGGTGCCGGGCGTCCGCGAGCTTGAACGCGACTGCGGTCAGCTTGGATGAGACGAACGCTTACCAATGTGCAACAACCCCATGGCGGGTACGGACGCAAAGCCATGCAGCAAGTATCCGAAGGCGACGAGGGCGAGCGCGGCGAGGGCGAGCGCAAGCGGCTGGGTGCGGTAATCCCAACGGCTGTTCATGCTCGAATGACCAACGCGGCTCTGGCTCTGGCTGTGAACTATCGAATAGTGCAAGTGGAGGAAGCATGTGTAATCGCCATTAGTCCAGCATTAGTCTCCATTAGGGCGACCAAACACGCCTTCAAACCAACTTTGCGTTTCGCAACAGCTACCGCAACCGCACCGCACACCACACACCCACCAGCAACGGCTAGGCCAACATGTTCAAGCTCCCGCGCGCCCCACGGGCGCCCAAGATCCCGCTAGCGCCCGCCGGCACGTTCGCACTACACAACTACTTCAGCGCGCTCGCCTATCTCGCACTCCTGCTCGGCTCCTGTATCACAGTGCTGCCGCGCTCAAGCGACTACTTTGCGACGGGCGGCAAGCGACAGCGCCAAAGCAGCAGCGCGGACCGGCCGGAACACCCGTGGCTGACGCCCATCACGGCCAGTCCGGCCAGCACGGCGGCGTGGTGCGCGGCGGGGGTCGCGATCACCATGACCTGGTGGGGCGCGAAGATGGCGCGCTGGTGGGGTGCGCCCGAGACGTTTGGTCAGGTCAGTGCAGAGGAGGTTGGATGTGGTCGGCGGTTGGAGCAGTACCATGCGGCGATGGCGAGGGTATCTGCAGTCGAGTCCCCGGCATCGTTGTCCGCGTGCCTCTGCGTCGTCCACGCTCGTATCGCTCACATCTCCACTCCCCTCACCACTCCATCTATCTCTCTCCACCAGTCTATCTCCTCTCCCATCTCGTCTCCCACATCCTCTCCTATCTCTCTCTCCACCCATGTGCTCCAACCCCACTAACGCCAGCGTGCACGCGACGCCCTCCTCGCGACGGCAGGCACGGCCCTCCTCCTCCTGAACGCGCTCACACTACTCGGCGCGCCACTGAGCCACATCCTCGAAACCGCCCTGCTCGCACTTACGCTCGCCCTCCTCACCGCCTGGCCGGTAGTCTACGTCCTCGGCCTGCCGGGACTGCACGGCGACAGCGTGCTCGCACGCTGGCGGATGACGCGGCTCGTGTGCGCAACCGACGCACACGACGCCAAGGAACGCGCGCTCGCATACCCCCTTGCCGGGACGCTACTGGGCGCATGGGCGGGCGCCGTGCCGCTCGCACTCGACTGGGACCGGCCGTGGCAGGTGAGTGCTACAGAGACGCAGGGCGCGCACGGCCCGCCATTGTCCGTCCTGTGACGTGCTGATGTCAGAGCTGGCCGCTCACGCCGCTTGTCGGTGCGCTCGTCGGGTTCGTCGCCGGCGGGTACTGGGCGTTTATAGAGTCGGCGCTCAAGGCCCTCCACCAGGACATTGCGGACGAGAAGGCCTCCGAGGCCGCGGACGCTGCCAAGCCGTCGGCGCGCAAGCGCAAGAACAAGACAAAGTAGCTGGTCTCGCTGCCAAGGCGCTTGCGTGCGCGCAAGTGCAAGAACAAGACCAAGTTCACTCGTCTCTCCAGCCCCATCCACACATCCACTACTACCTACACTCATATAGCACCCAGCGACAATGCCCATCGATGCATGGAAGATGCCAAAAAAATGAAGTCGCCTCAACTACTAACAAGGACGTTCTACAAGTGTGTACGCCACGAAGACACTTACAAGCGTGTATGCTACCAAGGCATTTACAACCGTGTATGCATGACGACACGGACAACGACGAACCTAACGGTTCTCGGGAATAAGGCGTAGCCACAGACTCCCAAGCATCGAGCGTTCGCGCACGACCTCCCACGGGCCCATCACAGCGCGCGCAGCGTCGCCGTGCCCGAACCGGGCCTCCATCGCCTGCCGGCCCTCGGCAGTGCCCTCGGCCTCGAGCGAGATCATGCCCTGCCACTCGGGCGCAACGCGGTCG
The DNA here is from genome assembly GCA_030805415.1 of Cutaneotrichosporon spelunceum. Taxonomy (NCBI): domain Eukaryota; kingdom Fungi; phylum Basidiomycota; class Tremellomycetes; order Trichosporonales; family Trichosporonaceae; genus Cutaneotrichosporon; species Cutaneotrichosporon spelunceum. The sequence continues at coordinate 970,522 of BTCM01000007.1, forward strand.
CCCGCCTTGACCTCGATACCGCCAACGTGCAGGTAGCGCTTGGCGCTGATGCGCGCCCCCGATGACGTCGTGTGGTCGCGGCGTTCATAAGCGAGCCGCACAGAGTTCATCGCTTGATGTGCCCACGGTGCAAAGTCGAGGTAGATGATCTGCGGTGGCGGGAGGAACGGGTCATAGTACGTCGGCGAGAGTGCAAAGGCGTCCAGGTAGTGAGGGAGATGGCCTGTGGTGCAATGCACGTACTCGAGCGGCACAAGCTGGTGCTGCACAAAGGGTATAAAGACAAGGACGTGCTCGGTGTTGGACGGCCGGCTAAGAGCCGTGTTGACCTGGTCGTTAGAACAGTTGACAATATTATACTCACAACAAGGTCACCAAGGCGCATTCTTTTGCTCGCACCGCACTTCTCCAGCTCACGCCAAGACAAACTGGCGCCCTCCTTGGACGGCCAACGCGGAACCTTGTCCGAAATGGGAACGAAGACTCGCAGAATCGGAGCGCGGCCTGTCATGAACGGGGGAGGACGCTCAAACGCGAGCTCGACACGCATCGACTGCGTCGGCGAGTCCCAGCGGCGCTGCACTGGCGAGTTGGAGCCGTTGCCATTGCCTCCCGCGTCAGAGCGCTTCGACGAACTGCTGGTGAGGGAAGAGCGAGCGCCACGACGAGAGCCCCCGATGGGAGGCGGCGCGGGAAGCGTGTCAAACGATTGGCTGCTTGACATGACGCCGTTGTTGTGAGCGACAGAGCCCGACTGGACGGACATGATCGATCCAGGTCGGCTTCCCGATTGCGTACCATTGCCCAAAGGACTCATCGCCGAGTTGTCGCCGTAGCGACGGAACTCGTAGCGCTTGGCCGTCGGGTAGCTCACCGGCGGGAATGCAGCCTTGCCTTGTTGGACCGGTGTCGCCGGTTTTTCCGACGACGCCGGGGCGAAAAACGCGGCAGACTGGACCGAAGCCATGCTGTTCGACCGTCTGCGCCCGAATTTGAACGATGGCGCAACTGAGGCGATCGAGCCAATCGAGCCTCTGCGCTGCGCAGGCTTGCCACCCTTGAGAGGCAGGGCAGGCGCCGATTCGCGCGGGCCCGCTGAAAGCGGCTCAGGCATGACGACCTCAGTGACCCGCTCACGGCGCGCAAGTTTCATTCCGCCACCGGCATCTGAGCCTGTGTAGCTCCCAGTGCGGGAAGCAGGCCGAGACCCGAGGCGTCGAGTTGCACCGCCCATGCTGTGGAAGCTGCCGATGGAGCTCGACTTGTTCAGCGGCGGCAGCTGCAGGTCGTCGTCAAAGGGCAAGGGCGGCGCGTAGGGGAATGCGGTAGCAGGTAGCGTACGCAGGAAGAGTACGATGAGCGAGTGGGACAAGCTCAGATGCCTCAAGAGGTTGTGGTACTGTCCAGGGTACGTGCTGTACACTGCGGGGTCGTGCAACAGAGACTCGACTGTCGTCAGCAAAGACACACGCTGGCATACTCACGGAAGCCCTCCCAGACGGTCAGACCAGGCCACGACCGGCCACGCTCACGCTCAATCGTGATGCCCCACTCGCGCATGACCCAGCGTCCAACCATCTCGCCTGAAATGTATTTGCGCAAGTTGTCGTCCGAACCGAGCAGGTTGAGGAAACTGTTAATGTTTAAATGCGGAAGTAACGACATTGTGATGCGTGGGTGCGCGAGTAAGCTCGTCATCGACCTCTCGACCTTGTGGCTGAGCTTGGGACGCCCTCTGTCCATCACACTGGACGCTCTGGCGGTGCTAGGGTTGCTTGCCACTGACGGTGCGGGCGAGCCGGACTGGTCCCGTGAGAAGCGGGACGTGGATGTAGAGACAGCAGACGTCGTTGACCCAGAGCGAGAGTCAGTTGACGTGGAAGCTGGTACGTGTTTAGTCTTTGTCGGACTAGGCGGCGTCGACACGGCAGGGCTGGCGAGTGGGGACGCCGCAATACGACGCTCTTGTACCGAGCTCCGAGTGCGCGGTGGGAGCTGGTTGCCAGCAAGTACATTCACTGGAGGAATGCCATTCCCAACTCCAGCATTCATTCCAGAAGGCTGGGTCAAAGGAGCGCCCGTCTCCGGCCTGGCGTCACGCCGCTCGAGCATAGCAGTGGGAGATGTGAGCTCGATACGCGACATCAGACTCGAACCCTTTGGTGGTTGCTGCGCCTGCATCGCCATTGGGTTCGTTACAGCCGTGGCGGCTGCAAGAGCAGGGCCAGTATAAGACTGGGGTTGCGGCGGCGGCGCAGTGGCTAATGTTGACGGCGACGGAATGGTGATCTTGGGCCGAGACGCGGCTGTGTTGGCATGCGAAGTCACAGCCGCCGGCGCAGCAGAGGAAGGAGGAGGTGCGACGGGGTGACTAGGTGAGACCACCGGCTCCCGGTGTTGGTTACTGCTCGCGATGACGTGAACAGTGGCCCCGGACGCTGTGGTTGTTGCGGATGGCCAGGCGCCAGAAGGAGGTTGGCTTGGCTCTGTAGGAAGGGGACGCGCACCAGAGGGCGAAGGCGTTGGTCCCTGCTGTGCTGACGTCGAACGCGTAGGTGGCGCGATCGTAGCATGGCCGTTGGAGCCCGGAGGCGGGGTAGGAATAGGTCTCAGACCTCTGCTGAACATTGGTGGGGTAGCAGGGTTTTGCGGGCCATTTTGGGCGAGGTTCGGGGAAGGCACTGCGTATGGGTTTCGCGACGCGAATTGACCAGCCGGGGGCGGCACCGGCGGTGACTTGATGTCGAGCAGAGGTGGGCGCGAGTACACCTGCTGTGGGAATCCGCCCTTGGGATCCATGGGTTTGAACTGGGCTCCTGGTGACGGGATCGGAGGAGATGCCAGTGCAGGCGTAGGTGCCGACCGGTGGGCAGCCCCGGGAGGCAAAGAGAGACCGTTCTGCCGTCCTGGCGGAGGACCGGGCCGCGACATTGGAGGGGAGAAGTTGGCGCTGTGGACGGCGTTTCCGTTTGGTGGATGCTGCCCCAGGGTGTATGGACCGTTTGCGCTCGGTGTTGCGAGTGGCCGCGGTGAGGTGGTGTTGCCATTGTAAAGCGGCCTGGGAGGGGCCATGGGAGTGCTGTTTGAGAGCGGTTTGGGTGGAGTCGGGGGTGGCGGGCTGGTGGGAATACCGTAATCGTTGGCCGTGGGCTGCTTGTACGGTGGTGCCTGGGGTGGACTGCTTGGCACCGTGTTGGCCATGCCATTGGAAAGGGCTTGTCCCCCTCCATTGAACATGCCGTTAGAATGACGATGCATCATTGCGATAGGCGTGCCGTTTGGACGAGCATGCGGAGCGTGAACGGGCGTTCCAACATCTGTAACGAGATTAGCCGGTGCTGCTGTGACCGTAAGCTCACCTTGGGCTCTGCTCTGGACCCGGAAGCCTGGCTTGGTCCCCTGGGAGCCGTTGGGAAGGGACATGCCGGGCGGTGCAGCAGCACCAGGAGGCAGGGAGTGAGTGTTGTTTGTGTCGGGGGCGCGAGTGTTGGGAGGCGATTCGCCAAACATGGTCCCCGACATCAAGCCGCCAGGGCCAGAAGTGGGATTGGGCGCAGCCGCCAGTGGCGCCGTACTGTCACTCATCAGGGTCGACAGGCGAGGTAACTGGGGCGGCGCCGCAGGGGCAGCGACAGGTGGAGAAGAGGAGGAGGAGTAAGATGAAGAAGATTGTGTGAGGCGGCGGAACAAGCTCGGCTTCTTCTGCACGTCTCCTCCTTGGCGAGATGAATCGACAGTAGACATTTTGGGCTTGCGTCTGGATTTGTTGCGCCTAGGCGACGAGCTGACGTCGTGAGGGATGACGGAAGCAGAAGCGACAAATTCCCACTCGCTGTCAATGTTGTTGAGGAGGTCGAGGACGCTGTTGCGCTTGTCTTGACCGTCAAAGAGGGTGGGAGGTAGAGCACTGTAGCGGGAACGTAAGAAAGCCGAGGGGGGTGCGCCACGCGAGTTGCGTTTCGAGTCGCCGTCGGTTGATTTGCCGGGGGTCGAAAGGATGGAGGAGATGGATTGGCCGTATACAAAGGAAGCGGTGTCCGAGGCCAATGTGCGAAGAGGGAGAAGGGGAGGGCGGGAGAGGACGGAGATTGGAGGTGAGGAAGGGCGGGTGACGGACGGGGGTGGAAGAGTGTCAGAGGCCATGGGTGCAGCAGCACGGGGGCGAGGAAGGGTGAAATAAGAGGGAGAGACGGCGCCAGCGGTGGAGAATAATGTTGCAAGTGGACGCGACCCGGGGAGCACGGATGGGGAACGTAGCGATGCGTTTGTGGGTGTGGGTGTGCGCGCGCGGGGTTGCAAAGGAGCGTCGGCCCGGGTACCAAGCCAGGATTTGTGATGTCAGGATGGGACAACGAATGTGGATCGAGATGCGTTGCGGCGAGGGCGACATATGAGATCGAGATTGCAGATCGAGATGTCGTCGGAGGATTGGTGACGGAGATTGAGCAAAGAGCGAGTGCGGTGAGCACTGAGCGAGCGGAGAGAGAGAGTGGAAACCTACGTTGATGCAAGGGACGGCCGACGGGTGACGAGGGGAGAGGGACAAGGAATCTGGGTGGGCGAGACAGTCGCGACGGGATGGCCAAGAGGGGCGATGTGAGGTGTGCTGGGCTAGCGCAGTCTAGAGATGGAGGATTGAATGGATGACGCGAGAGGGGTACGGCAAGAGCGGGAAGGAGAAAATGTTGAAAAGAGTAGCTGGCGTCGGGCGGCCCCCGCGAGACCAAGGAGAGTGTCGAGGCGGTGTTGGTTGGGTGTCGGGTTGCGTTTCGGGATAAATCGAGTGCACCCAAACTTTAGAAGAGTATATTAACCGCATCTACGCACACAAAGCACCGACAGCCCAAGCCCACGCCCAGCCAGGCCCCGGCCACTCAAACCTGAGGGATAGGCGTAACCTACGGACAGGAATGGGGTGCCAAACATGTCTTGCTGCAAGCTGGTGCTCGCTATTGGACGCCTTGGACAGGACAGGGACATGGCCATGTCTGGAACGCACGACTCTCTCATTTACTTGCCCAAGCACCAATCCCCGCCAACACCTCGAGGGGCGCCACATTCTACTTTGCAACTCGTAAACGGTTTACTCTCGTCGCTTACCGAGATATGACAGGCGGCTGTCAGCATTGCCGGCGGCGGCAGCACAGTCGTTTTCCGTCCCCTGGCTCAGAGAACGTCAGCTTGGCGCATAAGCGTCCTTGTCCAACTGGATCCAACTACGTCTGCCCCACTCCTATTAGAATGACGTGTACGCCATACTATCAACCACCTCTATTTCCTGGCTCTACCACAACACAAACGCCACACCACTGCACCATACCTGGTTAGCAGGTTACCCAGTCCCATATCCTCAGCCATGTCCGACTGGTGGACGCAACCCGCAACGCCGGCGCGTGGGGCGCTCGCATCGCCCGTGCGCGCGTCAACGAGCCGCGCCCGCTTCGTGGCCGACGACCCCGACCCGTCCGCCGACGCGCCAAAGTTCCTTCCCTCCTTTGTCGGCAGCCCGGCCGGCAAGCTCGCCCTGGTAGGTCCACGCGGTCTGGTTTCTGCTGTCTGGCACTAACAGCAGGGCACGTCACCCGGGAGCGTGTCGAGCCCACCCGCGCCCAAGCGCAGCCCAACCGCTCGCTTTTCCGTCAGCATGGCCGACAGGTGTGTACTTCCTCTGCCTCTGCCTCTGCCTCTGCCTTTGCCTCCATAGCCTGCGCTTTGCCTCCATTGCCTGCGCTTTGACTCCCTTGCCTGCACTTTGCCTCTGCCTCCATTGCTACAACGGCTCACACCAGCGCATCCTCCCCGCACCTGAGCCGGAGCACGCGTGCACCGGCGGCAGAAGATGACATCCCGACCGAATCACTGCACGACGAGCCGGTGCGCCCCGTGCCAGCGGCGCCCGAGAGCACGGTTCCGCCAGCGCTCGAGGCGGGCGCGGACACGAACACGCTGCATGTCTGGGGTCCCCCCCCCGAGCACCTCGCTGCCCTGCGCGCATACCTCGAGGGCATTGGGCCTGTCGTGTCCTATGTCCCCGGACCCGAGGGGAGTAACTGGTGGACAGTGACGTATGCCACACCGCTCGCGGCGAGCTTTGCGCTCCGGCGACACGGAGAGATTGTGAGCGGGCGCTGGATGCTCGGGTTCAAGGTCGCCGGGCCGGGGAGCACACAAGGCCTCACTCTCGTTAGTGGCATCTCGCCCGTCGCGCCGTCCACGGGCGCCGGCACCCCGGTCCAGCTTCACACGGGTAACATTATCCGCGCAAAACCCAAGCCACAGGCGCAGACAGATGACTATGCATGGGAAGAGTCGGAACAACAGCCATCTGGCTTGCTGGGACGTGCGGCCGAGTTTATTGTGAGTCCTTCAACATCCAACTGATCGCTCACACCAGTTCGGTCGCTAGAGACGCAGTGTATGATAGAGTAGAGACCGCGGATGGCCATGCATTACAGGCTGCAGTCATGTGCATGGTAGCTATGAGGGGCTCATAGAGTGGACGAGTTACATACAACGCGATTTATGCTAGTCTGAGACTAGGTCACACTACAAGTAAATGCTAAGCCTTCGACCAGGTGAGCATGCTCTTGCCTGGCAGAGAATGTGATGCGAGTCGGTCATGAGGATGACGATGCACATGATGGTCTGAGAGAATCTTGAGAGGTCGGGGGAAATTCGTTCTGCAAGGTTGAAGCCTGCATTGGTAACTCACTAGCACAATGTACGTACATGGATGTGCAGTGTAGGGTCTAGGTAGCGACAGAAATGTCGGAAAAGGCAGTGCCCACGCTGCTGCGGCGGGACATGTTGCTTGACGAGTCAGACGGCGCGCTCGAAGGAGCCATCGCGGCGCCCTCCTTGCATGTAGGCGAACCAGGCGGGCCAGCGGCCAGGTCGAGCTTCTTCTTGAGCGTGCTGGGAACAAATGGGCGTGATTTCGCGCTGAGCCGCACAGTACGCGAGGGCGCAGTACGTGAGGATGCTGTCTGTGACGGTGGGGTGACGGGCATCGGGGAGCCCGTGTTCGGCCCGCTGTTTGCCTGTGACTGGTTGATCAGCTCATCCAGCCAGTAGTTGCAGAAAGTATCAGTGAAGGGGTCAAAGTTGGGGCCCGAGACCTGGCCGTTGTTGAGGACCTGGGTCCGGAGAGTGCGCTCGCCGAGCTGGAGGCCGTTTGCACTGGCGAGTGCGTGCGCAGAGATGCTGTTGTCGAACTGGATTAGGGCTGACATGTCAGAGATTTTGATAACCCGGTTAATTGAGCCAAATGTGCGGCTGAAGATTGCAGTGATGGTTTCAGAGTCTGGGAAGGAGAACGGGTCCTACAGTCAGAGAAGACACATAGTGGTGGCGTTCACAAGGTTCTCCACCAGGACCGTGCACTCGGGCTGAGGGTCACGGCGGTTCGACACGGTCGGGGGATGAACCACGCGGTTGGGAAGAGAGCCTGGACATGAGCACGAGACGGCAAGGTTTACCTCACTGTTGACCGTGTTCTTTGCCTCGCGCTGAACAAGCGCCCACGAAACATCGAGCTTGGATCCACTACAAAGTCAGGGCTTGCGAAGATCCCACTTACTCGATCCACTTGCCGTTCATCTGGTGCATGGCTGTGATTGCCTCCCGGTGAGCAGACATGAGGACAAAGCCGCTGGAAGTCAGCGCAGCCACCTACCCAATGGCTCACCGGCGCCGGCCGATGCCATCGAGCTGGGAGAGAAGGATCGAGTGCTCGACCATGCCGAAGGACGTGAACAGTGCCTTGAACTCGACCCTGTTCGTCAGTTCGCAGGCCAGAAAGAACGCCCACTGCGTAAGGTCCAGAGGAAGGTTGAGCACGTAGAGGTTGCGGGGCTGGTTGTTCGCGTCGTCGCCGCGACCGAACAGAGGCGAGGGGATTGGAGCAAGCCCAAAGCCGGGTGGCGCCACACGCGGACGCGACAGCTGTGAGACGATGTCCCACGAGTTCAAGGGAGGCGTGGGGTTAGTCAAGGGCCCAGCTCCCACCCGCGAAATGGTGCTGGGGATTAGCCGGCACAAGGTTGGGGGGGAGGAACATCGTGCACGACTTACATCCCGTTAACAGCGAGGGCTTCTCGCAGGTCGAGGAGGCTCACGATCTCGGCCTCTGAGGCGACCCACACTTGGGCCCACTGGAATGTGCCCTTAGTTTGAGGGTGAAGGAGGATACCTCTGACGCGCACTGTGATAAACCGCAACCCGAGGCCCCACCGGAAAGGTGCACTTACCACCTTTGCCGAGGAACTCGCCAAGCGCCTCGGTGGTAACTGGGAGTCAGGGAGACCCGAGGTGAATAACGGAGAAGGTCCTCACTGCTCTTGCTCAGCCCATAAATGCGGATTTCGTGAAGGTCGAAAGCAGCGGCTTGCATGGCAACTGAAGTATGGGTAGGGGTATGACGATGCCAGGGATTTGTAGGTCTATCCCGGTGTCGGGAGAGCAGTGGCAGGAAAGAAGTGAACTTGAGCAGAGAAGGGTAAGATGAGGAGGGATAATGAAACGTCTGGTACTGGCTTTTACGAGCACAGTAGAGGGGGATGAGGGAAGGTGGGAAATCGTGAAAGAGAAATGTGCTGAATGAGAAAGTTGAGTAGCACTAGGGATGAAAGCCGCTACGGAGAGGAAGGGGCCCGAGTGGGCAAAGCAGGTTGTCACCGCAAAATCAACCTTCCCTGCTCACTCGAGGACATGCCAGTCGTGACCAGAATTGAAATGGGCTGAGGGATGGGTTCGTGTCTGTTGAGCCCCTTTGAACAGATGGTAGAGAATGTAGCTTGAAGAAGTGTCCGATTAAGTGAGTGGGCGACCAGTATTTTTTGGTGCTGAGGACGTGCGCGATGATGACGACGGAGCAAGATTGGTCGCGAGCGGCGCTCCAACGATTCCCACTCATGGCCCTGCGACTCCCAAGGGTTTCCTTTGGGTTCCAGCGTCGGATCTCGGCGCCTCCCATGGCCGATGCGCCCCGGTCTCCATCGAATGCCCATCTCGTTGCGATACTGACCACTGCTCCAAGCATTCTCCCTATGTCGTCGCTCATCAAGTTAGCAGCCTCAGTCGTCTGAACAGGCAAAGTGTGTGAATATCTCAGTTATCACAAGTAACTGTAGGTAACAGTGTCCGGTGCCAGAACTAACTCACTACTGTCGTGGTCGCGTTGGGAACAGACGGATCCCCGGTGTGTGGAACCAGTGTGTGGGACATGGGTCCCATGTGTAAGGTCAGTCCACAGCAGGGATGCTGCTAGTGTGCAGCGTCATAATCTTAGGAGGTCATTGTTATCGGGCTGAAGAGGCGATGGCGACGAGCACACCCGAGGCAGCGACTGAGCCCTTAATCACATCTCCTCTGGTCAAGGTGGAGGTCCATGTCAGGCGCACTAACATTTAGCGAGAAGGGTATTAAAAATATGTGGCCGCTAATAGCAGAGGGCAGAGTCGTAATGAAGCCACGCGAGCGGTGACGACACGCCGCTGGCGTGTTGCCTGCTTGGATCGATAATTCAGCCTAGCCTTGACCAACACTACAACATCACTCATTCACTTCGTCTACCTTCACAACTCTGAAACATGAATCGTGGATACGACGACGACGACGACGGTACGTAACTATCTCGTGTGTGCCGATGCTGCCCTGGCAAGCGACGCATGGCCACAAAGCACGGTGTGGCTGCTGACGGCTGCAGGTGGCTTCCCTCCAGCCGGCGCAGGTGGGCCAGGGGGCCTATTTGCTCACTTGCTGGGTGGTTTCGGTGGTGGGCGTCGCCCGACTCCGGCACAGTGAGTTTATCTCCCTCATGGCGCCCCACGTCGCTCACACCAGCTCCTATGACGACTACTTCAAGGCGTTCTCGGTGGCAACTATGCCTCATGGACACGACCGGCCTCAGCTGATGTACGGTGGCAAGAGTGAGCTAGACTATTCGGTGGAAAAGTAGAAACTAAACTTCAGTCATCATGCCACCCTCGGCACTGGCACGTCTCAGTAAGTGGTGGAAGAAGAAGATAGTGGGAGACATGAGCTGACTCACGCAGCTTCTCTGGACATTGATGGCCCGTGGACGTTCTGCTTGCGCAACCCGCGCAACCCTCATGTCAATCAGACCCATGCGGGTGTACTCGAGTTCATCGCCGACGACCCAGGGATCGTTTACCTCCCGGCTTGGGTGAGCTATTGACGTCCATCTTAGCTGACGACAGATGATGCAGACGCTGCAGCTTAATGAGGGCGACCCGATCCGCTTGACTGGCACCGAGCTGCCCAAGGGCAAGTTTGTCAAGATCCAGGCTCAGTCTGTCGATTTCCTACAGGTGTCGGACCCCAAGGCTGTGTATGTCACTCCTGGAGTTCCAGCGCTGACAATGCAGCCTCGAGTCTGCTCTCCGCGCATATTCAGCCCTAACCAAGGGTGACATCATCGAGATTACCTACAACTCGCTCACGTTCGAGTTCCTTGTCATGGAGACGCAACCTGAAGGGCCTGGCATCTCCATCATCGATACAGACCTGGAGGTCGATTTTGCCCCACCGAAGGGATACGTCGAGCCAGAACGCAAGATGCCTGCCCCTCCTCCCACAATGGCAGACAAGCTTAAGATTGACACGGCTTCGATGGAGACATCCCGGCCCCAGTCGTCCTTGTCCGTCCATACACAGGGCTCTGGGGACAACGTCGTGGAGAGTTTCACTGGGGTTGGTCACAGTCTGAGCGGGAAGCGGGTCCGTGGCAAAGGTTTAGCGAAGAAGATCGAGGAGGTTGACCCAACGAGCAAGATCAACCGCAACATGTGCGTTACTGCGCTCTATTTTTGCTGACTGCAGCGGACCACGCATCATTACTCCTGACAACATCGAAGGTGACCGCAAGGTGCCAGGCCCACTAATCCTTCCCAAGGGCAAGTTCTTCTTCGGCTTCAAGTACATCCCGTTCGAGTCTAGCAAGGTGCCAAAGAAGCCAGACGAGAATGCCGTCGCGCCCCCGTCTGCGTTCCAGGGCGAAGGCAATTCTCTACGCAAGGGTGCAGCAAACAGCGCTGCCGGTTCCATTTCCCAAGCCGCTCCCTCGAACTCCGTGGAAGAGGACAAGCCTGACCCCTGGGCCAATCTCGGCAGTGGCAACACCTTGAGCGGCCGAAAGCGAGCAGCGGAGAAGGAGCTTACGCGCGAAGCATCGCCTCCACAGCCGTCACGTGAAGAGATCATCGACGCGACGATGATGGACGAGGATGACTTCATGTTCGGAGAAGATTACGACTACGACGATGGCGACGACTACATCGAGGTCGACTCTGACTAGGTGAGGTCGGGCCATTTTCCGCTCGACGTCGACTGATTAAGAACCATCGTATGGTTCATTCGGCAGACACCCAACGAGCAGCTCGTAATGCGTGGATGATCAACAACCCTGGGCTCGTATGCATGTAACACTAAACTGTGACAGATGGTTTTACCTCTCTATGCCTTGCTGAGGCGCTCCTCGTATGCCTTCCACCCCTCGGCACGGTACCTCTCTGCCTCAGCTAGCACGGCTTCAGCCCCGCCCTGCACGCCGTAGATACCGCGGCCCACAATAATAACGTCGCAGCCAGAGTCGTACACAACCTCGCGGGGTGTCCTGTACTGCTGGCCGAGCTTGTCGCCCTTGGCAACGAGTCCGACGCCCGGGGTGAGGACGAGGAAGTCCTCGTCCTCCGGCCCATCCTCGTCGACACGACCCATGGCAATAAACCCAACGACCCAGTCGCGTCCGGCCTCACGTGCCATGCGCACGGCCGTCCGCGTGTATTCGCCCGTGGCGAGGTTGCCCGCACTGCTCATCTCCGCGAGAAGCAGAAGCGCGCGCCCGAGCGGCTTACCCACGACTCCGAGGCCGGTGATGATGCCGGGCCCCGGGAGAGGGTGTGCGTTGGTCATGTGGCTCCACTCGGCGATACGGTGTACGCCTGACGAGTACTGCAGAGACACAGTGTTGCCAATGTCAGCAAACTTGCGGTCCTCGAAGATGACAAAGTCGTGCTCCTCGGCGAGGCGGGCGAGCTCAGCAGTCAGGGAGGGGGTGAAGTCCTCGATAATGTCAATGTGGGTCTGTTGTCAGCCTGGTAGGAGAAAGGGATTACCTTGACCATGCAGACAGCGGGGGCGACGCGGCGGACGACCTCGAGCACGTCGGCAGCTTTGGTGACGTCGACCGAGACACAGAGGTTTGTCTTCTTGCGCTCCATTGTTTCGAGGAGGCGGCGTGCCGTAGGGTTGGAGTGGGCGGCGGCACGCGCGCCGTAGCGCTTGGTAGTGGTGGGGTGGGGCATGGCGGTGACGAGCTGCCTCTGGGAGCTGAGCAATTTAAGAACGATGTCGCGACACCAAAGTTGGAATTGCAGGAGACAGACCCCGGAGTTGAGTAACCGTGGGAGACCTGCCCACGTGGTCGCCCCGCACTCGGCCCAAGCCGCACCGCTCAACCGGTGGCCATTATTACCGGAGTTGATCCATCTTTCTCAACCACATCCATAATGACAACCAGGCCGCTCTTTCCAGAGGCGGGCCCGAGTAATTCGCACCTCCGGCCGCACCTCGTAGAGCTCATCCCGCAGGAGCAGCTCCGCCTCGTCCTCCATCCCGTCTTCCGATATGTGTTGACCGTGCGTCGGCAATGCGGGCAAGCTGACCACAGTACCTGGCGCACCACTACCCCCGGTACTTTCTGCGTATTGTCAACCGGCACGAGGAAGCGTTTGCACTCGTGCTTCTGCTCGTCGAGCGACACCATTTGTGGAAGCATGGTGAGTAGAGTCGGCTCGTGCCGTACTTGCTGACAACAGACGCTTCGCTCTCCGAGTACTTTTACCAGCTCCGTCTGGTGCCGGACCACACGCCGACCCCTCGCCTGGGCAGCGTGCACCCCACGACGACGCCGCGCCTCTCGAACCGGCAGCGCTGGGGAATGCTGCTCATCCTCGTGGGCCTGCCGTATCTCCGCGCTCGCGCCGACGACGCATACGACCGCTGGTCGACGCAGAACGACCCCGAGCTAGCGCTGGCCGACCAGGGCCCGCCGCTGAGCCGGGGACAGCGCGCGTTCGTCAAAGCGTATCCGTGGATCAGCACGGGCTTTGAGACCACGCTCCTCGCGTACGACTTTGCGTATCTCTTCGAGCGCACGCCCTACTTCCGTCCCTGGATGCGGTGGCTGGGCCTGCGGGTCGAGCGGCGACAGGACGCCGAGGACCCGACGACGGCCCAGAGCATCCTGTCCAAGCTTCCGCCTCTCCTCCCCCCACTTCTTCTCATGCTCAAGTTTGCGCAGTGGTGGTACTCGCCCACGTCGCCCCGCTCGCTGCCCACTACGCAGGCCAGCAAGAGCGTGCACACGTCCGTCCTCCCTCCGCGCCCACTCCCCATCCTGCCAGAGTCGGGCCTCCTGACGCCGCCTGCGACGCCGGGGAGCGAAGACGGCCCAACGGGGTACACGATCGGTGCGCCTGAGTTTGGGCAGTGCCCCATCTGCCGCAAACAGTGGCAGAACGCGGCGATCCTCCCCTCGGGCTGGGTCGTGTGCTGGCGCTGCGGGTGGGACGCGATCACGGGCGAGGGCGAGCTCGGCGAGGCGGGTAAGGGCAAGTGCCCCATTACAGGCGTTGCCGTGCATCAGAGCGAGCTGCGGCGTGTGCTTGTGTAGCGTGAATGACTGGAGCTGGGCACGAGATAGACATGGGCAAGCTATGGATACAGGATACAGACTAAGCACGACTATGGGGTGACGAGGTAGCTCGCCTTCCACTCCTCGCCCTCGGTGTCGAGGTACTCGATGCGCACAAACTCGAACTGGGGTCAGCTAGCCTATGGTCCATGCTCCATGGCGGACTCACGCGCTGGTCGGCGCGCATGGCGCTCGCGAGCTCGGCGGCGCCGAGCGCGTCGATGCCCAGATCGCGCCCATTGACGCGCACGTTCCCCGCCGACCAGAGGTAGATGGTGCCGGGCTGCCGTCAGTACGGACGGGACAGTGACCTACCTCCTGCGCGACGATGTGGGCGATCATATCCGTGCTACGCGTCGACGACGTCGACGATGTGGACGACGTCGAACCAACAGAGGCAGCCGAGTTGGAGCGGGGCTTGAACATTGCGGGTGGTGGGGTCCAGCCATGAGATCCGATCCGCCTTTAAGGCTGTCGAGCGGGTGGCGCGATAATGGGCACTGCCGTGCGCCACGAGCGCCGCGTGCGTCAGACCTTGACCTTGGCACTTGTCCTACCCCAGAGCGCTGATCATGGGTTGGGAGGCGTGGATATTCCGAGTTAATTCACTCGTCATCTTTCTGAGTGGTTGGTTCTTGGATTCTCTTCAGCACCTCGAAAGTGAAATACCGCACGCCACGAAGCCACGCAGGTCACGCAAGTCAACACGCCATGGCAGGGGGTGCCCCCGGCACTAGTTCGAAACGGGATGTGGGGCCTACGTGGCCCCTTGGGCATGTCGCAGGAGTGCATGGCCCCAAGGAAATCCCTTAAGTCGCACGTTGGCGTTGAGGGCGGCCACGTCGTAACACCCCTGTTTTTGTTTGGGTGTCATGTGTTAGGAGGCAAGATAAGCCAGATAACCGCCTATCTCGGAGAGAAGCTACTCCACCTCGTTCACTGGAGATCGGGGCGATCAACCGTACGAGTGTGCGTGAGCGTACAAGTTGTGCGAGTGGCGCCAGCTGTCGCCACTGGGCTTTTGTCGAGAGCCTCAGACCATGCTTCGCGGACATCACCCCAGACAGAATGGTGGGGCTCTACCTGGTGCCCAATGTGCCAGAGGCTACGGGTATCCTGCATCCTCCTGCAGGCGCAACCCCTCGCCCTGAACGTGCGCACCCCCAATACTCCAACTAACAGCAAAGAATTAGCCCATTACGTCAGTCTCTTTGCTGTGCTGGATAAACGGCATGAATCTACTCTACGCAACACTACAGGTCCTGGCTGTACACCTGCTCGACGCCGGCCATGCTCGCCTGAAGGCCGTTGAGGCGGTCGACCATGGGCCACAGCGTCTGCGGCAGCGTGCTCTTGAACGCCGGGTCACTCGCGTACCCTAGCCCGTGCTGCAGGAGGTTGCGGGCCCGGCTTGTGTCGCCGCTAGGCGGGCAGCCGTAGCATCCGTGCAGCGTGCGCCGCTTCACCGCGAGGTTGTACTTGCCGACGTGCACTGGGATTAGCCCGGCAGAACAGGACCGGAATCGGGATCGGGTGAATAGGTCAAGTGGCCTGCCCAATCCCGCCAGCCAACTCACTGATGTTGTTGTTGTAGAACACACCCTGCCCCTTCTTGAGCGACAGCGTCTGGGCGCCCGGCATCTCCCCGCCCTCGAGGTTGGCTTTGCGCTCGGCCGGCGTGCGCACGCGGTTGTGGCTGCGTGGAATGGCGGAGAGGCAGGCGTCGTCGTACAGCGCCACGTTCCACTGGATGGAGTAGTGTTTGACTTTGAGTTCCTCCTCCTCCTCCTCGGCCGTCGCCGTCGCCTTGACATCATCCCGGTGCCACGAGAGTGCATAGTCCTTCTCGAGCGGGTTGACGAGGATATTGAACAGCTCTGGATGTTAGCGCGCCCCCGCGCCCACCCCGAGCCCGACTCACCAAACTGCATCTCGGCGCGCGACACGCCCATCAGCGCCGCGCTAACATCGAGCAGGTCATCGCTTCCGTACCACTGTGCGAAGACTGGCTGCGCGAGCTCGGGGTGCATGATGTTCTGGACGCCCCAGACATCGTCGCCGGCCACCCACGGCGGGAACTGCTTGCCGACCATGCGCACGTCCTTCCACTCGTGCGCCCGGCCTTTCGCCGTCACCTCGTCCGCGGCCGTGCAGAGCGGCTCGTACAGCTCGTCGGGGATGAGCCCGTCGATGATCACGTACCCATCCGTGTGGTACTGTTGTCAGTTTCGAGCGAGCCTCGAGCGAGCCATCCAAAGGAGGAGGATTGCAGAAGCCCTCTACCATACACCTACCTTGTCGACGATCTCGTCGAGCTGGCTCTGGGTGAATGGCATGTTGTGTGTAGAAGATGCAGAACAGAACTGTGCGAAGGGTAGAGGATTCAGAACGAGAACTGTTCACGGGGAGGAGCGCTACTCGTCTTCGTCTCGTCTTATGCAGAGTAGCAATGTCGTCTCGTACTGGGCGGGTTGAATGCGTTTCGGCGCGTTGGCCGAGGCCGCCGTGTCGCCCGGCGCTAATGTATCCCGAGCGCTTGTGGGCCCCCGCGACCATTGCCAAGGCCTATGCAGTATTCCCGTGCGGGCCAGCACATTCCCGTTCGTACGAGCAATCCCCGTTCGAGGTGTATGCATGTTCCTGTCCGGCAGCTCGGCAGCAAACGCCAACTGAAAGCAACAGCTCGCCGATTGTCCCGCGGCGCCATGTGCGATGCGGAACCCGGGCCGGATGTACCCGCCACTTTGTTGGGCGTCGGCTGAGGCCGACTTGATTACGTGGTATACAGATGCATCGGGTCTATCTATGCAGGCGAGACATGGTGGAACAGAGGCGCTAGGAGTGCAGAACCAGGGTAGAAGCAGAAGCAAGTGCAAAAGGATTCAGTGGCTTACGTCTTCTTGCCGGCCTTGGCCTCCTTGCGCTTGCGCTTCTCAATCTCGCGCCGGCGCGTCTCAAGCTTCTCCTTCTGCATGTTAGTGTTTCATCCTCAGCATGCGATCGACTCACCTCTGCCTGCCGCTCGGCGTTCCCGTACTTCATCTTCTCGTACAGCTTGGCCTTCTTGTTGCTCATCATGATCTTGCGCAGGTCCTCGTCGGTCCGCCCGTTTGCAGTCTTCTTGCCGCCGTCCCCGCCGTGCAGCTTGGCCGCCTCCTTGAGCTGCGCCTTGAACGTGGCGTGGCTGGTGCCGTTCGCCTCGGCCTCGAGCTCGGCGGCATGCACCAGTGCTGGGTCGGACGGGTTCTTGGCCGCCTCGAGCAGTGCTGGTGGGAACTCTGACTCCTCCTCGTTCTTCTCCTCCTCGTCCTTTTCGTCCTCGTCCTCGTCCTCCTCAGCGACGGCTTCGCCCTCTCCCTCGCCCGCCTCGAGCCACGGCCGCTCGGGCTCGCCCTCGCCATCCCACGGGCTCAGGTGGGGTGGGAGGAGCTTGCCGGGCCCGTACTCGTCCGTTCCGAGGACTTTGGCGCGGTTGACGCAGTCGGCGACCCACTGCGGCTGCACCCATGTCCACTTGCGTCCGCCTTCGAGCTCGCGCCTCCGCTCGTCCGTCATCGGCCTGTCGATGAGCACGTGCGTGATCGCGTCCGCGTTCGGCGCTGCGCCGGGGCTAGGTGCGGAGAGCGACGTGACCACCCTGCCGCCCATGGCACGGATGACAAACTCCCATGTCCGCGAGCTCGTCTCGCGCGACAGGTAAAACGTGTATGGTGAGAACAGCAGCTTGTCCTTGTTCGCGCTCGCATCAGACTTGGCCAGAAGCGACGTGTACGTGGGCAGCGCGCCGGTCGCGACGTCCTCGACCTCGGCGTTCTTGGCTGGACGCTCGACAAACTCCTCGTCCTCCTCCTCGGTGCCGTTGGCGTCGGCGTCGGCGCCGGCGTCGGCCATCTCGACGTCGTCGTCACCCGCAAGCCCCGACTCGGCAATGCCCTTGATCGCACGCTTGACGGCCTTCTTCGACACGGTGGCAGGGGCAGCGCTCGTCGTCTTGTTCTCGACCAGGCGGAAGGCGCCGACAGCCTCGCCGCGCTCGTCCATCTCCACATCCAGGGGCGGGGGATAGACGAGGTTCTCGTCCGTGTATAGCTTGTAGAGCGCAAAGGCGCAGACGGTGCGGTACAGTTCGAGGAAGGTAAGGAGGATGCGGAAGTCGACGTCGTGTGGAACGTGCTGCTGGAACTCGTAGCCCTCAAGCCAACGGACGGTCACAGGCTCGCCGCCGTGCCCCGGCACCTCGACCTCGTAGTACACGCCCTTGATGCCGAGGAAGACCTTGCGGAGCGCGTGCGTGCGGATCGCCCACACCTTCCACTCATTGTTGAGGCGGGCACACTCCGCAATCACCTCGGTTGGCACGAGCGTCTTGCCGGGGATGGGGTTCGTCGGGAGCTTGCTGAAGAGGTGCACGAGGTTGAGCGGGTCCTGGAGGTCCTGCAGCGCCAGCGTAAACGTGGGGTAGCGCTCCTTGACGATGTGGTCGAGACGCGCGACCGGCTTGTTCTTCTCGAGGTTCTTGGCCAGGCCCCACTCGCCACGGCCGACGGCGCGCGCAAGCTTCTTCGAGAACGCCTTGTGCTCGCGGAACTTGACGAGCAGCGGCTCGTGGAGCAGGTACTGGATGTCCTTGTGGTAGTAGAACGAGGCCGGAGCCGACGAGCCCTTGTTCGCGCGCTTCTTGTGCAGAGGGTCGCGCGGGTAGATGCCTGTTGTCAGCACCGCCTCACATGACCTCGCGACATACCCTTGAGAATACACAGGCGGCGGAAGTCGGACAGCGACACCTGGAGCTTCTTGAGCGCCTGGTTGCGTGTCACGTAGTTCTTGGCAGCACCGGACTCTCCCTTCTTCTTGATCTTAGCCATGGTAGTTGCAGTGTCCGGAGATGGAGAGTAACTCGTGCTGCCCCGCTGCCAGTCCAAAAACACCCAGCGAGCCCGTGGTGGAGGTGTGAGGAGACGAAATTTTTGATTCCGCATGCCCCCACGTGGTCGGCCTCCACCTGTACCTTGGCCACCCACTCTTCCAGGTTCGGTTCACAACATTCATTACGGCCCCGGTAGAGGATGGTCAGGAAGACGAGGTGCCCCATCTGCGGGTCGCGCAAGTGGCGCAAGATTGCGGACGGCCAGGTCGTCTGCGAAGACGGCCATGTGCTGCAGGTGCGCACTCCCCAGCCAGGCTGACGGCAGGGCGTCCGCTCCGAGAGCCAGGTCATGACCGAGCCGACCGGCCATGCGCTCCAGAAGCGGCGTCTCCTCAAGGGCCGGTCGCGCGTCAACAAGCGCAAGGTCTTTGGCCGCGCAAACAAGACGTGGTACCACGGTCGCAGGGCCGAGTGGCTGCGCCTGCAGGGCCTGCAGCTCCTGCTGCGGCACCAGGTTGCTGCGTTGCACAAGCTGTGGGCGGTCCCCGACGCGCTAGAGGCGGTCGCGCGTGATCTCTGGACGTACCAGTTGCTCATCTCGGACGTGGTGTCAGAGCCCACGTCGCGCTCGCCGTCCCCGACGCGGCCGCAGAAGAGCAGCCGGCGCAGCCTGGCCGACGATGTCACAACGCCGACGCCTTCGGATCGCTCTGGCGAGTCAGAGGACGAGAGTGAGAGTGAGGATAGCGAACGAGAGAGCGGAAGCGAGAGCGAGTCGGACGACGAGTTGGACGCGGACCTACGCGCCTTCGACGATGAGCACGAAGCCACGATCAGTGACGAGGAGGAAGATTCCAGCCCTGCGACCAGGCCGGCCAGGGAGCCCTGGAAGCGTTCGCGACCATTACGCGTCTCGGATGTGCTGGCCACGGTCGTATTGGCACTATACATGCTCCGAGTGCCGTTCACATTCCAGCGAATTGAGGCGCTCATCTGCACCCTCCAGATCCCGTACATCGACTTTGCGAACACAACACTCGTCCCTGCCGACATGGTGCGGTACATGAACCGCGCTGTCCGCATCTCGCTGCGGCCTCAGCGACCCCCATCCGTGACATACGTCTTCGACCTCACGTCTCAGTTCGCGCGCATCCTCCACGCATACTTTCGCGTTCCGATGCCCGAGGTCAACCTGCCGCCCGTGGCATGGTACGTTGTCTCACAGCTGGGCGGGAATGGTGAGTCGTATGGCTTGGCCAGGCTGACGTGCAGCGCGCACGTACGACCAGGTGGTGCAGCTGCTGCAGCTTGTGGATGCCAACATGTCCATCACGACGACGTATGTGCCATTCAAGTTCGATCGCGCCAATCCGGAAACCCGGTACTCTGGAATGCGGTCCTCGCGACGGCTAGACGTCGCCATGCCTGAGCTAAGCATTGCTGCGGCGTGGGTCGTGGTCATGAAGCTCGCCTACGGGCTGGACGGCGAGCCGAGGTGCGTACCTGGATTCCAGAGCTGACAGCAGGCTGCCGCTGATCCGCTCCGACCCCGTGATCGGGATGCCGCAGTGGCAGGACTGGGTGGCCGAGCTGGACCGCCGCCTCCGCACCGGCGCCCTCAAGGGCACGTTGCAGGACCTGACCGCGCTCCAGTTCCACTACATGGACGGCGCCGACGTCGACCGCTTCCTCGATCGCGCCGAGCACGTCCTCCTGTCAAACCGGGACCACGGCCCAGGTGGCACCGGCTTCCCCCTCCCCTCCCCGCCGGAGAGCCAAGCACATGACCCGAACTCGTGGGAGGCGTTCCACAAGCGCACGGCATCCACGGCCGTGCCGCAGGCCAAGCCCCCGGCGCCCGACACGCCGAACCACGCCCTCCCCCTCCTCCCCGGCGAGGCCGTGCGCGTGTACGCGCCCACCGCCACCCTTCCCCAGCCGCTGGACACGATAGTTGCGGCCGCAGCAGCCGTAGTCGGCGTTACGCCGGGTGAGGTACGCGACCTTGTCGCGCGCTTCGAGCGCCGTGTTGAACACGCACGACCACGCGGCCCCAGGACGCCCACGGCGCGCATGTCCGCTCTTCGCGAGAGCCGCAGCGTGGGCAGCTTTACATAGTCGGTTCGTGCCCAGTCGCTAGCTTCACAGCATCATCGTATATCCCATATGCTCATCGTATAGCCCGAAGCAATCGTATAGCCCCAGCCAATCTCTTAACGACCCAAACAATCTTGTTCAGCAAGCAATCCACCGCAGACAGCTCGGACGCATGTTCCTGTGCGTCGTCCGTGATTCCATACTGCCAAGACCATCGCCTATCGAATGAGCCGTGGGGTGGGGTACGTAGTCACATAGTGCGCCTGGCCGATAGGCTTCCGATGCTGGACGGCGGCCAATGAATACGGCTTCTCTTGGTGGCAGTGTTGTAGGTCATAACGTCGTGCTTGTGCCGCATCGACCGCTAGATGTAGCCTCCCACCGGCACGCTGTGCATGTCACGCCTCGAATGCGGCCATTCTATGCGTGCTGCGAATCACACAGCGCGCTGGGGCACTTGCCCTCCCTTACAGTACATATATGCATGGATTAATCGTAGAGTCGTGCCAAACATCGTTCCCTCCAGCCAGTCTAGAGACTCGCGCGCACAGCGACGCTAAATCTCCTCCTCGGGCTCCACCTGGTGTCAGTGTGTTCAGGCAACAGAGAAACCACACACATCATCAGGGGCGTTGGGCGCGTCCGCAACATCGCGCCTCGCGACCTCGGCACGCAGCTGGGCGAGCGTGTCCTCGAGTTGGGCAATGTGCGCAGTGCGCGGCGAGCTGTCAGCCCCCGCCGTGAGCTGGCGGACCTTGGCCAGCGCGCTCGTCTTCTCAGCGCGCTCCGCCTTGAGCTGGTCATGCAGGCTCCCGAGGTTGTCGTTCACGTTGGCGAGTGCACCGGCGTGGTCGTTGCGCAGCTGATCCATCGCGCGCTCGAACTCGGTCCTGTTCATCTCGAGCATCTGGTTTCAGCTGGAATCGCTCGACACCTTGAGGCTCACCAGGTTCATACCCTCCAGCTCGTCCGTGCGCGCCTCAAGCTCTTTGCGGAGCTGCACAATTTCGGTCGGGCTGCTCGCACGCTTGCTGGGCGACGCGGGCGGCGAGCGCTTGGTCTGCGCCAGCTGCATGTCGAGGTTCTCAATCTTGGTGAGCAACTGTGCGTTCATCGTCTCGGCGTCGTTGAGACGCACACGCGCCTCGTCGAGCTCCTTAGTCGTCGACGCGGTCAACGCACGCGACTCCTCGAGGTCCTTCGCAGCAGTGGCCTGGGACGTGCGAAGGTCCTCCAGGTCCTTGGCGACGGTGGCGGAGGAGGTGAGGGCCTCTTCAAGGTCCTCGGCGGTGGTAGCCTGGGCGGCGCGTACGTCCTTGAGCTCCTTTGCCAGGGCGGCCTGAGCAGACTGCAGACTCTCGAGCTCCTTCGTGTGAGACGCTCTGAGCGCCTCAAACTCCTTCTCGCTAGCAACCTTTAGTGCCCCAGCCTCCTTCGCGTGCGCAACCTTGAGGTCCTCGAGCTCCTTGTCGGCGGCCTTGTGCTTGCTGGCCGTGTCAGCAAGCTCCTTCGAGACCGTCTCGTGCTCGCTGCGAGACGCTGCGAGCTGGGACTGGAGCTCCTCGACCAGCTTGGTCCAAACCACCTTCGACTCCTCAACCTCCTTGGCATGGTCAGCAGCGAGTGCCTGCTTCGCCTCGGCGTGCTCGGCTTCGAGGCTCTTGATCTTGTCGGCCAGCATCTTGTCACCAGCCTCATTCGCCGCCGCGACAGCCTCAGCGAGCTTGGCTGCATGCTCGGTAGCGTGGGCCTCGAGCTCCTTGGCGTGCGAAGCAGCAGAGCCCTCGCCATTCTCAATCAGGCTCTCGATGTCGCTGGTGAGGGCAGCGACCTTGGCCTGGTGCTCCTTCTTAAGCTCCTCGAGCTCGGTGGTGAGTGCAGCGACCTTGGCGTAATGCTCCGCCTTCACCTCTTCAACGGCCGATTTGTGCTCCGCCTTTGCGTTCTCCTGTGCCTCACGAACGCTCACGGCAAGCTTGTCCGCGTGCTCGGTCTGGGCCGTCTTCAGCTGTTGCTCGAGCTCGGCGATGGTGGTCTTGAGAGCCTCGACTTGCGACCCAGTGAAAGACTCGGTGCCGCGCAGGTCGGCGACTTCCTTCTCTGCGGCGTCCGCCTTCGCCTGAGCAGCGTCACGGGCCACAACCGCAGCCTCGAGCTCCTCGCGGAGCTTCTGGGTAACGTTCTCGTGGGCACCCGACGCCTTGACCTTCTCCTCGGCCTCCTTCAGCTGGGCCTCAAGCTTAGTCACAGCCTCCTTGGACGATGCCTCCGACTTCTTGTGTTCAGCAAGAGTGTCGGACGCGTCCTTGTGCTTTGCCACAAGAGCTTCGTAGGACAATTTGAGAGTAGTTTGGGCGTCCACAAGAGAGGAGTGCTCGCACTTGAGAGTCTGGGATGTCAACTCCAGTCAGCACAGCTATTGCTTACCTTGATCTCTGAAGCGTAGGTCTCGGCCGAAGCGACAGACTTGTCGAGCAACTCTTTCGCCGACATGCTCTGGGCGAGGTGCGACTCAAGCTCGCTCTTAAGCGATGCGCGCTCATTGTCCCACGCAGTACGCTCCTCGCTGAGCTGTTTGCGCTCGACGTCAAGGTCGACCTGAAGCTCGGCATTCTCCTCCTGTAGGTCCTTGAGCTTGCCCTCAAGCGACACGGCACCGGCCATGCTCTTCTCCGCCTCCTCTGCGCCTTCCGCGATCTCGTCCTCGAGCTTCTTCTTGAGAATCTCAAGCTTAGCGACCTTGGCCTCGAGAGCAGCGTTAGCCTTCTTGGCCTCGGCGGCAAGAGCATCTTGCTCCTTGACCTTGGCGGCAAGGTCGGCCTGGAGCGATTCGAGAGTAGCAGCAACAGAGGTCTTGGCAGACACGGCCTCGGAGAGTTCGGCATCAAGGGCCTTGACCTGGTTCTCGAACTCTTCGTGGGCCGCAGTCAACCTGGGGTTAGGGCAGAAGTGACAGCTTACACTCACTCCTTGATCTTGGCTTCATGCTCGGCAACCAGCGATGAACGTGAGTTGGTCGACTCGTCGAGGGTGCGGGAGTGAGTGTGCTCCATCTCGACGAGCTTATTGGTCGTGTCCTCGTGAGCCTTTTGTGCCGTGGAATAGTCATCAGTCACCTTGGCCAGCCTAGAGTCAGCAACGCGACGTGCATGAAGCCGCGTGTACGCACTTGGCTTCCAGCTCGTCACGCTTAGCCGCGAGTTCAGCGATCTTGCCTTCGAGGGCCTCCTTCTCCTCGCCAAACTTCTTCGCACTGGCGTCTGCGGCCTCGGCGAGTTTGACCTCGAGATTTGCCTTCTCCTCTGCAATCTTGGCCTCGAGAGAAGCGTGCTGCTCCTCAAACTTCTTAGTGATCTCGTCAATGCGGGCTTGCACTTCAGCTTCGGTGGCGACCTTGCGTGCAACAGTGGCGGCGGAGGTGGCCGACGCCAGGCTGGCCCGGGGACGCACCGACGAGGACGCCGTGGTGGCATGCCGAGCGATAGTCCGAGCAGAAGCAGAAGTAGTAGACACGGACAGGGAGGCACGGGGGCGGGCAGTAGGCTTGGCGGCAGTAGCGGAGGCAGCAGGGGCAGCAGCAGTGCGCGCCGAAGCGTTCGAAGCGACAGACGGAAGCTCGCGCGCAGGGGGGTTAGACGTGGGCGCACGTGTACTGCTGGCGGCAGTTGCCGCAGCCTGGCGCGCCTCACGAGCCTCACGCATCTTCTGCACGGCGGCAGTCGATGCGGAGATGGTTGTGCGGCCAGGGACAGAGGAAGAAGCTGGCTTGGTGATCGCCGGTCTGGTGCGGGCGGCTGTTGCGGTCGCTGTGGGACCAGCGCCCGTGCGCGCCTTGGCCACCGGAGTTGTCGCCGAGGCCAAGGGACGGGCTCTGGCGACACGCGGCGATCCTGGCCCGGTGGACGTCGACGAGGCCGTCTTGGGACGGGCAGGCTGCACCTGCGCGGCATTGCCGGTACGTGCTGCGGAAGCCGCAGTCGGCGCAGTCAATGGCTTGCGGTTAGCGAGCGAGACGCGAGACGCGTCGGGCCTGATGACCTTGCGCGCAGGTGGGGCGGCCTTTGGCGAGGCTGAGCGTCAGCAAACGCCACAGTGATGGAGGAAGGTCAGCACTGACCACCAAAGACACCACTCTTGAGGACCTTGTTGACGCCGCCTTCCTTTTTGTTGGTGGTGGTGATAGTCGGTCCGTTCTCCTTGTCCTCGCTGTCCCGGCCGGGCTCGGTCACATCGTCAGGGACATCGGTGGTGGTGGTCTGCTCGTCGTCTGCAATCTCGCTACAGCCTGCGACCGAGGTGCCGTTGTCATCGCCAAGGTAGTCGTGGAGGACGGAGCCCTGACTGTCTGTGATAGAGGGCTGGGAGTGGTGTCCGCGGTCGAGCGATGGGGAGGCTACGGTGACGGACATGATGACTGTGGAGGGTTGTATCCCCTGTTGGAGGATGTGAGAGGGGAGCGCGCGGGTCTGGGAGGGAAGGAGCGAGTGTGTCTGATGCTGGAGGAGAGAGTGTACAGAGCACAATGGAGAGGAGTGAGATGAGCGGTTGGGGATATGAGGGGACCAGAGGGGGGAAGGGTGTCCAAGGGGTGGAGAAGAGAGATGGAGGGGGAGAGAGAATGAGCGAGTAAGGAATCAGAAGATCTAGGAGAGATGATGGAGGACGAGTGTGCTGTGGTTGTTCGTCGTGCACTGAGGCGCGTGGATCGCGTCGCCTGGTTTCGCTGTTGGCGGATGGGGCCAATGCATGAATCGCTGCCCTATCTCTCTGCCAGGCTCATACGCCAGATGCCACCGCACGAGCACGAGGTCGCCCCCATCCAAAGAATGATCCCAGCCCAGAATGGGCCACCTGCGCCGCGTCAAGCGTTCAAAAGTCCTTCCCGACGCGCTCTACTCTTGTTATTCCCTGATTCCTCCAATCCTACAATCCTGCAATCCTGCAAACCTACCATTCGCCCGCCCAGCCCTTGGAGCCTCCTGCATCCACACGCCAGCAGAATCACTCTCTTGCCTTCAACCTCATTTAGCGTCGTGCATGCAGTAGTGCAACCCACACCAATTACACAATCATCTAGAGCTGTTCAGGTGGCAGGCCAAGCAGCGAGCCCCCAGGGATGACGGATGCAAGGGGTCCGGATCCAAGTGAAACCGATCCACGTCCCGTCCCTCCTTGTCATCAGGCATGCTCATTCCCTGCCTCCCCCTGACATTCGCCTGCCCCACTCTGGCAAACTTTGCCTTACGTGTTATTTGTTGAACGGGGATTCATAGTGAGGGAAAATCGCCCAAAGCGGTGTCTGATTGATAGGTTTGATTCCGAGTGAGAGCCAAGGACGCCGCTCGTCTCGGAGACGGGCGAGGCTCAAGCAAGACATGCTCGACTCTGGACATTTCAACCAACTTTACGACAAGGGGGAGACGTACCTCGGGAGACGGGTGTCACTCAGTCTGCTACAATTCCATAAGACCCTAATGCTATAATGCCAGTTTATCGGTCGGTGGCCACAACCGGTCTGAGGACGTAATGTGTTTCAACTGGGTTGAAAGAACAGAGGAGAACAGAGATCAATTGCTCGACACTACAGAGAGCTACATAGATGCATTCAACCAACCAACCCCACCTCATCATGACCGCCGAGACCAGTTGGCTCTAGATCCTGTCCTTAGCGTTGCTCATTACCAGGACTCTCAGCTTTAGTACTGTCAACTGCATCCATCCTCATCGCTCCATCACAATTCACCCAAGCCTCCCAAATCGGCCACGGGTCGTTGTACATCAGTGGTTGGTTCTCACTCTGAACCCACCTTCTCGTCTCCCTCATCACCGTCATCATCATCATCTCTGTCATTCCTTAATCGCCTTTTGTCGACCGTCCACACACATTCTCACTTTCAACTGGGATTCAACCTAACGAGGTTTCCAGTCTGCGCGGTGGCCATCTTCCCTACCTCCACCGATCCATCCACCCACTCCCAAATCCAATCTACATTGTCCCAACTTCTTCATCCTTCAATATCTTGGCCCACTATGGCGGCTCCGGCAAGACCTAACAAGTGGTCGTCCACTGCTTCACCAAAGAGGCCGTCTACACCCGTGTCGTCGGACTGTGGACGCTCACTGCGCCGCTCACCGCAAAAACCCCAGACTCCAGGGCACGCCACTCGCTCATCCGCTGCCGCTAACGACCCGTCCTTGGACTCGGCCTCCCAGAGCAAACCACAGACACCAATACGGCCTGCCTCCCAGCCGCCCAAGAAGCGCAAGCCCGTCTTCGTCTCGTGTGTCAGCTTTCCCCAGGGTGGACAGGCACCAGTGCCAGTTGTCAAGACGGAGCACGAGCTGCAGCGCAGTCAGCGCAAGTCCAAGCAGGACGCAATCTCGAAACTGGACCGTGCTGGCACGCCGTCCACCCCTCAAGTCCAAAGTGGTCCAGTCGCAACATCGTTTGTGCCCCCACCACAGGCGCCAGCGGGCCCAGGTGTCCATCGCAACCCCTTGAAGCGACCCCGGGTTGTGAATCCACCGTTCGACATCAATTCTGTTCGCACCTCTGCGCCGTCAGCCTCTCGCGAAGAACCCCGTCTGTTCGACCTTCCCACATGTCCATCCTATCATCCCACCGCTGCCGAGTTCAGTGATCCTATGGCTTACATCGATTCGATCGCCCCAGAGGCCAAAAAGTATGGCATCTGCAAGATTATCCCGCCAGAAGGATGGCAGATGCCTTTTATGCTCGAGACCGACAACTTCCGATTCATGACTCGCCTCCAGCGCCTCAACTCGATCGAGGCTGCGTCCCGCGCCAAGATCAATTTCCTTGAACAGCTGAGCATGTTTCACAAACAGCAGGGCGACGCTGCAGCCTACATACCCAGAATCGAGCACCGGTTATTGGACCTCTGGTCGCTAAGGAAGGAGGTGAACAAGGTCGGTGGCGTGGATGAGGTCAACCGCCTCAAGGGTTGGACAAAGATCACAGAGGACCTCGGATATCAGGCCTCCGCGACACCACAGGTCAAAGCTGCATACATCAAGATAGTGCTGCCGTTTGAAAACTGGGCACTGCGAGCAAAGTCATTCCCCGAGTCGCCACCCGGGTCTGCACCCGGAAGCGCGATCAAGACTGCCCGCAGCACAGCCCAGAACAGCCCATCCAGTCTGTCTGCCAACGGCAAGATGACAGGTATGCGGACTTCACCTCGCTCTCGGATGCCGGGTGACGCGCACATGACCGCCATCACCACTGATCCTGAAGCGGGCCCTTCTTCAGCATGTGGGAGCGGTGCACTTGCAGCTCCAGCCAAGATCCGACTCAAGGTGCCTGGCTTCCAGACCAGCAGCCATGGCAGCGACAGCGAGCTGAGCGAGGAAGAGTCGTCACGTGCGTCCACATCAGCAACCCCAGAGGACCCTCTCATCAAGTACGAGAAGGGTGATGTGAGTATTTTCTGACAGCTTGAGACTCACAGCTGACATGTGTAGGTCTGCGAGATTTGTGGAATGGGGAATCATGCTCCAAAGATATTGTTGTGCGACGGCTGCGACAGAGGGTTCCACACGTACTGCCTGGACCCGCCATTGGCAAGTGTGCCAGAAAACGAGTGGTATTGTACTGCTTGTCTCCTCGGCAACGGCGACGACTATGGCTTTGATGAGGGCGAGGAGCACTCACTTCCGAGCTTCCAAGCTCGAGATGCCGCCTTCACAGAAGAGTGGTTCACCCGCTACGCCCCTTGCAACTCTGATGCCGGTCCTTTGACGCGCCAGATCGGCATGTCAAGCGTCTCAGAGGCCGACGTGGAACGTGAGTTCTGGCGTTTAGTCGAGAGCCAGGACGACACTGTCGAGGTAGAGTATGGTGCCGACGTGCACTCCACCACGCACGGCAGCGCCGCTCCCACATTAGAAACTTTCCCCACTCACCCCTACTCGCGAGATCAATGGAACCTTAACAACATGCCCATCCTCGAAGACTCGCTGCTGCGGTACATCAAGTCGGATATCTCGGGAATGACGGTACCCTGGATCTACGTGGGCATGCTCTTCTCAGCATTCTGCTGGCACAATGAGGACCATTACACCTACAGCGTCAACTATAGTGAGAGCCCAATAAGATTGTTTCTAAAACTCAGTGTTCTGGGGAGAGACCAAGACCTGGTATGGCATTCCCGGTGACAGCGCGGACAAGTTCGAAGAAGCCATCAAGCGCGAGGCGCCAGAGCTGTTTGAGCGCCAACCAGCACTCCTTTACCAGCTGGTCACGATGATGAACCCGGGCCGTCTACGAGACCAGGGCGTGGACGTGTACGCATGCGACCAGCGGCCAAACGAGTTCGTCATCACCTTCCCAAAGGCTTATCACTGTGGCTTTAATCACGGCGTAAGTTCCAGTCCCCGCCATGGCTAATTTTATAGCTCAATTTCAACGAGGCGGTAAACTTTGCCCTGCCAGACTGGCTGAAGGACGGCCACGATTCTGTAAGGCGTTATGCGGAGCATGCCAAGCCCCCCGTCTTCTCCCATGAAGAGCTCTTGATCACCATTACTCTCTACTCGGACACGATCAAGACTGCTCTGTGGCTCCAGGACAACCTGCGCGTCATGCTGGACGAGGAAACAACTGCGCGTAACAAACTTAGGCTGGAATTGCCAGGAATCGGTGAGGTTCTTCACGAGGAGGACGTCCCCGAAGCCCAGTACCAGTGCTGCGTGTGCAAGAGCTTCTGCTACTTGTCGCAGGTGACCTGCACCTGCACAGACGCCGTGTCATGCCTTGACCACTCTGATATCTTATGTGGCTGTGGCCCTTCGAGCAAGACTTTACGAATGCGCTATTCTGAAGACCAGCTGCGGGATATTGTTCAAGTCATCGAGGCACGAGCCGCTCAACCTGAGGCATGGCAGGCCAGACTGAACGCACTGTGCGAGACAGCTCGTCCGCAGCTCAAGAGCATCAAGCAACTGGTTGCTGATGGGGAGCGCATTCCGTACCCACTTGATGGTTTGAGAGAACTCCGCACGTTCTTCCAGCGGGCCACGGCCTGGGTCGACCGTGCAACGGCCATTTTCACTCGGAAGAGCACTGCTCGTCGGCGCAAAGGCCGTCAGAGCGTGCCGGCCCCGATGACAGACGACGACATCGACCGCAGTCCGGCTGCTCTTCGCTCGCTCATTGCAGAGGCTGAGAAGCTTGCGTTTGATACCCCCGAGGTCGGTCAGCTGAGGCAAGTTGTAGGCCAGATGACCCAGTTCGAGCGGGACGCCGCAGATATTCTGTCCAAGTCTGACGACGACCTCGACTATGAGACCTGCAAGACAGCCCTTATTCTGGGGGAGAGCCTGAACCTCGACTTGCCAATCGTTTCCCAGCTCCGCACCGTCGTGAACCGCTTGCAGTGGTTCCGCAAGATTGATGAGGAGGTCGACGACCGCACTGTTCAGTACTCTGACATTCTCCACTTCCTCGATGAGGCCAAGAACTTTGGCGTGTCCGACAGCCACCCGCACGTCATCGAGCTTGAACGCCTTGCCCAGCTTGGGCGCCAATGGAAACAAGATGTCGACACGCTTCTGGCGTCCCAGTCGATATCGATCGATGAGATGTCTTCTCTGATTGAAGGCCACGAGTACACTCCAACTTCGGTGGAGACGATGCGCCAGCTGGAGAACATTCGCAAGACTGCGACTGGCTGGCAGGCGACGGCGGCAGGGCTACTGGAGAGCCGCGGCTCGGCTGCGGCAGCGCAGCGCCTTGTCAAAACGGTCAACACGTCCAATGGCGCCCTCCGCCGCGTCCACATCCCAGAGGTCAGCCAACTCGTCGACGAGCTCGACCACATCGACGAGTGGCTGCGCTCGATTGCCGAAACGCTCAATGTCTCTGAGAAGAACGTCCACCATTCGCTTAAAACTCTGGGGAGCGAGATCGAGGAGCATCTGGCGGAGAACGACGACACGCCGAACGACGAGCACGCGTGCTTCTGTCGCTCTGCACCGACTACGAACATGGTCACCTGCCCGATCTGCGAGGGCGCGTATCACCCGAAGTGCGTCGGCATCAGCGCCAAGTCTGCAGCGGGAATCAAAGCGGCTTCCGAGACATTCCGATGCCAGATGTGCGTCAACCTCCAGTATGATGACCGCCCGTCATTCCACAAGCTCGCACTCCACGTGGACCCCCTCAAGCACACGTTCGCTCTGCACCCGCCCGAGTGGGACATTATCAAAGATGCCTTGGAGCACACCCTCCGGTATGCGGGGCTGGTTGTAAGACTCATCACGTGGCCGAGCGCTTTGTCGCGCAAAGAGGGCCCCGAGATCAGCCATCTACTTCGCAAGATATGGACCCTGCCGATCCAGCTCGACGCTTGGAACCACGACACTAACGACGAGGTCGTCTTCGAGCACTGGCTGTATCACCGTCTGCGCGAGGTTACCGATACGGCTGGCATGCCCAAGGCGCCTGGTAATGGTAGGACGCGCGCGCGCAAGCCTCGCTTCGATTTCGAAGACGCTGCCGCCCGCGAGTTCCATTGCATTTGCCCCACCGCGCCGCTCGACCGCCTCCTGACGGTGCAGTGTGGTCGATGCGAGCAAAGCTTCCACCTCTCGTGCGTCAAGGCGCCACTCAACCCGACCCAGAACGGGTCACGTGGTGGCTGGAAGTGCCCCTTCTGTGTTGTCAAGCAGGGCAAGTCTGCAGCGCGTGGCCTCGACCTTCGAGTGCAGATGAAGGGTAAGTCGATCGACCCCGCGACAAGCTGACGCGACAGACAAGATCGGGACAAACGAGTACGTTGATTGGCGACAGTCGATATTCGTATACTCCGAGACGCCCATCACTTGCACTCTCCCTCCCAATCCCGACGCGGTCACCCTCATCGCGACGGCATACCACGGTCCGGCGTTGCCAGACAACTTTGAACGCCCGATCTGGGTGCCGGACAATGGTGACGGTCGCAAACGGCGGAAGACTGACCCAGCTGGGAGTGCGCGAACCGCCAGCCCTCACTTGCGCCTCATCCCATCCCAGATGCCTGTTTCTGCAGCCGCACCTCCACCTGCACCTTCACCTGTACCTGTTCCGTCTAGCTCGCATAGCTCGCAACCTCCAGGCTATGCGCCACTCATCCACCCGCCCGCCGCAAACGGCCCACCTTCAGGCCTAGGTCCAGGTCCAGGCGTTCCCCCAAACCAGCCAGCGCAGAACCAGCGCAACGGGGGGAGCGTCTTCTACGCGACGCACAAACAGGTGCCATGGAATGACCCGAACATGTTCTCATCGTTCCAGCTGCCCCTCAACCTCCCCGGGCCGAAGGGCGACATTGTCAACGGCCAACCGCACCCCTCATTGGCGAGCCCACGCCTACCTCCCCCACCGCCCGGGCCGTCCAGGCCCAGCCTGCCCGTGACCATACTCCCTCCTCCGCCCTCCGTGCTCGCCACCGCGCCGTCGGCGTACGTGAGCGTCCTACCGGTCAAGCGCGACTTGCCCAACCCCTTGGGGGGGGGCGAGCGGTCTCCGAAACGCCCAGCGCTCGCGCCGCCGAGTGCCACTCCACCCGCCCAGCTACGTCCCGAATAATACCCATCCGTGGCCGGACCCGTTGTTGCCGTATGTATTGTTTGCAGTATGAGATGCATGTGCCTGTATCAACAAAGGTGTCTATACGGCATGGAACTACAAGAGCTCGGCCTCGACCTCCTCGGGCGCGCTGTTGACCGCGCTGTCGGCCGAATCGGCGTCAACAGAGCCGAAGACATCGGCTTCTGGCACGTCGACCGGGGCCCGGCCAATCTCGTGCGTGACCTTGGCCTCAAAGTGCAGGGTCCAGGTGTCGAGGAGCTTGCGCGCGCTGACCTGCTCCGACGTGAGCGGGAGGCCGTACGTGAAGGGAGCCTCGTAGAGGAAGCACCCGACGACAGCGGCGGTGAGCACGGTGAGCGCGATCAGGCCGTTGCGCGAGACGTAGGCACGTGCCGCGGGGCGGAGGCGCGTCCGCGGCCCGGCGACGGACATGGGATAGTTGACCTCCTCGACGAGGATGAAGTTGAGGATGCACCCGGCGACGAGCGCGGACGCAAGGTGCGCCGGCAGGTAGTGGTGGAGGAAGCGCTGGCGGGCCATGGCGTAGAAGGGGAAGTAGTGGAACGCCCAGGCGCCGAGGAAGAAGCCCGTGTTGCGATACAGGCGGTTGCGGACTTCTTCCTCGATCGGCTCGACGCCGCGGCGGCGGGCGATCATGTCGGCCGCGACGATGCCGACGAAGACGGAGACGGCGATTGCACAGATCCACCAGTCGAGCAGGTTGCCGATCATGTAGATCTGCTGCTGCTCGCTGTTCTCCGTCCAGAAACTGACGCCGTTCAGGCAGAACGGCCACTCGATGGGCGTAGACGCGTAGGGGTGCGACGAGGACAGACCGGCGTTGTGCTGGAGCATGAGGATCTGGAGCTCCCACCACTTCTTGAGGAAGCTCCTCTTGCGCACAGGCTTGTCCTTGACCTGGGCGGTCCGGTTGCGGAAGTCCTGGCCCTGTCCATCCTCGATGATGTCGTTGGCATACCAGAAAGCAGTGCGGTCGTTGGCGTTCTTGTTCCCGTTCACCTCCTGCTGCTCAAATGCCCAGTCTGGGAGTGCCTGCTTGTGCGTCCACAGTAACACATGCGTCTTCATGTGCATGACCTTGAAATGCGAGGCGAGCGTCTTGATCGCCGCTCCGTCGTGGGCATCGACCATCTGCAGCTGGAAGAGTGTGTCCTCGCGACGCGCCTCGTCGTCGACCGCCACGGTTGTGAACTCCTGGTTGGTCGGCATCGTTGGCGACGCGACGTCGTGAGTGAGCAGGAGAGTGTTCGTGCCGATGTGTCGGAACTGGACGACATCGTTGTGGCGCACGACACGGCCGCGGCCGTGCGACGGCACCGAGTGAGT
This sequence comes from Cutaneotrichosporon spelunceum, assembly GCA_030805415.1. Lineage (NCBI taxonomy): Eukaryota > Fungi > Basidiomycota > Tremellomycetes > Trichosporonales > Trichosporonaceae > Cutaneotrichosporon > Cutaneotrichosporon spelunceum. The sequence goes on from BTCM01000007.1 coordinate 1,004,140, forward strand.
CGGGATGATCTGCCAGTGGTTGTTGGTGTCGTTGTGCGAGTAGCAGGTGACCTGCTGGCCTGGCGTTAGTTTTGGGGCTGAATCCGACTCACCCTGCGAGCTGATGCGGCCGTCGGGGTAGCGCATGGGGTAGCGCTCGGGGTGCGAGTGGAGGAACTGCTTGGAGTCCTTGTGCCTGAGCGTAATGGTGTCGTAGTAGCGAACCTCTGTGCGAGTTAGCATAGCTGGCATTGCGACTCACCTTGGGCGTTCAGGAGTAGCTCGTTGCCGGCGAGCGTCTCCTGGAACGCGGACGACATGAACGTGTCGCCAGGGCCCGAGAACTTGAGGATCTTGAAGTGGACCCAGAAGAAGGAGAGGTAAATAAAAAAAGGGACGATGATGAGGCCGATGGCGCGGTACAGGAAGTGGCGCCAGAAGTAGGACTGGTGTCAGCTCTGGCAGCGCTCCAGCTCACCATGGGGTGTCCTAACTTGATGTCGAGGATGCCCCAGAGGTCCCAGAGGACGGCGGCACCAACGGTAAGGAACGTGAAGAGGCCGACCATCTTGCAGCCGAGGGTGCAAGCGAGGGCCGCGCCAGTCGCAAGCATCCAGAGCCACCAGTCACGACCGAACTCGCGGTAGCGCTGCTGGTGGAACTTGACGTAGCAGAAGAGCGATAGGGCCATGAAGAGGACAAGCGCGGCGTCGAGGAGGATCAGCCGCGTCTGGGTAACGTGGCCGTTGTCTGACGTGAGCGGGAGCGGAAGGTTGAGGCAAGGCATGGGAGAGGGGGGAATGGAAGACGCTCTGACGTACCAAAGAGAATAAGCAGCGCCGAGAATGCAGAAATAGCCACCGGGTACCCCGACTCGCGCATAGTCGCGTACACCAGAGGCACGGTCGCGGCTCCCATGAAAGCAACGAACGCACGCATGCCGACGTACGGCACATTGTTCTCGGTGTACGAGTCGCCGATGTTGGCAAAGTCAAAGCTGCCGTCAAAGCCGACAAACCAGCCCGAAAGCGCGTTCAGCATCTTGGCCAGTGGGGGGTGCACGTCAAAGTAGTACTCGCGGCGGAGGTACTGGCCCGCGAAGCCGCCAAAGTGGACCTCGTCGAACACGACCTGGTCCGGGTGGGAGATGCGCCAGAAGCGCACGATAAACGCGAGTGCCGTGAGCGCGAGGCATGTCGCGTACGACGTGACGCGCTCCGAGCGGAGGCGCGACTCCCTGATGGGTCTCCGGGAGTGGATGGCGGCGTCGCGCTGGGGTTAGCATCCGGCGAGCAAAGTTGGGGTGCTGGGAGGTCCACCGCGCTGCAGGCGGTCGGCTGCTGCGACGCGCCTCGCAGACTATGGCAGCCACGAGGAACCGTGGAGGCACACGAGGCCGCACGTACCTTGTGCTCGTCCGAGTGCGGACTCTCGGAAGTAGGCAGCTCTGGGCTGCCAGGCCTGGCTCGCCTGAGACGCGGCTGAACCGACATTGCGAGTGTGGGTCAAGGAGAGTGTTGGTCGTTGGTTTGTGATTTGTCGTTTTGGCACGATGTGGAGGCACTGCGGCGCGTCCTGCTCCAGAGGCGGTCGTGACGTGGCGCGGAGGCAAATGGGCAGGTCCAAGGTGATTATTGGGTAGCTTATGCATGTAACCCTTATGCATCTGACGTGAGAACATGGACGTCTCGAATGCATGCTCGTGTCGGTCAAGCGCGCGGGTTCTCACGGTAGTGGTGATGGCGGTGGCGGTGGTGATGGTGATGGTGGGTAATCCGACATTTCTCCAGGCGAGGCACTGTGGCGAGGATCGAGTTTCTCCTCCGCCGCTGTTCTGTAATCACTGTGTGTGCACTCTGGAGATTCACGTCGCGATCTAGGTGAGACAGCAGTCGCACAGAGCCGCACCAAGTGCGCTGACTCTCGGCGTTGCCTTCTGGATCAACAGAGCCTCCATTATCTGCCTTTAACAAAGCTACATGTAGCATGGATTATATTATCCTACAGTACGAGATGCTCAGACCCCACCGCCGCCCTTCTTCCCTTCGGCCTCACGCGGGTCCCCGTCCGACTCGGGCACCCTGTCACCCTCCGCATTGTCGAGCGACTGCTGGTCCGTCAGGCGGTGGTCGCTGAGGCCGAGCGAGAACAGGACGAGCAGGCACGAGATGCTGATGCCAGCAATAGTGAGGAACCGCTGGACCTCGCGGTACGCGCGGTCTACGGCCTCACGCGCCGGCGTTCCGGGCGCGTTGGTGAGGATCCACGTGAACGGGTCGCCGTACACGTCTGTCGCGATGGCTGTTGCGTTTGCGACGCCCGCGCGCTCCAAGTTGGACTGCAGGTGCTTGGGCATGGTGTTGGTCCAGATTGCGCCGGCGATTGTGTTGCCGATCCCGCTGCCGATGTTGTACGAGCTGTAGTACAGCGACGTGATGGTTGCTGTGCGCTCGTGCCTTACCTCGGCCTGCAGCGAGGCTTGAGTGGTGTAGGGGACGAAACCGCCCGCGATGCCGAGGACGACTTCGGCGCCGACGAGGCCGGCAAAGTCCGAGGTCGAGTGGCCGCCGCGGTAGCGGATCAGCAGGCCGAAGGCGAGGACGAAGAGGAGGCTGCCGGCGATGACGAAAGGCTTGAGGCGGCGCACATGGCGCACCGTCAGCCCAAGGAGGATGCCAACAATGGTCGAGGTGAACGAGTACACGTTGGTCACATAGGTCGAGGTCTTGATGTCCTTTCCAAAAGCGACTTGGAGTGTCGTGTACAGGTAGTCGCCCTGTGTGTACCATGCCGTGTTGAGCATGAGGGCAATGCCGAACCCGCAGAGGACGGGGAGCTTGCGGAAGACATGGAAGGGCATGAGTGGGTGAGAGGCGAACTTGGCTTCCCAGATAATGAAGCAGGGGAATGCGACAGCACCACCCACCACGAGCGGGGTGATGGTGCGCGCGGTGCGCCACGAGTCGGTGAGACCACCTGCGAGAGTGAGGGGAACGAGGATGAGGGCGATGGTGGCGGCAAGGAAGAAGAGACCGATAATGTCGGACTGGACGAAGAACTCGCGCCACAGCCTCACGCTCAGGATGTGCCGGTACGGGCTGGGAACGTCATCGAGGAGACCTTGCTGGTAGGCCCGGCGCTCGGCCGAGATGAGCGAGTAGAACAGCGGGATGGTGAGAACAGGGAGGATAATCGCCCACATTCCGATACCCCACTGCCACGTCGTGCTGCCCATGACGGCCTCGACGATGTGGCCCGACACCCATGCGTTGATGATAAACGGCATGGCGGGGATGTACGAGAAGAAGAGGCGGTTGCGGAGTGACGTGGTATCGGCAATCAGGATCTCGACGAGGACTGGTGTCAACTTGGCTGGCTATGCACCCACTCATGAGGCCCGAATAGCCAAACTGATAGATGACCGTGCCGCCTGCAAACGTCTCCATATTCTTCGCGGCAGCCATGACCACCGTGCCGACAGTGTAGAAGATGACGGAGAGGAAGAGGATCGACACGCGTCCAAAGTAGTCTGAGATCTTGGCGTACGCCGGCTGCACGGCGGCAGCGACGACGGCCCGGATGACGTTCAGTGTGGAGATGAGCGCCTGGTTGTCCCACTCTGCAGTAGCGTAGTTCTGGTAAAAGTAGCGAAGGGTGCCGTCCAACCCGTACGCGTCTGCTGTTAGTGGAAGACGTAGCGGTTACCCACAGGCAACAAAGAAGATGGAGAGGAAGAGCGTCCACTTGTGCCGCGACGTGAAGCACGACGAGATGGCCTCGATACGGCGCACACCCGGCGACTTTTCCTCGACGACAACGTCGGACCCATTGGCGCGCACGTCAGCAGCCTTGGCAGGATTGTCGTATAGTTCAGCCATGTTGACGGACGCTGCTAGAGGTAGATGGAGAAGCGCGCGAGATCTGCTCTGTTAAGTACTTGCAGGCAAAAACCTGCGCAGACGCTGCTGCGATCCCCCCGGCTTTGGAGCCCTATGTCGGAAAGACGAGAGCCTCATGAACACTGTCTGGCCCGAAAGGTCCGCGTGGGCCGAGAGTTATTTCTGTGGCCCGAAAGTTATCTGATAAAGCCACTCCAAACCTTTGGCAGACCGACCCTGACAACGCCCATGTCCCGAACGGTATAGAACATGACGATGGATGTTTAGTGGTCCACAAAGCTTCGGCCGACACCAAGGATCCAAGTTGGGCAATTTCCGCAGGACTGCTGAGAGTTTCATAGGCATGGTGAAGAAGGACAACATGCGTCGAAAGGTGAGGCGTTGGAGCGCAAAATAACTGGGCAAGAGAGTCTGTGCAGTGGCAGAGGCTGCTGCCGTCGCGGCTGCAACATCAGCAGGTAAGGAGGCAGTTTGAAGACCGGCGGATGGTGCAGATGAAATGAAAAGGAGACCACATGTGCCCAGTAGTGCACGTGGTGTTAGGCTGACGGCAGTCAGAGGAACGCCATTAATCCAGGGACCGAGGCGGAACAGTCGCGATTGCATGTCGCAATTGGATGCTTGGCCTGATGCAGTCGGCCGACAGCGCGCATGCCAAGATGGCTGACGGGTGCAACGCAAGTGTGGCGTCGGCCTGTTCGGCGTCCTCGGCTTCGCTTTCACTTTCAAATCGAGTGACCCTGCAAGCTGCATATTGTCCAGACTATTCATACATACAAAAGTAGACACTCTACGTCTAATATTCGTCCAGCGTCGGGCCCAACTTGAGGTCGAGACGCTGCATGATGCTCGATTCTGGGTCAACAAAGCTGACCTGCGGCGAACGCCGAGACGCAATCTGGCTCGCGTTCGAGGTCACCGGGTCCGCCGTTTTGTGATGCGTGCGCGACTGCGACTGCGACTGCGAATTCGAGTGGCTGTGGTGCTCGTGGTAGTATCGAATGGGGTGGCGGAGCGCCTGTATCCCCGAGAGATGGTGCGACGAACGCGACGTGCGTGGCGAGAATGTCCCGCGGCGCACACGCCGGCGCACGACACGCTTCGTGTGCCACTCGACGACGCCGTAGATGATTCCGTTCAGCAGGCCCTGCCCAAAGATCATCCAGCGCGAGACCGCGCGCAGCGTGTCGGGCGGATAACCCACAAAGTCGTAGATGATGTGGATTAGGGATACGGAGAACAGTAGGAGGTAGCCGAGCGGGAACCAGAGCATGAGCAGCGCTGTCTTGCGATTCAGGTAGCTGGCCATACTCTCAGGGACGTATTCGACGTTCTCTGAATGCTGAGTGATAACGAACCGGTCGTCACCTCCCGGCGCGGGCTCGTCGTCCAGGAATCGCTTCAGGTCCCACCCGTCGTCGTCGTCGTCGTCTTCGGCTAGAGTGGGGTTGCGCACTTCCTCCTCCTCGAGGACGATGAACGCCTTCTCGAGGTCAGCCCCCGTGAGAGTGGCGGTCTGCGCCAGAGGTGTTGGTGATGTGCGAGGCGCCTGCCGGAGGAAGGGTGGGCAGTGCGATGGGCGGCGGTAAGGGCTAGCGATCGGTTCGGAGCCGTGACCTACGCCAATGTTCGGCAACGATGGGCGCCGCTCCTCGGGGTTGAAGCTGTCCATCGGCGAGGGGCCGCCGTCGCGTGTGAATGCTCGCAGGGGCCTTGCGATGTCGGCTGCTGCTCCTGGAAGGGAGGCCCCGCTTGCCACTGACGGGCGGCGGCTAAACTGTGAGTCGACAGCTGTGGGGGTGCTGCTGTAAGTCGGGTCGCTGCTGCAGTTTGACCCGCTGGCAGTGCGGAGACCGACACTGGAGAAGGAAGACACCCCGGGCGAGGACTGCGACTTGACCGAGGCAGACGTGGGGGATTTTTGGGGCGTCTTGTCAAGCTCCTCCTTGTTAGGCGAAATCAGAACGGACGTGGTCGGTGTTGGGACGGCTATCTCGACCGGTGTCGTTGACCTGCCAGCCCGGCGACTGCTGAAGCGCCATTCGGCCCAAGCGCCTTCCCGAGCAGGCGTGGATGAGCCGCCATACTTTTGCCCGTCAATCTGGAAGACGGGAAGCTCGATGCGCTCCCACGGCGGAATATCTGTATCCGGCGACTTGGAGCGGCTTGGCGATTTGGCGCGATGCATTGATTTCATGCGCTGGGGCTCTGATGCAGACTTGTCGCTCGACTTGGGCGTGTGCTTGTCTGCGTCCGCAGCGCTCACGTGGCTCGCGTTGGACGCGGTGTGGTGGCTCAGCCCCGTGTCGACGCCGATCCGGTGACCCTTGTCATTCAGGATGAGTGTCTTGGTCTGGCGATTCTTCACAAAGGGCAGGCGAGAGCGCGAGTTGGGCATCCACGAGTGCTTCATTTTCGAGAAGCTCGACTCGCCAGCCGAGTGGTCTGACAGCCCGCTGCGGATTTTGTCCGGGCGGCGGAGGAAGACGTAGAGCTTTCCATAGAAGAAGATGATGAAGAGGAAGACGATGGCACGAGGGAGGAACTGGATCAGTTCGCCAAACAGGCCCGTGTTGTTGCCGAGGTAACAGATGCCGCCGGCAGGCTGGTAGCCGTAGACGATGTAGGTGACGACCGAGACGGTGAAGGAGATGGTCCAGACGAGGAGCCACGACCAAGCCCAGTACTTCTCAATCCATGAGGTGACAATGTGTAGCGGCTTGGTGAGGATCATGTAAGTACAGAAGGCGAGGGCGAGGGTCCAGCAATGCTGGGAGAAGATGATGGCGTGAAACATGACACCGAGCCCATCACACTCGGGCGAGTCGAGCTGGAGCGGTCGTCCATCCAGCGAGAGTGTACAGCCGATAAGTCCGACAATGCTTCAAGTCAGCTACTTTAATCTGCTTGTGATCCCACCCTAACATGACGTCGCTGAGGATGAGCGACTGCACGAGGCGCATACGTGTTGTGGACGCCCGCTTGCGGATCTCATTCATTGCCATACCGACAAGGACGAAGGATGCGCCGATGATTGTGAGGACCTGATGGTGTGAGCTACGCAGGACGCGTGTGAGCTCACGAGTATGACCGTGTCAACGACAAGGACCCAAGTCTCACTCTCGAGGGCAGTAACTTCTGGCGCGATGTGGACGACGAGATGTTTGATCATCTCCTCCGCGATGACGGGGAGACGGCTGTCCACAGCATTGTCTGACATTGCCGTGGTCGGCGAGAGTGAGAGCGGTGGGAGGGCCTGGGGGGAAGGGGGAAGGAGGCCGCAATGGCGAGACGAATCTACCTCGAGGCAATCATGCGCGCGTCGCGATGTGAACAAGCTGTGTGTAACGAGTGTGAACAAGAAGAGTGAGTGAGATACCAGTGCTGCTTCATGTCAGTCATGAGTCTTGAGAGTCTGGTCCAGTCTGCATGGAGTAAGGGACGAAGAACGCGGTGGTCGTGTCCAGTCCTGGATCCCGGGCTGCGTGTGAGCCTCCTCGGCGGTTGACTCGGCACACGCAGCTCGGATGAACGGCGCCACCACCCTGGACGCTCGCGAGACATGAGTTACGGCGATGACTGCTTGTAATTAATCGTGGGGAGGAGGGTGAAGCAGTGGCTGGACGGAGGAAAGGAGAAAGTAAGGTGAATGTGAAGAATCGAGTCGAGGCGTGACGCCACGATTGGATTAATGAGCCTTCCCTGTCCCGATTACAATAGCGTTATAATCTCCGCCGACGCCCACCGACGTCCGCCCTGGGGATAATGCAAGGGCCGATCCCGTTAGAAACGCCAAGTCGAGATATGCACCGTTGAGTCTGCAGCAAGCTGCCGGCACGGCATGGTGCAAGGTAGAGAGGCGTTTGCCATTACGGGCGCGCTTACGCTAATCCGGGCTAGATAGAATATGCCTTATCCCCGACCCAATTGCTTGGGACAGGAACATGAGAACGGCCCGGTCGCGTCGCCCAGCAATTGCTGAAACCAACCCAAAACCTTTAAACATACTCGGTTCGTTTTTTCTACACACTAGTCTGCTTGTCTAAGCCGTCTGTCAGTCCTGGACTTGCAGAAATGGAGAGGAGCGAATGGACCATCTTTGTAGATCACCCACAGCAGGCAGGCCCCGCGGCGCCTTCTCGTCATCGAGCGCATGCCAACCCATACACATGGCAGGTACAGTAGGGAGCGCACCCGAATATCCAGCGATGCCCGCTCGGAGTGGCGCCGCCATTTGGCTCCCGGCCCTCAGAGTGTGACAGAACTTGAGCCAAGTACGCCTAGGGAAACATCCCGTGGCCGGCTGTACGTAGGTTGGTCACCAGGCAGGTCCATGTCGTATCGCCACGAGGTGCATAGCACATCGCCAGGCTGCGTGTGAGTGCAAAACACCATTCCACAGAAGCATTCAGTCTGTGATCCCGCCTCCCTGACCGCAAGTCAAGGAATCACGTGGCCCTAGATTGAACAACCAAGGACCGCCTGTCGCCAAGACAGGGAAGCGTAGGAAACGGCCACCGTGGACGTGCGTTCATGCAACCTGGACCGGGGCCACTTAGGACATAAAGTAGTCCGGCCGCCGTAGGAAAAAGGATGGTCGATCTCACACTCGCAGGGAGACTAGGATGCCAGGAAATCATTCCATGGCTGGGCATGCCGCCGGTTACGGGTCCTCCCGCTCCCCATTCGAGTGTCAGCAGGCTGATCGGTTCAGTACTGTACCTGTTGGGGGGAGCACCGACAATGGCTCAGTGAGATGCAAGTGAAATCTCCACAAGGGGTCCTTGTCAGATGTCAGCAGTCTATGGTATCCATAGCAGGATGCGCCACTGATCGCCCTTGGCGCCTGGCGCACCACGGTGCCGTTTCTTAGTCTTCCACCAAGCGGGGTGGCGGGATAAGACGAGATAGAGAGTGTGTGTGTGTTGGAGGAGGGGGACCGGGGGGGAGGGCGGAGGAGGGATCGAGGGACCCCGCTGTTTGATAGGGAAGCTGAAATGCCGGCTGGAATCACAAGAACCCGTTCAAAGTCTGGCCAGTGGTCAAGCGGTCAGGTATCGTTCACCGCGTAACAATCGCAATCAGCAACGCGGAGGGTAAAAATGGAATGTGGGGGGTTAGGGCTCTCGTTCGCGACACCTGGGATCAGCTTCCTGAAGAATGTTGCCCCGCTCCTTGAGACCCACTGTTGTGAGGCTACCTTGGCTGGAAACCGCTCTTGACCTGCATTCAACAGCCCTTTCACTCTCCAGCATCCTGAAAGGCGGAAATAAAATACGGAATTGACGTGAGCAATGATCAGACAGAGGGCACTGTGGTGATGAGCACAAATCCAAGCATGGAGACAGCCTTAGCACACAGCGGCGAACACGTAGCGTTGGGCTGTTCAGCATGCATCACCTCTACACCAGCCCCGCACGCAGCATCACAACCCCAAAGTCTTCAAACGTCAGACCCCGACCCTCAGGCTGTCCGGAGAAGAGGGTGACCATGTCCGTGATCTGCGTCAGCCCCGCTTCCCAGTCGCTTACCTCGGCGTCGGACCACATTTCTCCGAGCTCGCGCGCCCAGCGCTTGACCTCATCACGCGATAGAATACCACTCGCCCCCTTCTCATCTGGCTTCAAGAGGGCCCACAATGTACGTGCCGCCTCCCTTTGGCGGGAGGAGAGGCGTGCAACTCCAGTGTCCTCGAGCGCCTTGGCGCGACGTGTCGCCTTCTTGCCTTTAACCGGTGCGCCAAAGTCGCTGTCGTCACTTGGTTCAAAGGCATCAGAATCCGAGCCTGAGATCATGTCCCAGTCCCCATCCTCTTCATCCTGCCCACCCTCCCTATCTCCCGTTTCATCCTCAGATACTTGACCCGCATCCGGCGGCATCAGCGCAGCGCAGACCGCACGGAAGTCCTTGCGCCGAACGCCGTCTTCGCCCATAGATCGGAAGACGGAAAGGACGTCCTCGTCCGACGGGAGGCCAAGGGAGCTCAGTAACGTGGGAATCAGGCGAAGCGGGATGTGCTCATCAACATCGGTACCGGCATCAGCGTCGGTGGAGACCGCGCGGCTAGCGCGTGTGGTCGAAGGCCCAGCCGAGGGGCCCAAGTTGTCAGGTATGAACCCACCGCCGTCATCGTTGTCGAGTACGAAGCCGCCGCCGCCACCGCCATCGTCCGACATGAAGCCTCCACCAGAGTCGTCTGGGAGGAACCCGCCCGCATCGTCGTCAGGCATGAAACCGCCACTGTCGTCGACGAAGCCGCCGCCATCTTCGGGGATGAACCCCCCACTGTCGTCGAGGAATCCGCCACCATATTCCGGGATGAACCCCCCACCGTCGTCGACGAAGCCGCCTTCCTCCGCTGCCGGCGCTGTGGTTCCTGTTGTTGGACCAGAATTGTTCAAGCGCCGCCGCTTAGACGGCCGTCCCTTAGCAGCCCGTAGTCCCCGTTCGAATGCACGGTTGATTGCCCGCCTCTGTCGCACTGATAGCTCGAGGAACTCGGGGTCGTCTTCCATGTTGAATTCAACAGCGTGTTGAAGAGCCGTGTTGAAGCGATGTTGAAGCCATGCCGAAGGAAGATTGGACGGCCTCCACCAGTTGCACACGGTTGACTCATCCACCTCTAATCGCCACCCAAATGCTTCCGCCAACTCGGTTGGAACAACAACATCGTCATGTCGCTACTCGATGTCGGCGGGCGCTGCCATGCGTGCGCACTCGTCGACTTCCTTCCCTTCACCTGTCCCGGGTGTGAGCATGTCTTCTGCCGGCAGCATGTCCAGGTTCATGATTGTCCGCGACCTGCACAGTCTCAAACACCGGTAGAGCCCAACCGGAAACGCCTTCGCGGTACATGTGCTTTCGGGGAATGCAAAGAGGAGACGCTCGAGAGCGTTGGCGGCCTCGAGGGTGCGGCAGATGGCAACGTGGCGCGCGAGGTGCGCTGTGTCTGTGGAGCAGCTTTCTGCATCAAGTAACGCCGGGCTGAGCGAGCTGACCCCAGACATCGAAGCCAAGAGGCACACGAGTGCGCCGCACCGCGTGCACTCAGCGCGCGGCACGACGCTCAGATTGGTCGGAGGGAGAAAGCTGCAGAGGTGATGGCGAAACACTTCCCGGCACAGGTGGGCAAGGAACGTATGGCCGTGCCGAAGCAGGTGGACCGGACACGGACTGGGTCACCGCCGCGTCAAAGTCCCCCAGTCGCAAACCCAGAGCTCGCCCCTGCACCGAACCCAGTCCCATCCACAGCATCCCTTACGGCGAACGACAAACTGTACAAGCTGCACCAGACCAAAACGCGTTCCCTCGCCCGCCCACTCGACACAAAGATTCCCCGCGACGAGAGTGCTGCTGTCGAGTTTCTAGTCGACGAGGCCGGGACACGGATCAAGGCCTGGCTCGCGGACGAGGGAAAGTACGCCCCTTCAGCGGCGGCGGCTGCCATGGGTACCGGCAAGCCTGAGCGGATATGGGTGCCACATGTGATGCCGGGAGGAAAGCTCTTCGACACGGTTGTTGCGCGGGCAAAGGTGTCGCGGTCTGGTGTGGTGCGTCTCTTCCTCTTTCTCTTTCCTCGCGTTCTCGCTTCTGCAGCTTCGTTGCCAAGAAACGCCGCTCGGCTTTCTCCTGCAGATATCTGCGCTGACCCCAGGCCCTCGGCCTCCTCATCATCTCGCTTAGGCCAGGCGCTCCGCGTGCCGCGACGCCGCTCGACCTCACACGCCCCGCAGGGGAGCAAGTCGCAAGTGGTGACATCCTCGTCCTCGTACGCGGCTGGGAGTGAGGGTATATGCATACAGGCCATGTCGCTATCCACTACTTGATCTTTTGTTCGATGAAGAGGACGCGCTTCTTGACTGTCGTCAGCGACTCATCACACGCTGGGTGGGGACTCTCGGAGGCACAGGCAACGTAGCTGAGCGTCATTGCGCACGGTATCCACCCCAAGTCTCGGAAGACAGCACTCACCGACCGGGTCGTACTTCATCATCTGGAGCTTGTCGGCCAATCGTGTCCGCGAGGTGGTGTAGAAGAAGCCTGTGAGGGCCGACGACACGAGCCGTACAAGGATGCGCCTGGTATTAGCCCATCGACCATCTAGCATGCTACTCACTTCTGCTTTGCTCCCTTGGCCATGTTGATGCGATAACGCGGTACACCGGGCAATCTCGAAGACGGAACTCGAAATCATAGACCTCCACCTCAAAAGTGCCACACCTTGAACGGGATCAACCACCGGTTCGGCGATTCGGCCACGTGGGCCTCCCAAACCGTCCAGAGCTGGCTGGGGTGATTTTCGTGCGCGAGCCCAACCTGAAGTCTTCTCCAGCCTTCAAAAGATCGTGAGCTCGACAACAGCGACAACGACTGACAACCAGAAAAATGGCCGCTCGTCCCACCGTCTCTGTCTTCTCCGCCGCCGGCGAGTCCTCGGGCTCTGTCCCGCTCCCCGCCGTCTTCTCGGTACGTTGAACCAAGGTCGAACGTGGGTGCAGAGTCGAGTATCGCACGACGCACCACTTCCTGGCCGCGCTCTCGAGCAACATGCATGCTGACTCGCCAGGCTCCCATCCGCCTTGACGTCGTTCAGGCCGTCCACAGTGAGTTGCGAGCGACGAGGGATTCAGGGCGGGAGACGAGATTCTGCGAGTTTGGTGCAGAATTGCTCGATCTCATACATTCAAAGCGTGGGCAAGGTGGCTAACCCTCCAGAGTCGATCGCCAAGAACCGTCGCCAGGCTTACGCCGTCGCGAAGGAGGCTGGCCACCAGACCTCGGCCGAGTCGTGGGGCACTGGTCGTGCCGTCGCCCGTATCCCCCGTGTCGGCGGTGGTGGTACCCAGCGCTCGGGCCAGGCCGCGTTCGGCAACATGTGCCGCGGCGGTCGCATGTTCGCTCCCACCAAGACGTGGCGCAAGTGGCACGTCAAGGTTAACCACAACCAGCGCCGCTACGCCGTCGCCTCGGCCCTCGCCGCGTCGGCCGTCCCCTCGCTCGTTCTCGCCCGCGGCCACCGCATCGAGCAGATCCAGGAGGTCCCCCTTGTCGTCTCGTCGTCGGTCGAGTCGGTCGACAAGACCAAGGCCGCCGTTGAGCTCCTCAAGACCCTCGCCGCGTTCCCCGACGTCGCCAAGGTCTCCAACTCGCGCAAGATCCGTGCCGGTAAGGGCAAGTGGCGCAACCGCCGCTACCGCCAGCGCCGCGGCCCCCTTGTCGTCTACGGCAAGGACGAGGGCATCGTTCGCGCGTTCCGCAACGTCCCCGGTGTCGAGACCTCGCCCGTTGAGAGCCTCAACCTCCTCCAGCTCGCCCCCGGTGGCCACGTTGGCCGCTTCGTCATCTGGACCGAGGACGCCATCAAGCAGCTTGACTCGATCTACGAGAACAAGTCGGGCTTCAGCCTCCCCACCGCCAAGATCTCGAACCCGGACGTCACCCGTCTCATCAACTCGGACGAGATCCAGTCGGTTGTCCGCCCCGCCGGCCAGCCCACCCAGAAGCGCCCCTTCACCCAGAAGAAGAACCCGCTCCGCAACAAGGCTATTCTCTTCCGCCTCAACCCCTACGCCAAGACGCTCCGTCGCCAGGAGCTTCTCCGCCAGGAGCGCAAGAAGGCCGGCAAGGGCGCCAAGAAGGCCGCTTCGACTGGCCGTGCCGGCGAGGTCTTCCTTGCCACCCACCTCGCTGCCTAAGCCATCGGCTGTGGGTTGTAGTTGATGCACATTTGTGTACTCTTAATGCGTCTGCTGTGTCTCTTCTGCATCGCTATTTGTTGCTTGCTCTTGTCGTTTGTTTGTCCATTTCTCTCCACGACTTTTGAATTGGTCTGAATGAAAATTGGGGCCGTATTTGTGGAATTTTGATCCCGCGGCACCTGCCCTGGCTGAGATAACTTTCAGAAACCTGCGTTTCGGCTCGACCTCGCTCGTATCACTGTACAACCATGCCATCCCACCGAGACGGCGCATCGTCGCCCAAGCGGCGCTCATCAAACGTGGCCCAGCAGCCACTATGGAAGGCGTCCAAGATGTCGGCAGACGCACCAGAGTTCAAGCCCCGAGCCTTCAAGGACGACGAGCGGATGAGTGACGACGAAGACGCGGCGGTGGCCGCATCCGGCTCCGCAGCGGGGGGAAGTGCGCCGCTGAGCGCCGAGGCGCGTGAGGCCCTCACGGCTGCGGTTGCGCATGCCCGTGTCACCCGGCCCCTACCGAACTCGCGGCGGGCGGCGGCCGCGGCCAACATGGTCCCGCAGGCCGCGACTGTGCCCAAGACGAACACGGAGAAGGACAACAAGCGCCGCCTTATCGTCGTGCTTTCCCAGGTACGTGTGGCACGATGCGCCCCATCTGTCAGCTGGGACTGGTGTGGATCGTCCCTGCGCTGCGCAAGCAAGCGGCCTTGCTCTAGCTTGCGCTAACCCCAGGCTTGTCTCGAAGCATACAAAGTGTCGAGTGGGAGCGGAGGCAAGAACGCAGCGGGCAAGGAGGCAAAGTACGCGTTGCTCAACTGTGACGACCACCAGGGCATTCTCGCACGCAACGGGCGCGATATTGCCGACGCCAGGCCGGACATTACGCACCAGTGTCTGCTGACGCTCCTCGACAGCCCTCTCAACAAGGCCGGCCTGCTCCAGGTGTACATCCACACCGCCAAGGGCGTGCTGATCGAGGTGAACCCGAGCGTGCGGATACCACGCACGTTCAAGCGTTTCTCGGGTCTGATGGGTGAGTCGCTGCGCACGGACGCGAACCTCCATCGCTTGAGATCGCAATGCCTAACCCCCAGTCCAACTGTTGCACAAGCTCTCGATCCGCGGCGTCCAGGGCTCGGAGAAGCTGCTGCGCGTAATCAAGAACCCGATCACAGACCACCTCCCGACCAACACGATCAAGCTGACACTCTCGGGCGACGCGCCCACCATCCGCCTCTCCCACTTCCTCCCCACCCTGCCCGAGTCGCACAGCGTGTGCGTCTTCGTCGGCGCCATGGCGCGCGGACCAGACAACTTTGCGGACGCATATGTCGACCAGAAAATCTCAATCTCCGACTACTCGCTCTCGGCCAGTGTCGCGTGCGGCAAGTTCTGCTGCGCCATGGAGGAGCTCTGGGACATTGTCTAGTTTGTCGTTCTGTGATCTTATCATCTGCAATCCTACCTCGTACGTGTGTCACGTCGTTTTCTGCGCGTCAACCGCCAAGTGTCTGCTGTGTATGCATCTAGCTAGTGTTTACAGTTCGTCGCGCGGTGCGTCCGTGGATGCAGTCTGTTCGCGAGATGCAGACTGCTCTGTATCTGCGTCGAGCTCCTCGATCAGTTCGCGCAGGCGCTTGAGGAGCGCGCGCCGCGACTCCCGTCCCGTAGACTCGTCAAGTGGCACGGACATCGTGTCCCCGTCGACGAGCTCGGGTGGGGTCTGGGCCTCGGTCTCGGGCTCGTCTTCCTTGGGCTCTTCCTTGGGCTCTTCCTTGGGCTCTTCCTTGGGCTCTTCCTTGGACTCCTCCTTGAACTCTTCTTTGGACTCCTCCTCCTCCCGCTTCTCAACCCCAAACGCCAGGCGCAAGATTTCACTCAGCTCCTCTTGGCTGACCGCGGCGCCCTTGAGGCCGTCGATCCTGAGCTCCGGGTCCTCCTCTTCGCTCGCGAGGCGCGCATCCACCCCTCTCCCGTCTACCTCCACCTCTACCTCGCCGATACGCGGGCGGTCGCGCCGAGCGGTCCAGTCGGCAAACTCGTCGTCGGGCACGACTTCGCGGCACCGCACCGGCGCGGGCGTAATGTCCGCAGCCGACGCCGGCCGGAAGCCGGGCAGCGAGCACAGGTGGGGCGAGTGGATGACCATGAGGTACTGGCACACAGCGACTTCGGTGACCATGTAGATCGTGTCGGTGCCTGTCATTGAGCAGTAGACCTGCACCTCGGTCTCGCGCGGACGGCCGGTCAGGTCACAGCGCGTGCCCCCCGCCCACCGCTGGACGAGGTATCGCGACGCATGGCTCTGGCCGAGGGACGCGGTGGTCTTGGACGACTCTGCGTCGCGTGTCTTGGGTTTCACCTGCGCTACGCCGAGCGTGTATGCGTCGTAGTCCTTATCTTCCTGGGGCACATAGTCCTCCTTGTGCGGATGTGGGATGGGTGTTTCACGGAACTGTCGAATGGAGTGGTTGTGGCAGTACCTGGTGTCAGTCGCGAAGAGGCGGAGAGCGGACGTACGCATAGGTAAACCACGAATGGGCGAGGCGAAGGTACAGGCACTGCCCGTCGAGGTGGGCGAGGGCGCGCCAGCTGGCCTCTGGGTCGGGCTCGGGCTCGTCTGCCGCCTCCTCGACTGTTTGGGAGAGGGTCGTGTTCGCACTCGGCATCGCACAGAGGTACGCGTGCGCCCCGGACTCGGGGTGGGACGCGTGCGTGTACAGCATCGGCACGAGGGCGATGCGCTCCGACGCGGGGAGGTGTCCCGCCTCCCCGCGCTTGAGGACGGCGGTGCTGTCGGTGTCGGAGGGCTCGGCGGGCTCGGAGCCGTCGATCGCGCCCCGCGACAGCCCGGCCGCGGGGTGCAGGGCGAGGAACTGGTCCTCGTGGCTCAGGCCGTGAGCCTTGATTGCCGCCGCGTCGCTCTCCGCCAGAGGAAGGTCGTTGAGGAAGTCGACCTGGTACCTTGGCAGCGAGGCGAGATCCTGCAACCCCGTGCCGAGGGCTGCAGACGGGCGCAGCGCTGCCAGCGCCAGAAGATAGATGGCGAGGTGGCTCATGGATGGGTGTGTGGGTGCTCGAGAAGCTAGAAGAGTAGTGACCTCACCGAGATTACACGTCGTGGTGGAGGCCATGCTGCTGCCACGTGCCAACACGTGACCCACACGCGTCGGTTCCTGACCCGACGCGCTGTGTTGATTTTCGAGTTCAGGGTAATTGGTCCCGGCTGGGGATCAACACGTCGCACAGTGAGGCGGGAAATGTCGCCCTGGCAGTGGCACTCGCCCGCTCCCCCCCCCCCCCTCCACGCCAGTTGGATCCTCGTTCTTTCTCTTCGTGTTCAAGTCCAACTCCAAGTCCAACAGTCACTCATTGAACAAGTATGTGTCCCCTCTCTCCGGCGTCGACGACATGCTGACGCGCTCCATCCTCCTCTCCAACTTGCTGCTCTCCCCTTAACGATTCCCCTCTCCCTCGCTCACCTGTGCTTTTCTGCTGTCTGGTCTGATCAATCTGACAATCTTTTGCATTTGCCTACTCGCGTCCTATTATGGCACATTCCTTGCTCGCCTCGTCCATTTCCCCTTTCTGGCCGACTCACCGCACGATGGCCCCACCGCTGCGCCCCACCCGCGCTCCACGCCACACTCCCCGTCACTAACCAACTCTTTCCTTCTTCCTCCATCCTCCAACTCCATCATCATCCCCATCCTCCCCTCTCACCATGGGTCGTTCAGTGCGCGAGATCGTCCACCTCCAGACCGGCCAGTGCGGCAACCAGATCGGTGCCAAGTTCTGGTGAGTAGGACCCTCCAGCGCTTGCCTGCTCACACACAGGGAGGTCGTGTCCGACGAGCACGGCATCCAGGCCGACGGCTCGTACAAGGGCGCGTCGGACATCCAGCTCGAGCGCATCAACGTCTACTACAATGAGGCGGCTGCTGGCAAATACGTCCCGCGCGCAGTCTTGATTGACCTTGAGCCGGGAACCATGGACTCGATCCGTGGCGGCCCTTTGGGCAGCCTCTTCCGCCCTGACAACTTTGTCTTTGGCCAGAGCGGTGCCGGCAACAACTGGGCCAAGGGCCACTACACCGAGGGCGCCGAGCTCGTCGACTCGGTCCTCGATGTTGTCCGCCGCGAGGCCGAGGGGTGCGACTGCCTCCAGGGCTTCCAGATCACCCACTCGCTCGGTGGTGGCACCGGTGCCGGTATGGGCACTCTCCTCATCTCCAAGATCCGCGAGGAGTACCCCGACCGCATGATGTGCACCTTCTCGGTCGTCCCCTCCCCCAAGGTCTCGGACACTGTCGTTGAGCCCTACAACGCTACCCTCTCGGTGCACCAGCTCGTCGAAAACTCGGACGAGACCTTCTGCATTGACAACGAGGCGCTCTACGACATCTGCTTCCGCACCCTCAAGCTCACCACCCCCACCTACGGTGACCTCAACCACCTCGTCTCCGTCGTCATGTCGGGTGTCACCACCTGCCTGCGCTTCCCCGGTCAGCTCAACTCGGACCTGCGCAAGCTCGCTGTCAACATGGTGCCCTTCCCCCGTCTCCACTTCTTCATGGTCGGCTTTGCGCCCCTCACCTCGCGCGGCTCAGCTTCGTACCGCGCCGTCTCCGTCCCGGAGCTCACAGCGCAGATGTTTGACGCCAAGAACATGATGGCTGCCTCGGACCCCCGCCAGGGCCGTTACCTCACCGTCATGTGCATCTACCGCGGCAAGGTCTCGATGAAGGAGGTCGAGGACCAGCTCCAGACCGTCCAGCAGAAGAACTCGGCCTACTTTGTCGAGTGGATCCCCGGAAACGTTGCCGCCGCTCAGTGCGACATTCCTCCCCGTGGCCTCAAGATGTCGTCGACCTTTATCTGCAACTCGACCTCGATCCAGTCGCTCTTCAAGCGTATCGGTGAGCAGTTCTCGGCGATGTACCGCCGCAAGGCCTTCGTGCACTGGTACACTGGCGAGGGTATGGACGAGCTCGAGTTCTCCGAGGCCGAGTCCAACCTCTCAGACCTCGTTGCCGAGTACATGCAGTACCAGGAGGCGTCGGCCGATGACGAGCTCTACGACGACGAGGACCTCGAGTTCGAGGGCGAGGAGGAGGTCATGTAAGACGAGCCACGTGTCTAGTCTTGCTCTCTTCCCCGTGGATATGACTTGTTGTGTCTACACCTCCATTTCGACGACCCGGCGGCA
The DNA here is from genome assembly GCA_030805415.1 of Cutaneotrichosporon spelunceum. Lineage (NCBI taxonomy): Eukaryota > Fungi > Basidiomycota > Tremellomycetes > Trichosporonales > Trichosporonaceae > Cutaneotrichosporon > Cutaneotrichosporon spelunceum. The sequence continues at coordinate 1,022,924 of BTCM01000007.1, forward strand.
GCCTTGTCGTCGCCCTCGTCGAATCTCTTGTACTTTGTACTTCCCCCCCCCCCCCCCTTCCCCTTTCCCCTCTTTTTTACCGCCACGCTCGGGGCCGAGTTCCCGGTGTCTCGCGATGAGACGGCGTGCTGCGATCTATGCCAAATAATAATGTAATTGTATTGGAGCACGGTCTGACGAAAGCTCACTGATGCGAAAACGTTCTCTGCCGAGGCCTGGTACTTCAAGTCCAGCCTTGACAAGGACGTGTTATCGCCGTCCCTGTCACTTGTCCGTAAGCAGTGGAGAACTGCGCCGCTGCTAGAGGGGAGGGGTGGGCTGACTGTCCTCGGCTGGACTGCGGTGTCCTTGGACCGTGAAAAGCCTTGGAACTAGGTCCCGTCTGCTTGTCGGAATTGCCCAGGTACTGGTTGTGCTGACAAGCTGGTGGCTCGATATGGCGGGGGACATGCAAGTCGGTGCTCGATTCGGTGACACAGCACGTTTGCAGGATACTGGCTACAACACTTGACACGGTTCTGATGACACTAGCAGTCCACGAGCACTGTCCACAGCAAAGAGCACCGACGTTTGGCCTCCTCATCTCCTTCGCTATCTGGATTATCCTCCAGCAGAGGAAGACTGTGATATCAGTCAGATGTACTCAAGGCGTGGGCTTTGCGTTTCCTACTAACTGGAGACTCTCATGCAGACATGTGAGGTTTAGGGAAGGAAGACGCGCCACTTGGTTGAGCTGCAGACATCAGCTGGGTCCCATTGACAGACAACTGGGCTGTCCCACTTACCTCCGTCTTCCGACTTCGCGACACAGAGGGCACATCCCCTGCGCCGTTACGACACGTCTGACACACTCTGCTATCAGCTTGCCATCGGGGGGCCGCGCGCCGACGCACCGTGACACAACACTATGTGCTGACATTTATAGGGCATCTGGTCAGAGGGCTTCTCACGACACGCGATGCAACAGTTAAGGGGAAACTCGGGAGACTGGGAGAGGCGGTGGTTGGAGTTACGGGCCGGATGCTTCTCATTCCTGACTTTGGAATGGGTGGAAGAGTTGGTCGTTGGACCAGCGGGTTGGAATGAAAGCGCTTCCTGTGAGTGGAGATAGGTTGCATTTGTGACGGAGTTGGTGTGGAACATGGCTACAGGGCTTGCTGACGAGGGAAGGTTACGCGTGCCAGATGTGCCGGAACGTTGAGTGGGTTCTCCTCTCAGAGTGACCGGGAGGATGTAGGGCGGTCCCATTGCAATGTTGACAGGATTAGAATGGAGGAAATCCTGAACGAGACTCCAGGTAGACAGGCAGGGTGGCCGTTCGAGATTGCTCCTACGTTGTGTGGGTTCTCTTCCCAGAGCGAACGGGACGTTGTATGGCGGTGCCATTGTGGTGTTGACAGGATTAGAATGGAGAAAATCCTGAACGAGGCTCCAGGTAGACAGGTAGGCTGGCCGTCCAAGACTGCTCCTACCTTGGTCTTGAGTGAACAGGAATTTGTAGAGGGCAGAGAAGAGTTGTGGAACCTTGAGACTGGGGATATGAGAGGAAAGGAGGTTGACACACGCCCGAAGCTCTGGGTAATTGCGGAGTGCAGTCTCGAGACTGGCGTAGATAACGACCTGACAGAGCAGGGGGTAATCCTTGATGCGCAAGTGGGTATTGCGTTGGAGCCGCTCGAACACAACTGGGGGGTCAACGTCGGCGACCCTCCTCATCCAGAGTTGCGTGGACTCGTTCCAGGCTGTCCTCCATGCGCTCTCAAACTCGGACCAAGACATGTCACGGGGTTGCGGAGGGTTGTGAGGCGGTATGCAAATACGAATTAGGATTATAGAAGCAGGCTGGCGTAGTAAACAGGTTGAACAGGCTGAGGTGAGTTGAGGAAGGTAGTGTGAGGAAGTGGGAAATGGGAACAGTGAAGGCGCCAACATGCGGGGCAGGGTGGAATATATACTCATCTCCAATGGGCCGGGGAAGGTCTGTTCATCAATTGTGGGCAAACCAACGGCCACAAAGCGTATCATCAGCCGTTGGTGCAGCAACCCTCCCTTGACCCAAGTAAACGCGCCAGTTGATCGCCCTGCTGCGTCTGCGGAAGCGATAGCTCGACTAACGCCCGAGTCGCGGGACGGCGACCGACAGAGCAACCCATTGGTGATTATCGCGATGGCAGAATCTCGATGCTGCGGCAACGACTTGGATGCGTGCTTGGGTGTCAGTGCAGTCAGTTGCATCCGTCAGTGTTGAGAGAGGTAGGACTGGTGTGCGCGGAAGGGTGATGATGACGAGGTTGAGTGACAGTTGACAAAAACGGAGGACGTAACCTCGGGGCTGCTGCGGGGATCGATTGCGGCTCGCATCCGCAAAGGCGAGCAAGGCGGGGGTGCGACGGCGCACGACGAGAGGCCGGGGGTAAAGGGCCGCTCTTTCTCCCTGGGTACATGCCTCAGCCCGGCTTAGAGATTGCCGGCCGCGTGCCAGCCGGTTCGCTTTAATGCGAATTCGTCAACCATCCTGGTGTAATAGCCGATCCATCACACCACTTCATTACCTCTCTGCTTTTCTTCCTCCCATTGCCAGTCTCGTTCTCTGATCACCACTTTCCCTTCCCCCCTTCCCAAAGCCTTAGCAGCAATGGCCCAGCAGCAGCCCCTCACCCCCTTCGGCTCCGCCCTCGCTGGTGCCCTCGGCGCCGTCTTCTCCAACGCGTAAGTATCCCTCTTCGGCTGCCTGCGCTCTCGGTCCGTCGGTCGCCACCGCTCCACAGCCAAAACAGAAATAGCCATTCACACCAGCCTCGTCTACCCGCTCGACACGGCCAAGACGCGACTGCAGGCATCGACGAGCGCCGAGCTTGCTGCGTACGAGAAGGAGGACGAGAACGCGGCCAGCCGGCCCGGCGTCAAGGCATGGCTCCGCCGCCGCCTTAGAAAGTGGCAGCTGATCAACATGCTCTTCCGCATCATCAAGCGCGAGGGCATCTCTGGAGCCTTCAAGGGCTTTAGCGCGAGCATGATCAACTGCTTCTCCATGCGTGAGTAGAGTGCCAGACGGCCTCGGCCAAAAGCGAAATCCGCGCCCGCGTCTCCTGCCGCGAGTAGGGCTGTGCATAGTGTCGTGTTCTTGCCAACGTGTGAGCACGGCGAGTCGGGTCTAACCCAACTCGCCGAAATTCCCGAGGGCCGGGCGTCATGGCCTGCGACGTGCACGGGCCATTGAGACCTGAGGTCTCTGGTGCTGGCGTGAGGGCGAATGTGCGATGCGAGATGTCAGGGGTTGGCTGGCCTCTTTCCGCCGTCGGGACGACCGACGGTGGTGTGTGAGGAGTGTGCTCGACCGGGCGAGACCTGGCGAGAGCGAGTGATGGGCCGGCTGCCGGTGCTTTGCTATGTACGGATGGTGTGACGCCCAACCTTGGTTGTGGGCGCCGCCCATAACTATTCTCGAGGTTGTCGAGCAGTTTACTGTGTGTCCTGGTTCCCAACCATTTCACTGTCGCGGGACTACCCACTCTACTTGACACTTGTCATTTCCACCTTGTCAAGCGCTAACGCGACAGAGTTTGCGTACTTCTTCTTCCACAGCTGGCTGCGTGGGGCCGCCATTAAGAAGGCGAAGACCACCAGCCTCGACACTGGTTCCGAGCTCTTGCTTGGTGCTGCGGCCGGCGCTCTGGCGCAGATCTTCACGATCCCCGTGGCGGTCGTGGCCACTCGCCAGCAGCTCTGGGTCCCGCCGCCTGGTGCGACGGGCAAGGCAGCGCACGAGCCGACGCTCATGGAGACGGCCAAGGCGATTGTCGACAAGGGCGGCATCACCGCTCTCTGGACTGGCCTCAAGCCAGGCCTCGTACTCACCGTCAACCCGGCGATCACGTACGGTGTCTTCGAGCGCGCCAAGACGTTGATTCTTGAGCGCACAAAGCAGAGCAAGCTCACCGTCGGCCAGTCCTTCTTCCTCGGCATGGCATCCAAGACGCTCGCCACTGTCGTCACCTACCCCTACATCTTTGCCAAGGTGCGCCTGCAGGCCGGGCCCGAGGACCACCACTGCGCCGAGCACGTGCACGAGGACGAGTCGTATGCCGACGCCGTCAAGGGGACCCACCGGCGCCCCACCGGCGCCATCGAGCTGCTCAAGCAGGTGTACAAGGAGGAGGGCATCTCCGGTTGGTACCAGGGCATGTCGGCTCAGATCTTCAAGGCCGTCCTCTGCCAGGGCATCCTGTTCGTCTGCAAGGACCGCTTCGAGGACCAGGCGCGCGTCATCATGGCTGCGGCCGACAAGCTCAAGGACAAGGCGGTCGTTGTCAAGGCCAAGGCCAAGGCCTAGGGCGTCGGCGCAGGCGTAGAATGGTTAATCGCTAGCGGGTGTCTATACCCAACGTAGCCTCTCCCTATCACACACTCAAAACGTCAAGTCTAGTGTCTAGATTACATCTTGTATGCAACAGTTTCGGCATGTATGCGGTCGCACAGTGTACGGGGCGTGTTGCGGACGTTACTGGCCTTGCTGGCGTTAGGCCGCGGCGTGAGATGGCGTGAGGCAGGGAGCGGTGACTACCCGACGTTTCCGGTAGCCGGAGGAAAGAAGGGCCTTCCGTAATAGGAACCGGCAAAGCGGCTTTCATTCCGGCGTGTGGGGTTGAGGCTGAGCTGCTGGGGATGTTCCTGCATCCCACGTGTGTGTGCGTCCAACCTCGAGCGCCGACAGAGGAGCGGCCTGAGGCTGGTCAGGCAGGCAACCTTGCCCACGATCTGACACTCAGTGCGCCTGCCACTCATTCCTGCCCGACACTGGGCACCAAGCTCAGGTGCAAGAAACTGGGGGGCACGACAAGTTCTATGTGTACTGTACAGGTGTACATCTCCAGTGGGTTGCTCACGCGGCCACCTAGGTTGCCAGGCGCTTTCTGTTTCCCCAGGCATCGTCCACGCGCGTAAGCTCGCCCTGCAGCCGCTTTACGCCGTTCTTGCGCTCCGCTCGTGCCTCTGTCCACCCTCCGGGGATCTCGATGCCGTCCATATCCAACAACCCCTTGAGGAGCAGCTCGCTCAGGCGGGCATGCTCGCGCTGCAGCACCTCAAACGTCTGCTGGACTTTGGGCTTGTTTGTGGATGACGGCGCGGCCTGGTGCACAAACGTCACGATGCTTGCCTCGAGGGGGTCGACGACACCAGCCACAAGGTTGCGGATCCAGTCGACGAGAACGGGCTCCGAGTCCGTGTCCGGCTGCTTGTTCTTCTTCTTCACCACCTGTTGAGGAGGGGGAAGGGGCGCCGGGGCCGGGCCCTCCTTCCCCACCATTGTTATGGTGGAGCCATCCGCGATCCCATACGAGGAGATCGTCAGGCTCGAGTCCTTCAGTACTGCGCCTTTGTAGACGAGCTTGATTTGGTCCGGAGGGATGCCGGTTTGGTGCGACAGCGTGCCGACGAGCTGGCCGAGCGGTGTCATGTCCGGGTTCGGGATGGGGATATTGAAGCTGCTGTCAGCGAGGTGATTCAGAGAGGGGGAGGAAAAGATGTGTGGCGGGTTGGGTGAAGGCAAGTGTCGCAACAAAGCCGAGCAATCGTGAACACGGCTCAGTTGGAAGCCTCATGGCTGGGTGCGTCCGTGTCCCCTTCTCCACCAGCTCCGCGCGGCGCCGAACACTCCCATGCACTGGCTTTATAGCCCCTTGCCACGCCTCCTGTCGTTCACCATCTAGGACAACAGGACAGCGCGTGTAATTGACACCTGAAGGGCTCTTGGTGGCAGGCCTCTGCCTACCACACAACCTGACATGTGCTCCTTTCTGCTGGTCCGATTGATGACCCCTGGCACACCCAAGAGTACACTCACCGTTCGCGACCCCATTTAACATGGACGGTGATCTGGCCTGACTTGTTCTCGGCCGCCGCGCGCCGAAACGGGTTGGTGAAGGGAGCCATGGTTGCGCGGCCAAGGAAGGGTAGGGCTGGTGTCAGCTCGTCTCTAGCGAGCTGTGGCGGCCGCTGTTATAGCCAGGACTGTGGGCGGGACGCACTGTTGAAGTCGGTCAGCTTGGGCAGTGGCGCAGTTAGTTGGACAAAGTGAAACGATGAGCTGGTTTCACTGACGTCGTGTGCGGAAGGGGGCGGAGCGGGGTCAAATGATGTACGTCTGGAATACGTGTAGGCGGTGGAGGTGGTCCACCTGGAGACGGTGACAGCAATTCAAGACAGTCTCCTTTTCTCGTTCTTTCCTTGTTACACTGTCGCCCAACATGCACAGGCAGCATGATACCTTTGGGTCATACATGTAGTTGCTCTCCGGCTCCATCACTCGCTCTCCGGTCTCTTGCTCCCATGTCATTCACTCTCCTGTAACCAGCTCTCCTGTAGCTCGGTCATCTGCAACTTGTTTTTTCGGCATCTCCTGGCCAACTTCTTCCCAAGTCCCTAGTCGTAGGCTCTTGTAAAGAAATGCAGATGATACAGATGCTACGTCTAGAGTTCCTCGTGCCTCGGCGCGCCAGACTCCTTGGCCTCCTCCTCCTCCTTGTTCTTCTCCTCAGCAGCCTTGGTCGACTTCACCTTCGGCACGCGTGGTGGCTTGCGCGAGGTGAGCCGGAGCACTGCACCCTGGATCTTGCGGCCCCAGTTGTCAATGTCCTTGGAGAAGACCACGGGGTCTGCGGACTTGTCCTCATTGAGCGGCATCTGCTTCTCCATGTGCTCGTCGAGCCACTTGCCGCCCTCCATGACCAGGTCCTCGACCTCCTGAATCTCAGCCTCGGTATAGCGTGGAGGTGCGACAGGCTGGTCGGCAGGGGCGGTCTTGGCTTCCTCGGCCGCACGAGTGTTGTTCTCGCGCGCCTCGTCGACGAACGCGCGGCCGGCGTACAATGCCGTGCGGATGTTGACCACAGCAGCGGGGCGCTTCTCGAACTCGTCAAACCGCGTCACAATCGGCTGTTCGAGTGCTTCAATGGCCTCGCGCTTCTTGATCAGCGTGTGCACAGTCGCGTCGTCTGCGTGCTCATGCAGCCACTCGAGGGTCTTGCCCACCAGGTCCTTGATGCCAGTGCGCTCCTCCTTGGTGCTGAAGATGTGCAGGGTCTTGTGCTCGGCCTCGTCGTCCGAGAGAAGGTTTTGGAGCTTGTACAGGTACCCCTCGAGCATGTTGCGCGCCTCCTCGCGGGCACGCATTGCGCCCTCGTACGACGCGATCGCACGCAGACGCTGGTTCGTCTGCGACTTCTGCTCCTTGGTGAGATGGGTCGGGCCAATGGGCCTCTCGCGGAACTTGAGTGCGACACGGGGCTTGGTGACCTTCTTGACGGGCTTGGAGTCGGTGTCGTTGCTCTCCGCCTCCAGCTGCTCGGCGTCGGCCTCAACCTCGACCTCCGCCTCCTGAGAAGATTCGTCCTTCTTGCCACCGAACATTCCCTTGAGCGCCCCGGCAACACCGCCCGAGGCAGGCTCCTCCTTGGCCTCTGAGACGAGCGCCACGTTGGCAACGCTCAGAATGCCTCTATTGTCAAGTCTCACGGTGACGTTAATGGCAGGCTCAGAGGCAGTGAAGTTGGCCAACGCGTCCTTAATATCGGGGATCACGAGCAGCGAGATCGGGTTACCGTTCTGAGAGAACTCAACATTGATCTCGTCCTCCGGCTTGAGGAGGACTGACTTGCGCTGGCCGAACGGCGTGCCAGCAGGGAAGAGGACCTTGTCATCCATCTTCACGTCGTAGATACTGCGCTCGTGTACCTCGACCGACTTCATCTTGAACTTGCGGCTCTGCGACGCGCCGTGGAACGCCGCACCCAGGACAGCGCTCTCGTCCGCGTTGACGTTCTGGGCGATGAGCTCGTCGCTGCCGAGGACCTTGTGCAGTTCTGCACGGACAAAGGGGACACGCGTGTTACCGCCGAAGAGGATGACAGAGGAGATGTTTTTGAGCTCGAGGTCAGCGGCGTTAAGCGCCTGCTCGATGGGTTTCATGAAGGCGGCCATCTTGCCATGGAACTTGCGCTCCAGAGCCGCTCTCGATACCTTGGAGCGGTAGTCCAAGTCATCAAAAACGGACTCGATCGAGGTCATGCTCTCCTGGTTCGCGCTGAGGATCTGCTTGACGCGGATAGCCTCCTTGTCAATCTTGGCCATGGCCTTCTTGTCGTTGGCGACGTCCTTGTTTCCCAACTTCAAGATGACGTCGTCCAGAATTAGCTCGCGGAGCGCCAGATCAAGACTGAGGCCACCAACGTCCTCCCACCCGACGCCGAGCGCCTCAACGTGGGTGGTGTTGATGACCATCTTCGAGTTGGGAGTGGGCTTCCACGACGTCTGGTAGAACCCGAGTACCGTCGCCGAGGTTGACAGTGCGCCGGAGTCGTACACAAGGTGGTACGCCTTCTCACCCTCGCCAGTCTCCGGGTTGTAGTCGGGGAAGGTGCGAGTCATGGCGTAGTTGAGGCCAATGGCGGTGCCCTCGCCGATCATGGCCATGCAATGGATGCCCTGTAGCTCGAGAGCGTCGCGGTACGCCTTACGCTGCGCTTGGTTCCACCAGGCCGGAACAGTGACAACTGCCTGCGTGACAGGCTCCCCAGCGGCCTCATCAGCGAGTGCCTTGTAGTACGCGAGCTGGTGGGCTAGAACTGCTGTAGGGGTCCATGTCTCCTTCTCGTTACCGGGTGTGGGGGTAATGTGCTTGGGGAGCTTATCGTGGCTGAAGACGAGTGACCCATCTTCTGAAAGGACCGGAGGGTTGGGGAAGATGTCGAGATCAGGCAGCTCGGTTGCGCCGAGCAGGGCCTTGGCGTAGGGGTAGTGAGTGTGGGGGAATCTTGTTGCCTGAGTGTGAGAGGGAAATGCAAATACTACTCACCGCCTGCTTGCCCTCAGTTCCCACGACGCGTTCGTCACGCTTCCAGCCAACGACACTAGGAATCTTGCGCTTGCTGTCACGGTCCAGTAGGATGTCGAACGGCACTCCGGGCTTGACGAGGGACAGTTTTGTGAAGTCTGCTCCGTAGTCGATCGCAAGAATGGCAGCGCTAACTGCCGGCAGGATCCAGGCTAGGAGGATGAACAGATTTCGTTTGAGTCGCATGTTGAGAGAGTGGTGGTGGACCGGGGGTCCCAGCGAGGAAAGGCGATATATATGAAGAAGTCGGTCGAAGATGGTCGATGGATAAAGTAGTCTTCAGGACGTGGCGCCTCCACCCAGCTCGGCCTTGCTGGCCTTCCTCCACACCGCGCCGCGTCGACGAGCAATCGCGGACGGAGGCGGGACAGACGCCTCTGACGTGTCACCTTTCCAAATTTTGCCCCCGCCCTCTTCCTCCTTGTGCTCTCCACGTGTCATTCAGTTTGCACGTGTTGAAATGAGCCGGTAGAGCCGGTGCGGAGTCTGGAATGGACGTGATGCGATTGCGCAATCTGACAAGCTGACAATCCATGTTCGTCCACACCCCACGTCGCGAGTTGGCAGCGTGATCATGGCAAAGCGGCATTCGTTTCTTCTTACTCACCTCTAGGCCATTACTAGCTTATAAACCAGCCCGGGACAGCTCCAACCAACACGTATCCAAGCTCCACCATGTCAGCCGACGACGACCGCCTCACCCCTCAGCACTCCCCCGAAGAGATTGACGAGATCAACAAGCAGCTCGAGGGCAAGACGCCCCAGGAGGTACTCATCTGGGCCATCGACAACATCGACGGCCTGTATCAGACCACAGCGTTTGGCCTGTGAGCCACACCTCCTTGCAATTTCTGACAGCAGGACTGGTCTGGCAGCGGTGGACATGATCTCAAAGATTGGCATTGAGCGCGAAATCACTCACCCTGTGCCTCTCATCTTCCTGGACACGCTGCACCACTTCCCTGAGACTGTGCAGCTGTCTCAAACCGTAGTAGACACGTACCTCGCCGACTTGCACGTGTTCAAGCCGCCCAAGGTTGAGAACGCGGAGGAGTTTGCCGCGACGTATGGCGACCGGCTGTGGGAGAGCGACGAGGCGAGCTACGATTACCTTGTCAAGGTTGAGCCCGCCGCGCGCGCATACCAGGTCCTCGGGGTGCGCGCCGTGATTACTGGGCGGCGGAGAAGCCAGGGGGCCGAGCGTGCAGGCCTCAAGGTGCTCGAGGTTGACGAGCGCGGCCTCCTCAAGGTCAACCCCCTCATCTCGTGGTCGTTCAAGGAGGTCAAGGCATACGTTGACAAAGAGTACGCCGGGTAGTTGGGCGAGCTGACAGCAGGGGCGTGCCATACAACCCACTGCTCGACCAGGGGTATCGCTCGATCGGCGATGTGCACTCGACCCAGAAGCCGGACCCCAGCGCTGGCGACTCGGCTGAGCGCTCAGGGCGGTGGCAGGGCAAGTCCAAGTCGGAGTGCGGGCTGCATTCGAACTACTGGGACATGAAGAAGAAGTTTGAGGAGAAGTCGGCTTCCACCGCGGCTGTCACCTCCGCGCCCGTGTCATAGATTAGCAGGACTTGTGCCATTGTACCAGAGATAGACTGCAGCTAGGCTCCCATTGATACATCTCTCGAGACAGCAGCAACGCACTCGTTGTGGGCCAACCTCCGCTCGGAGTAAGAGCAGCCTGAGATGAGAATAACATGGGAATGGATGGCACGGATCGGGGATTGGCCGAATTGACATGACCATGTTGGCTGAAATTGCTGTCACTCTGGCCGCCTCCACCCAACTGGACCAGGTGGCTGTAGATACCGCACGTTCTTAACCATCATCCAGTTGACAACCTGTTGATATAATCTCCTTCATCTCATCAGCCCATCACACCCACGTACCATCACCTATCTCCGGCGTTCTTCGCCCATCTTCCATCACCCGTCTCCTATACCGTCTCCACCGCTCGCCACCCGGCCAAATCTCGTACGTGCCGTCGACACGCTCGGCACAGACTCGACTCGGCCCCGACGAGTAGCCCACGGCTGCTCCTCGCCTCAGATCACACCGCAGGCGCGTCTTCTCGAAAGTCGCCTCTGCGTGGTCTGAGACCCCTCTGCGCATGCCCAACCTCCACGCCCATTATTACCATGGCAACGTCAAGGCGTTCCGGCAGGAACTCGACGGTGCCGCGTCCGCGGCGAGCAGTGCGCGGCAAAGCAGCTCTGGCGGCCGCTCCTGGACGCTGAGCGGATTCGTGCCCAAAGCTGACCCGAACGAGCGTGATGCCTTGGGGAGAACGTGCGAAGCGTTTTGAGAAGCGCTGACACCAGCGTGCTCCACCTTGCTGCGGCGAGCAATACCTCTCAGGCGTACCAGTTCTTCCAGATTCTTTTGCGCAACCCTACGATCTCCGTCAACCTCCAGGACTACGAGTCCGGGTACACGGCTCTTCACCGCGCTCTGTACGCCGGCAACATCCGTGCCGCACGCGACCTTCTCGCACGCCCCGACACCGATGTGGCAGTCACTGACAATGAGGGGCTGAGGGCATTTGACCTGTTCAACGGGACAGTGGACGGCACCAACCCACCCGATAGCAATGACAACGTCGTCGGTACCGACCTCTATGTATGGGGTGTCAATCGTGAGTAATCCTCCGGCCCGACTGACAGCAGGCAACTCAACGTTAGGCCTCAGTGATGCATCGGCGGACAAGGCGTTCCCCGACCGTGTCAACCTGCTCACGCAGAAACAGGCTAGCAGTCATCCTGATCCCGCCGAGAGATTCTTCAACGTCGGTGTGCGCGACGTGCAAATGGCCAAACTTCACACCGCGGTATTGACCACCGAGGCCCGCGGCAACCTCAGCCTCTGTGGCTTCGGCTCGGCGGGCCGCCTGGGGCAGAAGATCCACTCGCAGCTTCCGCTGCTTCCCCTCCCAGACTTTCCTCACAATATCATTGCGATCGCGCTCGGTCCTGATCACACGCTTGCATTGACGAGCGGTGGTTACGTACTGACCTGGGGCAGCAATCGATACCAACAGCTTGGATATGTCATCGAAGCACCTGTGAACCCTTCACCTTTCGCCAAGGATGATGACCTCATTGTCCAGACAACTCCGAAGCGCATTGTCGGTGCACTGAAGAAGGAATGGGTGCGCGGCGTGGCCGCCGGCCGGATGAGCAGTGCTTGCTGGACCGCCGATGCGGTCTGGACGTGGGGCACAAATCTCGGCCACCTGGGATATGAGAAGGCTGCGAACCCCACGCAGGTTAACCCACGCAAGGTCACTGCCATCTCGCAGCCCGTCATTGACGTGGCGCTCTCCGACTACGCAATGATCTGCGTCCTCGACTCAAACGAGGTCATGTGTTTCCACCACGACACGCACTTCAAGATAAACTTCAACTCGCCGCAGAAGTCACTCAAGGGTCCAAAGAACCCAGGTCACGTCAGCATGGACCCGACCATTGTCAAGGTCACGAGCTGCGGGCAGACGTTCGCGACCCTCTCTGCCAAGGGCGACGTGTGCACCTTCACCCTGCCCCACCCATCTGAGGAGGCGAGCAAGGATGTACGCGACCGGCACGTCATCGTCAAGCCACAGATTCTGTGGGCTCTGAGAAAGAGCTTCACAGCTGTCAATGACATGGCACTTGGGTCGGACGGGACTGTCATCATCTGCACCAAGTCCGGACACGTGTTTGTGCGGCAACGCACAAAGGCCGGGTCAGGCGCGCTCAAGTTCCGGCGCATCCCGTACCTCCAGCGGATCATCAAGGTGGCCGCGAACGAGACGGGAGGCTTTGCTGCTATCCGCATTGACGCGCGCCCGTCAACCATTGCATTGAAGGGCAAGACGCTTGAAGAGGACATGTACTCTCTCCAGCCCCATGTCCGACGGTACGAGAATCAGATGACGGCCGAGGACTTTGACCGCTCCGCTGTGTGCCAGGACACTGAGGATGAGGAGGGGGAGAGCGTCGACTCGGTGCACCATGACACTGTGGTGGCGACGCAGCTGTGCCACATCATCAACCGTTGGCAAGCGCACAGTACGGACTCGCTGTTTGCGTGGTCCGAGCCGCTCCTCGGTAGCGACGTGTCGATCGCTGTCGGCGGCTACGTGATTCCTGCACACAGTGTGGTGTTGTGTCTGCGCACTCCCGTGTTTGCCAGGGTACTTTCCGGGCTAGCCGTCGAAGGCTTACGGTTACGAGCGGAGGGCGGGCGACCTGTCATCGAGGTGGACGCGAACCATCCACTCGTAGCGCTTCTGCTTCTCCAGTACCTGTACTCGGATGAGCTGGCGGCAGTGTGGGACTCGCGCGTGGTTTACGCGCTCCAGACCAAGTTTCCCGACATGCCGCTCCCAATCGCAGACATCAAGCGTGACATTCGGCGCTTCGTAGACATTTTGGAGCTAGCACCGCTCAAGCCGATGCTGGAGCTCACGGGGAAGACGGCAAACAGCACAAAAACACTCCCCGGTGACCTCGCCACCTTCTTTGCGCAGTCTTCAACGCCGCCGTCGGAGGTCTGCGACGTCGTGGTGGTGCTAGCGGACCGCGAGGTGGCGGTCAACTCAGCACTGCTTCGCGCGCGCTGCCCCTTCTTCGAGGCCATGTTCGCGGACCGTGACTGGACGCTGCAGCGGCGTGAGGCCGACGATCACGACAACGTTGTCGTGCACATGGAGCACCTGAGATGGCGGCCAATGAAGCTTGTGTTCCGCTTCATCCATGAAGGCTGCGAAGGCGACCTCTTCGATTATCTCCACCAGGAGACGCTGGATGAGTTCCTCGACTTTGTCTTCGAGGTACTAGCGGCCGCAACTGAGCTACTGATGGATCGCCTTGTGCTGGTATGCTCGCGTGTGATCGCGACGCACTGCAACCCGTTCAACGCTGCATCACTAGCGGTTGAAGCATCCTTCTACAGGGCGGCGGAGCTCAAAGAGAGTATCTTCAATTACATCAGCGCGTGCTTGGAGACAATGCTGGAGAGCGGGCTGCTGGACGACATGGACGAAGATGTTCTCCGCGACCTCTCCAAGACGATTGGCATCAAGCAGGGCGACAAGGCGGTCGTGCCGCGCTCCAACATCCTCGTCGACGAGCTCATGGTCAAGCACCGCGAGTGGATCGCGGTGCAAGACATCCCCACGCCTCGAGTACGGCAGCCGTATAAGTGGAAGCCGCGCTCGCCGCGTCTCGAAGCACGACGGCCATCGACCTCGCCCGTGACCACGCCGGACCTCAAGGCCTTTACTTCTGCGGGCCCTGTGGACGAGATGTTTACGATGGACGAGGAAACGAGCGCAGGGACGACACCGCAGCAGGCGCCGTCACCCAACCCCTCTGCTGGGAGCGCTCGGCCCATGACCCCGCTCAGTCTCGGCGGGGGCTCTGGGAAGCCTGTGTGGAAGTCGCGCACGGTGGAACAAGAGAAAGTCGACCTGCGAAGTATCATGGCAGAGGCGGCCGCGACGCGGACACCCCCGAGGCCACCTGCAGCGGCGATCCCGACGCCGGCAAGAGCTAACGGCTCTCCGTCCGCTGTCCCACCCCGGCCATCTGCCTCTGGCTGGCGCCCAGTTGATACGCGTCCGACGTCGCTGGCGGCCGTACAGGCCTCGCAGACCCCGCCACCTCCCACGCGAGCAACAGGGTCTATGGCCGCGGCGCCGGTCGGGCACGTGATCCAGCCATCTCGCCTCGGGGCGACACCCACACGGCGACAGGGAGCAGCGTGGTCTACGCCGACGACGTACGCCCCACCTGTCGCGACCAGTCCGAGTCAGGCGTTCTCATTGCTCGCAATCCAGCAGCAGGAGCGCGATGCGGCAGAGGCCGTGACGAAGAAGCCTGCCAAGAGCTTCGCCGAGATCCAGGCTGAGGAGGCTGTGGCAGCCGCTGAGCGTGCGAGGGAGAACGAGTTCCAGCGCTGGTGGGAGACGCAGAGGACGGCCGACCGCCCAGAGGGTGGAGGTGGGGGAGGACGCGGGCGCGGGCGAGGGCGAGGAGAACGCCGTACCCCGGCACGGGGGAAGGGCAAGGGTCGCGCGAGTGGCGATGGGGACGGGGACGCAGGTCCAAGCACGGACACGAATGGACAGCCCCAGTCTCCTCAGGCCCAGTCCCGGCCGCAGGCTCGGTCCCAGCCCCAGTCTGGCCGCAAAGGAAGGGCACGCGCGCCGGTCGAGAACACTGAGGGCGGCGCGACTCCCTCTCGTGGACGGCAGCAGAACCAGAACGAAGACAGCGGCAAGGCGCCGCAGGAGGCGCGGATCGACGACAGCCCTACGCGCGAGGGCGGACGTGAAGGCGCAAGGGGCCGTGGGCGAGGGCGGGGTCGAGGACGAGGCGGCGGAGGCAAGAGGGGCGGGCGGGGTGGTGCGCCCGCCGAGGGTCATAACCATGGAGCGCGGACGGCTCCAATCGCATCTTGAGCATATGCATTGCCACTGCATCGCGGCGAGTCTGGACAAGCACTGCATCATACGTCTAGCTCGTCGGCGTAAACTACTGTTTGCATCTAATGTGGCGTATCTAGTCTCGGCTCTGCGTGCTCTCATACTGCCCGCAAGCCGCTCAAAGCGCACGCCCCATGAACCGACGCTTCTGGAACGCCATCCACCACTTGCTGGGGTGGGAGGGGCGTGGTCCCATCTGGCCCGTGGGGTTGCCGTCTGCGTCCACGACAGGCTCGGGCGCGTACAGCTTGTCGACCAGGCGGGCCGCGAGCTCGGACCGCGCCTGTGTGAGGTACGACCGGAGCTGTTCTGGGATTAGCGTGGTGTCGGGGTCGTCGGGGTGTTATGGGCGCGGGCTGCGACATGCGCGTCGTCTCATGGTCTTCCCATTTCTCATTTCTGTCCCGCACACAATCCCCCCGCTTCCTCTTTCATCAACCCCGTCACGAGCCACTCACCAGCCTCCGCCCGGTTCGCGGGCGGATGGTACATCGAGTTGAGGGGGAAGCCCGGTTCGCCCGGCAGCGCAAAGCTGTCGACTGCGAGTGTGGCAAGGCGCTTCCCCGCCTCCTGGTATGCGGGCGAGGAGCGGCCGCCACTAGGTGCAAGCTTGGCAATGCAGTCCGAGATGAAGAGGATGAGGTAGATGAGCGTGCGATCCGCGGCGCCTGGCATCAGCGAGTTTGTGCGGCCAGAGAATCTGCCGCTACCAGGCGGTCAGCAGCGCGATATTCAAAGTGGGGCAGCTGCGATTCAATGATTGAATACCCAGCTGCCATTCAATGAATTGAATACCGCAGCTGCACTGGAACACTGGAACACGCGACTCCTGTCCTTGTCCAGCGCGTGCCCACGCCCACGCCGCACCCGGACACAGTCCGTGATGCTCTCTGCATGTCTGCGCCCTCGGACACTCGGACACGCACCCTTGATCTCAAAGTTGCGGAAGAGGCAGTTGGCACGGAACAGGTCGATCGCCTCGTCGACAATGTCTGGCTTGCTCGGGTCGGCTGTGACGAGCATGCTCCCCTTGACATGCTTCCAGTTGACGGGCAGCACGGCCATGTTGCCGATCTGCTGCACCGTCTCGTCGTCGTTGTATGCGGAGTGGTATGCCTGGTGTGAGCGGGGCTGGGGACCTGGGCTGGGGGGGTTGGGGGCTGGGGTTGAAGCTCGCCGGTGTGCACCTTGAGAGCGCAACTCCATTAGAGGCTGAGGCCGGCGCTGCACCCTCGCCTCGCACCAGCGAGGCCTCCATCGCCGCAGCAACTCACAGGCATGGCGGATGCGTCGATGTGAGGTGCCAGCAGGTGCGGACGTGATGACGCTGCCGCTGTCCTTATTCGGCCCACCGTTAGTCCCTTTGTCATGTCAATATTGGCGTAATGAGCGCAACGTGTTTGTGTCCTTTGCAGCACTCGGTCTTTCGCAGCCTTCCGCAGCATCAGCCACGTCGTAGCCATCAACCGCGTCGCAGCCATGTCCATCCCTATCCCACGGCCAAAACCAACACGACGCCCACTGACGGCCATCGTGGCCGCGACGCTCGACAACGGCATCGGGCGCGAGGGCGGCCTGCCGTGGCGCCTGCCCGGCGAGATGAAGTACTTTGCGCGCGGTGAGTGCTGGCGTGGGCGCAGGCTTGGGCTTGGACCTGGCCAGGCTGTCTCGCGGCTGGGGGAGTGGGAAGCGGGGACAGTGGACAAGTCAAGCTGACGCCAGTCACGACGGGCGAGCCAGCAGCGCCAGTGACCGGAGAACCAGCGACCGGAACAGCTGCAACCACCGGACCGCGCGCGCACGCGCGCAACGCAGTCGTCATGGGCCGGCGGACGTGGGACGGCATCCCGGCCAAGTTCCGGCCCCTGCGTGAGCGGTACAACCTCGTTGTTTCCCGGACGCCGGGCGCGGTCGAGGCCGCGGCTTTGACGAGCGCATACGCCAGTTTCGAGGACGCGCTGGCGGGTGTGCCGGATGATGCGGGCCGCGTGTTCCTTATTGGCGGGGCGACGCTGTATAATGCTGCGCTGCCTCAGCACGTCGACCGCGTGCTGCTTACCCGCGTGCTGGAGCGGTTGCCGTGCGATGTCTTCTTGTCTGACTTTACTGCCCTGCCGGGGTGGAGGCAGGCGAGCCACGACGAGCTCAAGGAGTGGGTTGGATGGGACGTGCCCGAGGGCGAGGTGGAGGAGAAGGGGATCAGGTATCGGTACGAGATGTGGGTCAAGGACGGGTAGCAGGTAGCAAGATCATGTAGGCTATAGCATTGCATGGGGTTACAGAGAACAGTCCTAGCCATTGTAGATCTAATGTCAGCACATACACGCACTCGGACCCGTCGGGTCTCGCTGCACTCACGTTCCATGACCGGCGCCACTGCCAGCCGGGGTGGTCGTTGACGTTGCCGTAGATGCCGAGCGCGAGGTCCTTGAACCACCAAAAGTTGGCGACGAGTGCACCCGCCCAGACGACAAACCACATAAACCTGGCTTTGGGCGACCAGCGCGGAGAGCCAAAGAACAACAGATCGAGGACCTGTCCGGCCATCATGACAGCGAACCACAATGTTGGCAGGTAGTGGTGTAGATACGTCACGCGGCCCATGATAAGGAAGGGGACTGTTGTCAGCTCGCGTTTCGCATCAGGAGCTCACCAAAGTGCAGGAACCAGCCAAAGAACGAGACCTTGCACACGTACAGGAAGTGGTCCCACTGTCCTGGCGCCCAGTCCTTGTAGTGGCGCTGCATGCGGAGCTGGAACCAGCCCGCAATCAGCAGCAGGCCGACGACACAGGCGCTACTCCACCACCAGACGAGCGGCGTGCCCAGGAGGTAGAACTTGATCTGGTTGTCGCCCCAGCCGCACATACGCAGGCCGAGGTGAAGGAATGGCCAGTCGGTAGGCTCCGACGCGAGAATGTCCTCCTTGTCCGGGTCCGGAACGAGGGCATTGTTCGATGTCCACATCGCCACGTTGAGATGTGCAAAGTCACGCCAGAACGGCGAGCGGTACATCTTCAGGTTGCCGGGAGGGAGCTTGTCGTTCCAATGCGACTCGACGTTCCAGTACGTGTGCACGTCTTTGGGGTCGTTGGTCTTCGCGCACGACACCTCGACCTGCTTGAAGCCCCACTGAGGAAGCACCTCGTTGGCTGCGCGGAGATAACACCCGAGGTTTTTGTGGCGGATGCGCATGCGAGTCGTGAGGGCATGAATCCGCCCGTCCGATGCCTTCCTCTTCCGGTGCGTGTCGTCAACGACCTCGATAATCCAATGGTCCTGCTCGTCACCAATAGTCTGGTTGCCGTAGCCCGACACCTCCCAGTGCTCCTTGGTCACAGGCGCCGCGAGCGGGTGCGAGTGTAGCTGGCGGTCCGTGGCCGAGTGTACGAGACGGATGACGTCGCCGTCCTTGAGGTAGCGGATCTGGTCGGGGTTGGCCTCCTCCTCTCCCCAGGGGAGGGTCACGAGCCAGTCATTGTTCGCGTCCTTGTAGTGGTAGCAAGTGACCTGCTGCTGCTGCGAACCAGTCGGGTACGTCTGGACGTGCGAGTGGAGCAGTCCACCGCCGAAACCAAAGTTCTTAAGAGTGAGGCGCGAGCCGTACGCGACCTCGAGGGGCGACTGGGCAAAGTCGTTACCCTTGAGGCCAGCCTGGAAAAGGGAGCTCATCTGCGCGTCACCGGGTCCCGAGCGGTTGAGGATCAGGAAGTGGATCTTGAAGCACGCGGCGTAGATGAAGAACGGGAGCAGGATCAAGCACAATATCCTGGCTGCCCAGTGCTTGGCGTACGTGCGGACCGGCATGGAGAGGTCGCCAAACTTGTTCCACAGGTCCTCGATCGTGTACAAGCCGACAAGCGCAACGCCGAAGAGGCCTACCCACTTGACGGAGAGCACGCAGCCAATCGACCAGCCGGTGAACACGAGCCAGATCCACCAGTCGTCGGCGAATGGCTGGTGACGCTGGTTGTGGAACTTGACGAGACCGAAGACAGTAGTAAAGGTGAAGAAAAGGAGCATCGAGTCGAGGAGGATGAAGCGCGAGATACACAGCCAGCCAATGTCACAGAGGACACACAGCGTGACCCAATGACGGGTGTAACGGGACCAGCCAAGCTCGCCGGTGGTCAGCCATGCAAGGGGAACGAGCGCGACGCCAAAGCTGGCGAGCAGGACGCGCATCGCCGTGTAAGGCACATTGTCGGGATACTCGACACCCGACTTGAACTCGAAGTCGCCGTTGTAACCAGAAATGAGGCCCGCAAACCCGACAAGCATCTTGCCCAGTGGTGGGTGCACATCAAAGTAGAAGTCGCGGTTGATGTAATGGGAGCCAAACTTGCCAAAGTGTGCTTCGTCCCATACGACATAGTTGGCCGCGCCGATGCGCCAGAAGCGGGTGATCATGCTCAATAATGTGTAGGCGCCAGTCCACACGAGCTCCTCGTTCTCCTGGTATACTCCTTGCTACATGTCAGCGGGGGTTGCGGCAAAGGAGAGATGAATGGAGGCGCGCAATGTCGGTGGGAATAATGCCGAACAGGGACTCACCCAACCATCTAGCCTTCGTCGTGGAGGCAAGCCACGCTTCCCACCGATGCCCGGACCGGCGCCGTGGCCCTTGTCCCACTTGCCCTGCCCGCCATCGTTGAGCGGAGCGGTCTCACCAGCGGCAGCGGCTAGGTCCTTGTCCTGGTCCTTCTCCATGGTGAATAGGGGAAGGTCTGGTGCCGCCGCCTTGTCGCTTGCAGAGCCGTAACGCGAGGGAGGGACACGTGTTTCCCAAGGCCTCGGGTCAGCAAGGTCGTCGTCGTCGTGATAGTGGGTGCGTCGATGTGTGGTCGACCGCATGTGTTTTGTAAACGAGGGTTGAGGAGGTTGACGATTGGGGGTTAACCGTCGTTGTGACTTTGTGGGTGGTGCGGTGACACGTCGCGTTGCGCCGGGGCGACATGTCCCAGAGACGACAGCAAACTCTCCTTCCCTGGGTGGTCCGCCGGGATAGCACAGCTGAGCTCGCATACCCAGGCACATCATCGCACTGCGGCGCGGTTTCCCAGGGCGGTCCTCCTGGCGCAACGAAACACGTGCATAAGTGGGGGGAGGGGATTAATTCTAATCATCAACTCTCCCACGGCCTCCCTCCTCCACCCTCTCTCTCACTCGCCAGGCACGCTTCACGATCTACCGCTCAGTCGAAAAGTCCATCGAGCCAACCTCGGGACCACCGCACCAACAACAATGCTCGCCCTCCGCCGCCTCCTCCCAGCAACACGCTCCCTCCACTCGTCTGCAGTCGGTAAGGTTCCACCATGCCTTTGTGCTGACGCAAGCCTGGAAGGGCAAGGCAGCTGCGGCCGACGAGGATGCGGACATGGGCATGGACGACGACCTGTTCGACGACTCGGTCGCCGACCTCCCGTCCAGTGGCGGTGGCGACCGGTCTGCGCGCCGCACCGAGCTCATGGGATACATCATGAACCCCACGCACGGGCGGGAGGAGCACCGCGCCGGCAACCTGCGCAAGGTTGTGCAGTTCAGCGACACGCCCGCAGACCTCGAGGAGCTCGGCCGCGTGATCCAACAATGGCGCATCAACGGGTACGCGGTTAGCAAGCAGACGTCGACAGAGATTGTGGGGCGCTGCATCAACCTCGGGCGGGCCGACCTGGCGGAGAAGTACTACCGGAACAGGGCGGACTGTGAGTGGCTGCGTGGGAGGGTGTCGTAGGCGGAGGCAGCGGGAGGGCAGAGACGGTGCCTGCGTGCTAGGGTCAGCGTGGGCAGCGGTGTAGCCGTCGCATGGGGGGGAAGGCAGATGGACGGCCGAGGTGACGGCGTGTGGAGCTCGATTCTTGCTAGGGAAGCTAGCTGACAGCAGACGGGTTGAAGCATGTCTCGGCCCATATGGCCACAAAGCTCAAGAGCAAGCTGGCTGAGTGGGAGGCATCCAAGGCGTCCGAGGCGTCCGAGGCGCCCAAGGAGGCCGAGGCGTCCGAGGCGTCCGCATAGAGGCACGTAGGCATGATCATGGTATAGCATCGCTCGACGTCGGGTAGGGGGACTGATGTGTTGACGCCTATTGCTAACGGGTGTGCTGAATTGGGCCCTGGAGGATGGCCATTGCGGCAGCCCGGCGTGGCCAGCTGCTGTCAGAGTCGTAGATTGCGTTCGTACGAAGGCTACCGGTGCACGGAAGCACTGCCAACCTCCACCAAGGCTGTTAATGGGAGGATGAGGCAACCGTTGTCCGAGAGCCAGGCACCACCGCATCGTATCCTCCCGCGACTGCCTCCGACACGTCGCTTTGCCACTAACAGTCACCAACCAGCCCTGTCACACCTCCAAATCGGTCCCAGTACATGCCAGACCCTCTATCGACCAAAAGAGAAGCCTCGTGTGGGGCTCGAACCCACGACCGAATGATCAACCGGACGAAACCGCATAAGAGTCATTTAATCTACCGACTGATATAACGAGGCGCTGAAATCGACAAAGTCGGTGTTTTCGGGTGTGTATATGAACCGTGTCCATGTACGCAATGGGTCGGTGTGGCCTCAGTATAGTATGGTAAGAGGTAGCAGTGTCCGGGGCTGCTTGTTCGTCCTGCACGCGGGCAGGCGGGCCTCGCGATATACGAGGTCGGCAACATCGAGGCTGGAACTGATCATTTCCGGTTCACCCCACTCCGTTTGGTCCCTCTGGCTTTCTCTTTTCGTTCATGCTGCTCTCAAAGGATCCCCAGACTCTGGTCGCCCCTTCAGGCATCCTTTCGGAGCGGCAGGGAGCGCGGACCACACCATTTCGACGGTCTGCCCTCGTTCTTCGCGGCCCCAGTGCCTCATTCGGTAGTGTCACTCCTGTCTTTGAGACCAAGTGGGCAGCTCTCCAATCCGCTAGCTCACCAACAATGAGAATGGACGCTTGCGTCGTCTTCCAGCCCAGCACTGCGCTGGGAAGACACACCTGACTGCGGTCACTCGGAGCGTCACGTCACCATGCCTGCGGGCGGCTGTGTAACAGCACGCTAATGGCAGCAGGCAGTATGCATGTTGTTTTCTACGTCGCTTCCCAATTTATTCTCTATCAGTTGCGTCCCCTCTGGCCTCGGCCTGCAGGACAGCCGTTGCCGACAACACGACCATGATGACACGACCATCGTGCCTCTATGATTGTTTCTGGGAATTGATTGACAGAGTGGGGCAGCCCAGCTCCCAAATCTCGGCGCCGATCACTTGATATGCCGAGCCAGGTCTCTGGTCCCGGTCCCTTGATATCTCAGATGCAAACCACGCCCACTAGCCCGAAACAGCACAGGCGCGGTCTGGTACATTGACATAGCCTGTACCAAGTTGTCTCACTCTCCCGCAAGATCGACTGCTTGATCTGAACATGAGGAGAAGAGAACGACGGTTGAATAGCATCCGGTGGGTGGGAGAACCTCGCGCAGGCACCCACCCCTGGGCCCTGGTTGGGCTCGGTTCCTCTGCGGCAAATCGCCGGTTCGGAACGCTCCAATCTTGCTCATACTCAAAGTGCGATATCTTCACATGCATGCATGCTACAGCTGCAACAGAAGGGACATTGTAATGTAGCCACGTAGTCTCTCAAGCTGATTGTATCAACGACGCATCGTTAAGAGAGTGTGCATGGTAATGATGTCTCTGCTGGGGAATGGACGTTGTCTTGACGGGTCGCATTCCAATTGTACCGGCCACCTCGATCGGCTGGATGGTGAGAGGGATGCGGGGGCCCAGCCCGATGACGGGTTGGGGTCATGTGTGATCAAGTAGTGTGCCAGCGGGTGTTGGTGTGCGTGGGCATGGGTGTTGTTCCTTGGAAGAGATGGAGATGGCCGGAAGCAAGACGCCGAGCAAAAGAATGTGGCGGTCTGGCTTCTGGCGACGCAATCTACAAGCTTTGTTCCACGCAGCAGCCCGATTCCGACAAGCGCCCTGCCAACGCTCATACCCCGGTACGCCCGGTTTCAGGCCCACGCAAGCACAGACTCTGGTAGGCAGGCGGAGGAACACGGCCAGACTAGCGTGCTCGGGGGAACACGTTTCGAGGCTGTACTGTGGATGGGCCGACCGAGTTTGTCTGCACCAAGAGCTCTCTGATCCATCCCCACCGATGACTTGCTCCCACCGTGTGGCCATCCAACCTTCCCCCACCTCCCCCCAAAACACTCACTCCCAGACATCCGCCACCGTACGCACTTTGCAGCCCAGTTTTGTTGGCGCCGCTAAGCCATCAGCTCTCGAATATACCCACGGCCAGCAGACGACTCGAGTCATCCCCCCTCCCTCTCGTCGCCGCCGCTCCACATCTACCCACGCACCCACATATCTCTTTCTTCATCGTCAATTCCCTCTCACTCACCACCTCATCCCTCTCCACCACCAACCTCGCTAACCAAAACACCAATCCACAATGGGTGCGTCCTCCGCCTGAAAACACCTTGCTGACCTCCAGCCCGCACCAAGGTAAGAGCTCAATCCACAATCCAGTTGGAGCATGCAGACGAAGAAGAAATGCGTTGCGTTGCTCCCACCCACCACCCCATACCACCATGCACACCACCATACACCATCACCATCCTTCCTCCATCCCCCCAACTCGACCTGCATGCATGAGCACTCTCCCCGATGCATGACGCACTCCACCATGCATCATGCGCTGTAATGCGTCCAGGAGGCGTCCTCGCCACTCAACCTACTTTGCTCACCACCACCTGCTCCCATCCAACTCGTACAATACCATCACCCCACCGACGATCCCACCACACTATTGCTCCCACATCACTCCCACAGTGCGCGGATGACTAACACCCCCACAGCAGACCGCCCGCAAGTCCACCGGTGGCAAGGCGCCCCGTAAGCAGCGTGAGTGTCCCTTTCATCGGCTTCCCAGCGAGGCTGCACAGCATGACAAGTCGCTGACCGTGCCCCATGCATGCTTCCACGGCTTTCATCATCGTTTCCTACGTACCGTCCTCTGTACACTCCCACATTGATCACGTTCACCGCATTGGTCCCGGTAACGACCTCTGTCACCCCACGGTTGCGACCTTCGCTCCCGCCCTCTCCTGGATTGGCCAATAGTCGCCGCCAAGGCCGCGCGCAAGTCGGCACCCTCCGCCGCGACTGGTGGTGTCAAGAAGCCCCACCGTTACCGCCCGGGTACCGTCGCCCTCCGTGAGATTCGTCGCTACCAGAAGTGAGTCCACCTACACTCGCCGCATGCATGCATGCATGCATCCATCCTGCATACATACTGATCCAAGGTCGACCGAGCTCCTCATCCGTAAGCTCCCCTTCCAGCGTCTCGTTCGTGAGATTGCTCAGGACTTCAAGACCGACCTCCGCTTCCAGAGCTCAGCAATCGGTGCTCTCCAGGAGGCTGCCGAGGCGTACCTCGTCTCGCTTTTCGAGGACACCAACCTCGCGGCTATCCACGCCAAGCGCGTCACCATCCAGCCCAAGGACCTCCAGCTCGCGCGCCGCCTCCGTGGCGAGCGCTCGTAAGTGCTCGGCTAGCGATGCTCTCGCTCTTGCTCCTGCTGCTGTAGGTGCTGCGTGATTATAAGTCCTTCAGTGTAACGCGCTCTCGGCGCTGTGTACCCCCTTCGCTTTTCGCTCCGCTATTTAGTACAGCATACCCTTTCGCCATGGCGCTATTTGTAGAGACACCTAGCCCACCATGAATTATGTATCGTGTACATGCGACGCAGAGAAGGGAGAAGAGCTAGAGTGTGATGGCTAGCCCTCTGCTTCTGCTGTCCTCTCACTAATCTACAGTATAATACAAGTGCCTGGGTCTAAGCCGTCTGCTCCTCTCCTCCTGCTTGCCCATCGCCGCTCGCCTCCTCGTCTGCCTTTCGAGGAGCCTTGACAGCAGCGAGCATGTCGCGTAGTGTGGCGACCTCGACACGGAGAGCGTAGAGACCGAGCTGGGCCTCGCCGTCTCCGTCTCCCCTATCGCGGAGCGTAGCAGCCAAGGGCCGGGGCAACGCTTCAGCCGGTGGTGGACGGAGGACGGACGGCGCGGCGCGGGTCTCGCGCAAGAAGAAGACGGACTGGCGCAGGACGAACTGGATTTTCTGGCGTCAGGAGTCTTGCGGGCGGGGGAGGAGGCGAGGCATGGGAGGCAGCAGAGACAACAACAAACGTCGTGAAAGTCGGGCAGATGCCAGGAAGGGGAGAGGTGTTGGGGAGGACGATGGTACCTTCACCCTCTCTGTACAACCCTCCTCGTCTCAGACCACCCCCCTCTTCTCATTCTCCCTTTCTGGCCGTCTCGTTCACTCACTCCCACCCTCTCCGATGGACCAACTCACATCAACAGTCGCCATATATCGCTCCACGGCCTCCCGCGCTGCGGTGGCGCCCTTCTCATCTGTCTCATCCGAGGGCGAACTAAGTTGCGCGAGGACGGGTTTCACATCCAGTAAGAGATCTGGGACGGCCTGGCGTCAGCTGTGTTCTACATGTCTGAGCAGTTGAGAGCCAGGTTACGTGAGCGGTGATTATGAGAAGGAGGGAGGGAGGGAGGGAGGGAGGAAGAAGGCGCACCTTCTTCACAGCCGCGAGTGCCGCCAGAAGCGAATCCGTGTCGAGCGAGGTGAGTTCGAGGGGGTCTGCCACGCTGTCGCTGTC
This sequence comes from Cutaneotrichosporon spelunceum, assembly GCA_030805415.1. Lineage (NCBI taxonomy): Eukaryota > Fungi > Basidiomycota > Tremellomycetes > Trichosporonales > Trichosporonaceae > Cutaneotrichosporon > Cutaneotrichosporon spelunceum. The sequence continues at coordinate 1,048,952 of BTCM01000007.1, forward strand.
ACTCATTGTTGATGATGATGACCTGCAACCTACTGCTGCCTGCAATTGAATCTGGGTGGAGGCCGGCTGCGGAATCAAATCGTCACGGCTCACGGCGGCTGACGCTCGGTCCGTGCCCTGGCCAGAGGTCAGCCTGGTGGTCATTCCATCGTCGACGACCACCATCTCCCAGATCCCAATACTCTCCATTGATTCATTGACCGTTCTTATCAGACCTCTCTCGTTTGACTCGTTTGACTAGCTGCTGAGACTCGGCTCCTTCCCGGGCCCTCTCTACTCGCCAACCTCCATCCACTCAGACCCCAACCCTACCACCACGACCAGCCTTCCGCCCGCCACGACACGATGGCGGACGCAAAGCTCTTCAGTGCGTCATCCTGGTCCATGTCCCACTGCACTCTACGGCGCTCCGCTCACACCAGCCCGCAGCAAAATCCAAGACCTGCGTGATGAACTCCGCAATGCCAGTGACAAGAAGGACAAGGGGTTTGCGCGGAAGAAGACGGCGCTCAAGAAGATCGTGGCCAACATGACCATGGGGAATGACAGTGCGTTTCAGCCCTCACCGTTTCGGCTGATACCAGTGTCCCCATTGTTTCCCGACATGATCCAGTGCATGCAGATCCAGGTGCTCGAGATCAAGAAGAGTGAGTAAGCCTCTGCGCGCTGGGCGGCTGCAAGAGTTCCGCTTCGGCACGCACACCTGTGCGCCAACTATCACGGCGCCCGATCCCCTCACATCTGCTAACGACAGTGGTCTACCTCTACCTTGTAAACTATGGGCGGTCACGGCCAGAAGAAGTAGCACACGCCATCGGCGGCTTCCTCTCAGACTGTGCGGACCGCAACCCCCTCATCCGCGGACTAGCGATCCGGACCATGAGCTCGATCCCGCTACCAGCGATAATCCAAGCGCTTGTTGACCCGCTGCGACATGCACTTGAGGATCAGGACCCCTACGTCCGCAAGACGGCCGCCATTGCGTAAGCTCTCGTTTACGGATACACAAACTGACACCAGCGTCGCCAAGCTGTACGCGTCCGACTACGGGAAGAAGACGGTCGTGAAGGAGAACTTTGTCGCCATGCTCCGTGACATGTTAGCCGACCACAACCCGACGGTTGTTGCCAACGCTGTCGCGGCGCTGGTGGAGATCTCGGAACGCAGCTCGGACATCAGCCTGCGCCTGAACGCCACTGTGGCGGGCAAACTTGTGGCCGCGCTCGGCGAGTGCTCCGAATGGGGCCAGATATACATCCTCGATTCGCTGCTGTCGTTTGTGCCACAGTCATCGCTGGACGCCGAGACACTAGCGGAACGCATCTCTGTGCGCCTGCAGCACGCCAACAGCGCGGTCGTGCTTACGACGATCAAGGTCATCCTCTACCTCATGAACTACATGGAGGACGAGGCGCTGATCAGCCAGCTCGAGCGCAAGATGGGCCCGCCGCTTGTGACCTTGTTATCATCTGGGCCTGAGGTTCAATATGTCGGCCTGCGCAACATATTACTCATCATCCAGAGGCGACCAGCAATTCTGCAGAACGAGGTCAAGGTCTTCTTCTGCAAGTACAACGACCCAATCTACGTCAAGCTCGCCAAGCTCGAAATCATGTACCGCCTGACCCGAGATGACAACGTCAGCGAGGTTCTGACCGAGCTGAAGGAGTACGCGTCCGAGGTCGATGTTGACTTTGTGCGCAAGGCGGTGCGCTCGATCGGACGGCTGGCGATCAAGATTGATAGTGCGGCTGACGAATGTGTCATGGTGCTCCTCGACCTCATGAAGACGAAGATCAGCTATGTCGTGCAGGAGGCGATTGTGGTGATCAAGGACATTTTCCGTCGCTACCCCAACAAATATGAGCAGGTGATCGCGGTGCTGTGCGAGAACCTCGACGTGCTCGACGAATCCGAGGCCAAGGCCTCCATGATCTGGATCGTGGGACAATATGCGGACCGCATCGAGAACTCGGACGAGCTTCTCGAGGACTTCATGTTTACTTTCAAGGAGGAGACCCCCGAAGTGCAGCTTGCATTGCTCACCGCAACAGTCAAGCTGTTCATCCGCCGCCCAACCGCCGCCCAGGAGCTCCTGCCACAGGTCCTCAAGCTCGCAACTGAGGAGGCTGAGAACCCCGACCTGCGGGATCGCGTGAGTCCCCATCTCCCTTATCCCTTGGTCACTAATCCCAGGGATTCATGTACTGGCGTCTCCTCACCACCAACCCGACTGCGGCACGCGACATTGTCCTTTCCGAGAAGCCCATCATCTCGACAGAAACTGACCGCATGGGCAAGGGCACGCTTGACCAACTCCTTTTGCACACCGGCACCCTCGGGAGCATCTACCACAAGAACCCCGAGACGTTCATCCGCACGGCCAAGCCACGGTTCCTCCCAGACTCGCCGGCACTCAACTCGAGTTCGCGTAGACACCTGGTGCAGGCCACGGCACTGCTCAACCCTCGCCCGACACCGGCTGTGCCAGCTCGCCCTGCCCCTGCCCCGACCGCAGCATCATCAAACGGCAATGGAAGCAGAAACGAGGACACGCCAACGCCGCCCCCCCCGTACGCGCAGCTCGGGGATCTCGATCTCCTAGGTGGCGACGACTACCAGTCCGACGTGCCACGTCCGCGCGGCGCGGCGGAGGACCTCTTGATCTAACACTCTGCGAAGCGGGTGGTGCCATGTAGCGAGGGGCAAGAGTTGGGGGTTGAGGCTCGAGTGTCGAGGGAAGTACTTTAGGCCGGCAGGCGCATGTAGTAGACTATGGATTACAGATGACACGAGTGACACGGCGTCTGAATGTCTCAAATGACTGACTGCGCGCAGTGCAGGGGAGGAGCGGCATCATGCTGGGAGCAGCGGGCTGGGCACGAGGGTGGGAGAGGCACGCGACTTTCACGTGCCGCTGTTGACACCGTGATTGGTGTATAGAAAACGATATACCTTTGTATATAGTGATTTATATACAACGGCAAATGACGTGTAAAAGAGAGGGGGATGTTTGATCCCGCTGGGGCTGTATCGTCGGCTTGGCTGTGGGGGCCGCGTAGCCTTGACCCCTCGCGGGATCGCGCCGGGCCTGGCGCGGGTCTCCTCCACCCTCAGCCCTGGCAGGCAGAGCAGGGTGGAGGCGGAACCGCGGTGAATCTAGGTTTGGCTTGGGCTCATCACCACGTCGGTGTTGCAACCCATCGAATATTCCTCTTGACCTCTTTCTCAATCTCTCTCGAGCACGACGAATGAGTCCGTGAACCAGTGGCTGCGTCAGCCACCTTCCTCCCCTCCAGTGGTTCGTTCTTTCCCCTCCCCCTTCATCCTCATCCGCACTTCCGATCTTCCACTCCCCAATCGCCATCTCCGGTCATGAAGGAAGAAGAGCAACGCCTCGTAGACGATCCCCCAGAGCCGGGCCCTGCGAGCGCGCTGTTCACAGGCTACGAGGTGCACAAGCCGGACTCGAACTCTGACGATTCCGACCACTCCGACATCGAACTGTATCCCCCTCACAACACGATTTATCCTGGATACGAGCCGCCGAGGGGGGCGCTCGGCCATGCGCCGCCGGCACATCCCCACGGCACGGAGATTCATTGGGCGACCCTGGCCGAGAAGCGCGCGTTGTGGTGGAGCTCGGCCTTGGTTACGGGCATGTTCATTCTGTCTTGGTACGTCTTTGTGCGGAATAGGAGCTACCGGAGCCAACGCTCCAAAGATCCGTCGACGTCGAGCTGCACCACTCTCTGCTCGAGGGACGCGCTCACACCAGGTACATCTTTGCTACCATTCTCTCAATGTACAACAAGTGGATGTTCTCGGCCGAGTACTACGGCTTCACGTACCCCCTCTTTGTGACGGCGTGCCACATGGTCGTCCAGTGGTTCTGCGCAGCCATGATCCGGTGGAACGTGCCGCGCTTCCGGCCTGCTGAGCAGCCCACACGCCGCCAGTACATGTGGGTCCGCATGAAAGTAGCAGCTGGCTGACGGCAGAACGCGCATCCTCCCAACAGCGGCGTCGACGGGTGGCGACATCGGCTTGTCCAACCTCTCACTCAAGACGATTACGCTCAGCTTGTACAGTGAGTTGGTGTTCCCTTGCCTTATTCCTCTTCATCTCCCGACCGTCTTCCCCCGTCTCATATCCGGGAGGCCCGCATCCCTGCCGTGGCGCTAACCACAGCCATGTGCAAGTCCTCCGCGCTCATCTTCGTCCTCATGTTCGCATTCCTCTTCAAGCTCGAAAAGTACTCGTTCAAGCTCGTGTCAGTCATCGCACTCATCAGCGTCGGTGTCTTCTTCATGGTGTTCAATGTGACAGCCGTGTCCATTCCCGGCCTCATTATGGTGTTCTCGGCGTCTGCAATGGGCGGTCTGCGGTGGGCGCTGACAGAGCTCATCATGAACAAGCGCGCGATGGGCCTCAGCAACCCGTTCGCAACCATCTTTTGGCTCGCGCCACTGATGGGCCTCATTCTCTTCACCGTCTCGGCTATCATCGAGGACTGGATTGGGATGTTCACTGGACCATACTTTGCCAATCCGCTGGTTGCGCTCAAGAGCACCGCGATCATTGCGTTCCCAGGCGCCGTCGCGTTCGCAATGGTATCGAGCGAGTACTTTGTCATCCATCGCACTGGTGTCGTCCCGCTGTCGGTCGCGGGCATCTTCAAGGAGGTGTCGACCATCGCATTCTCGGCCTGGATTTTTGGCGACAAGCTCACTGCCCTCAATCTGATCGGTTGTGCGATCACCATCGCCGGCATTGCGCTCTACTCGTTCCACAAGTACCAGAAGAGCATGAAGACCGAGGTGCCACTAGACGAGGAGGGCAATGTCGTGCCCACCGAGAACGCAAGCGACGACGAGCGCCAGCCTCTCAACCGCGGCGCAAGAGGGAGCCACGGCTCGTTGGCCTCGCGTCCCTCCATCGGCTCGCAGTATGCACCGAACACACCCTCATCTCGCTCACGGCGGACGCCCGACGGCGGGGCCACGCCGGTCGACACTGTCCCCATGACCGAGTTGAGCAATCGTTCCTCGGAGGAGGACGAGCGGACCAACCGACTGCGCGACAACTTTGAGGGATGGAACACGCCTGGTGAGAGCGACTACGAGAGCGAGGTGGACGAGGAGGAGGTTCTGCGATATCGTGGCGAGCGTGTGGGTTTGCGATCACGATGGAACGAGTGGTGGGACAGACCCATGTAGCGTACTATGGCATTCTAGACTATGGGATATGGCGATGGCTGGGCTTAAGGCTGGGGCTGGGTGTTCGGAGAGTTGAGTTCTGTGTGTTGTCCCGAGCGCCAGAGGGGCCCTCCTTGAACCATGTGTGCGTGCCCTTACAGAACAACTTTAACAACGACGACAGACGACGGGAGCCTGGCAAACAAATCCAAGCCTGGTACCCATTACGAACTTGCACCGTCCCAGCCACACGACCGCCATCACCATCAAGCGAGGCAGCAGACAGTGGAAACAGCAGTCAGCGGCCGCGGAAGTCTTATTTCCCTGTACATGCCCTACCCCCGCTCCCCCACCACGCCATAGATATCCGCGCGCTTCTGAATCGCCAGCGGGATCTGCTTGCGCGTCTCGCTGCCGTCAGTCTGCCAGTCCATCAGTCCGCGAAAACCGACCTGATGACACCGTGGTCGAGTTGACAGACAAAAAACTCGCCGCCGCGTTCATACTGGCCGTCCGTCTCGTCCTCCTCGACGCTCCGCAAGCGCCCGAGCTCTCTGCCCCACGGATCGAATGCCAGCGACTCGCCCCAGCTCGACCGGCTCGCATGGTGCGCGCCATACTGCGCAGCCGCGAGCACGTAGACCTGGTACTGTATCGCGGCGGCGCGCTAGTCAGCTCTGCAGTGTAATCCTCACAAGTAGGGTCGCTTGTCAGCGCATCCAGCACTAGAACTCACCCCAGTGCGCCCGGCCCGTGGGCAGCATGAAAGCACTCGGAAACGTCAGGACGTCGGCGCCCATGCGCGCGAGCACGATGGAGAGCTCGGGAAAGCGCAGGTCGTAGCAGATCTCCAGGCCGACCTTGAACCCGGCCATCTCGACAGGAGGCACGATTGCGCGCCCGGGCCGCACGCGGTCGCTCTCCCCAATCCGTTTCGTGCGGCCGTCTTGCACGAGCTCGACGTCGAAGAGGTGTAGCTGGTTCAGCACTGCACGCAGACAGCATACCTTGGAATACTTGGACTTTATCGCGCCATCGCTGTCGATCACGACGTGCGTGTTGTACACCCGTAGGCTGTCGGGCTCATCCTCCTCCGCCTCCTCAGGTACGTCGTGAACGCCCACACTGATGCTGATGCCTAGCTCCTGCGCCAGAGCCTGCAGGCCCAGCGTGTACGTGTGCCGCGAGAGGGGGAGGGAGAGGCGACGACACTCCTCGGTGCTCTGGACTATGAAGTCTGACGCTTCAGGGAGGAAGCACGCCTTCGTTAGCGGAGGTGGGGGCAGGGGCCTCACTGTTGCGCCGGCAGCCACCGCGTCCCGGATCACGGAGGTGGAGATGCGCAGGTTGTGCGCCGGGTCGGCGGTTGAACGAATCTGACAGACAGCGACCTTGGTCATGATCCGGCGAGTCCTGGGGCGGTTGAGGAGCGCCAGACGGGAGCTCGCAAAGAGCATTGTGGTATGTATGGTGCTGACGGATCAGGAGGCGGGCACAACCGTGTGGGGTCCCCAGATCCATTTGGCAGATGACGTTGGCTTCGGCTTGCTCTTGTTCGTCAACACAAACCGCAAGCAGCGCACAGTGTAACCCGACAGCAACAATGTCCAGCCAAGGTGGTCCGGAGGGTACAATGTCGGCGCAGAGACGAGCTGACCGCAGGCGAGAGCGCCGTCCGCCTCCGGATCACCCACATCATGAGCTCGCAGGCTCCGCCCCTCGCCTCCCTGCGCTCCGACTACGTGCCGCCAACCCTCCCCACAGCGGTGCCGCCGGGCGTTCTGCCGTCCTCGTTCCCCATCCTCCGAATCTTCGGCACGACCACCTCGCGTCAGAAAATATGCGCCAACGTCCACCTGGCCTACCCGTACTTTTACGTGCCCTTTCCCATGGACAGCAACGACCCGCTGCGTCCCGAGCGTGTGGTGCGCATCTGCCAGCGCTTCGCCGTGTCGCTCAACCACGCCATCTGCCTCGCGCTACGGCAGAACCCAACGGGCGCCACGGCCATGTCGGCCTTGGCGGGTGGCACTGACCCGCGGCACCTGCACGTCCTGTCCGTCGTGCTTGTCAAGGGCATCCCGTTCTACGGGTACCACGTGGGATACTCGTACTGGCTCAAGGTGAGCCTCACCAACCCCGCGCGCACGCGCGTGGCCATCGAGCAGCTGCACAAACCCGTCGTACTGGGCAAGGTGTGGCAGCCGCACGAGGCACACCTCTCCCACGTCTTGCAGTTCATGTGCGACTTTGACCTGTACGGCTGCGGATGGCTCAACCTCTCCGGCGGCATGTTCCGGCACCCCCTTCCTGCAGCCGAAACAGAAGCAGACCATGGCTGGCTCGCCGCTGAGAGGGTGGCACACATGGCCTATGCGCCCAACCTCTCCCCGCCGCGAGACACGCATTCCTCCCTGGAAATCGACGTGCTTCCACACCAGATCATGAACAGGTCCCGCCTGGCCGAGCGGACGCTCCACCAGGACTTTGTCGAGCTCCTCCACCAACCCCTGCACCCGGAGGAGAAGCTCGTGCCGGCCATGAAGGAGCTGTGGGAGGACGAGCGGCGGCGACGAGCCGCCCGCGGTCTGGGGACCAGCGAGACCGCCATGCTCCCAGTCTCGGGCGGTGGGCGAGGGAGGTCGATGGCCGAGCTGGGGTATAAGGTCGATGGGGCGGATGTGGAGAATCACGGTGGAGACTGGAAGATCTCGGCTGAGCTGTGGGAGATCCTTGAGGAGCGGATGGCCATCGAGCGACACCGGCGCGGCCGCCTCACGTTCGACCAGGTGAGCCGGGCATTACAGACCGGGGTGAATGGGGAGCGGATCAAGTACGACCGGTGGATCATGACGGCGTTCGAGGCTGTTTCTGTCGGCTGGCCCAAACGTACCCAGACTCCAAGGACACAGAAGACACAGAAAACACAGAGGATGAGCCCACCGAGTTCACAGGCCCAAGCCCAAGCCCCGCCGAGTCCGCCACCAGAAGAGGAGGAGGAGGATGAACCCAACCCCTTCGAATTCGCGACCCAGGTGTCGCAGGAACACGTCGAGGCCGAGGTCGACGCGGCCAAAGTCCAGGAAGACTATACGGAGGAGACAGAGCCCGGCGAGCGACAGCACCTCCTGGCCGTACGTGAGGCCGAGGCGTTCCGCGCAACGCAGGTGGCCATCGACGACGACGACATATCACGCTTCTTAAATACGCAGGTGGGCGAGAGCCGTGCCACAACGCCAGGCGACACGCCCAGCAAGGGCTCGGCGCGGCGGCGTGCGATCGAGCACGCCGGATTCGGCGACCTGAGCGCGCTCGCCATGTCGCCTGTCCGCCTCTCCTCGCCCCATGCGCCCAGCACCCCGACCCGGCAGAACGGCACGCCGCGCTCGCTCGTGCGCCCCTTCTTCGCACAGTCAATGACGCCGACCAAGTCGCCCCTTCCGCCTCTCACCACGCCAACCAAGGGAATCTCACCGAACACCGTCGTGCTCCCCGAGACCAGGCGGTCCGTTACGGTGTGGACGCCGAGCCCACGTAGTCCGTGTAGCCCACGGGATACAAAATCGAGTCCCCTCCCACACATTGAAGAGGAGGACCATGTAGTGCTCACTGAGATTAAGGCAGCCAAGGCCGAGTTGCCTCCGCCCAACGCGCAGTTGTCGCCGCTTCTCCCCTCGTCAACGATCAAGCGCCGGTTGTCGCAGATGCTTACCAGCAGACCAGGCCTGTCGCCAACAATGCTGAACACGGCTGGTGCTACGCCAACACTGCGTCTGGCCAGCGCGGTCGATTCCACGCCGACACAGCGCCCGAGGAAGCGCGTGCGCCTAAGCAGCCCCTCTCAGGTTCTGGCGCTTGCTGATGCCTCGCGGTCATCCAACCGCTCCGACCCCTCCAACCGCTCCGACCCCTTCAACCGCTCCGACCCTTCCAACCCCTCCAACCCCTCCCAGCCCCACGCCGGTGGCGCCGAAACAATCAACTCCTCCGGGCCAGACTTCGCCTTGGACGCGTGGACATTCGCCGACGCTCCCCCCTCGAAACAACATATCGTCGAGTCCATGGCGACCTATGGCCTCGACACCGTCGAGTATCCCAACCCATTCTACTCAAACCCCACCGATGTGCCGCCACACAGAAAGCAATTCGCAGGGCGTGTATTCAACGTCAAGACCAACACGGTCGCTGACCTGCAGCCGTTCGAGGGCGACGCGACGCCGCGACATTGGCTCCGCAGGCGGCGTACAGAAGACAACACGGCGCGCTCGAAACATGGCTGGGAGTATGGCGCGCCGCCTCCCTGCAAGCGAGTTGTTGTTGAATGGTGCGCGAGAGAGGACGCGGATGAGGCCAAGGCCAAGCTCGCCGCATCCCAACTCGCCGGCCCGACGCAGAAGAACAAGCACGGCTTCAAGTTCACGCAGCGGGTCGCACGGCGCGTGCAGCAGAACATGAGCGTGCTTCTGCTCGAGGTATTCGGTGAGCCACGGTACAGAGCTTGGGCTGATATCAGCTCCCTCCCGCGGCCAACTCCTGCCGGATCCGGCCGAGGACGAGATGGCGGCCGCCTTCTTCTGCTTTGAGAACGAGGACGAGTCACTCCCTGACACGGTGAACCATACCGGCTACCACGCCGGGTACGTGGTCGTCGAGAGCGAGCAGACAGCAGAGCGGCGGGCGCGCCTCGACGGCGTCCCTTGTTTCTACGTCGGGAGCGAGCTCGACCTCATCAACTGGGTCATTGACACCGTCCGGCAGTGGGACCCTGATGTGCTGGCGGGGTGGGAGCTGCACAACGCGTCATGGGGTTACCTCGCGGCTCGCGCTTCACAGGGGTTCGGCACAGACTTTGCGGACGACATTTCGCGCCTTGTCTCGAGCGTGGGACCAGCGCGGAAAGACGCGTATGCAGAGCACCAAACAAGCGCCTTCAAGGTCGCTGGGCGTCATGTGTTAAACATCTGGCGCGTCCTGCGCTCAGAGGTTACCCTAAACATCTACACGTTTGAGAACTGTGTGTTCCACGTGCTACGCCAGCGTATTCCCCACTACACTGCCGGCGCACTCACTGCGCTGTGGCGGAGTAAGACGCCTGCGCACACTGCCCGCGTCCTGGGTATCTTTTTCCAGCGCGTTGTGCTGTACGCTGAGCTGATCGACGCGGCCGAGGTCGTCTCCAAGAACGCCGAATTTGGACGCGTCTTCGGTGTCGACTTTGATGCAGTCATCTTCCGTGGCTCCCAGTTCAAGGTCGAGTCATTCCTCTTCCGCCTTGCCAAGCCCGAGAGTTTTATCCTCGTCACGCCGTCCCGCGACCAAGTGGGCTTGCAGAATGCGCCTTTCGCCGTACCCCTCATCGCCGAGCCCGAGAGCAAGTACTACTCACACCCGATCGTCGTGCTCGACTTCCAGAGCCTGTACCCGTCCGTCATGATCGCATACAACATCTGCTACTCGACATGCCTGGGGCGTGTGGAGAAGTTCAAGGGCACAGACAAGTTTGGCTTCACCGAGCTCAAGGTGTCGGACGGCATGCTCGAGCTGCTCAAGGACTACTTGACTGTGACGCCGAACGGGGTGGTGTTCGTCAAACCGGCCGTGCGGAAGAGCCTGCTCGCCAAGATGCTCGGCGAGATCCTCGACACGCGCGTGATGGTTAAGCATGCAATGAAGCATGCACGGGGGGACAAGGCGCTCACGCAACTGCTCAACGCGCGCCAGCTCGCGCTCAAGCTCATGGCGAACGTGACGTACGGCTACACGTCGGCGTCGTACTCTGGCCGCATGCCATGCATCGAGATCGCCGATTCGATCGTGCAGACCGGCCGCGAGACGCTCGAGAAGGCGCAGGAGCTGATCCACTCGCGGCCCGAGTGGGCCGCAACGGTCGTCTACGGCGACACAGACAGCCTGTTCGTCTTCCTCCCTGGCCGCTCGAAAGACGAGGCCTTCAAGATCGGACACGCGATCGCGGACGCCGTCACGGCCATCAACCCGCAGCCGGTCAAGCTCAAGTTTGAAAAGGTGTACATGGGCTGCATCATCATGGCGAAGAAGCGCTACGTCGGCATGAAATACGAGCATCCCGACGACGTCGAGCCAATGTTCGACGCCAAGGGCATCGAGACGATCCGGCGTGACGGCTTCCCCGCCCAGTCCAAGCTCGAGGAGGTGTGCCTGAAGCTGCTCTTCCGCACCAACGACCTGAGCTTGATCAAGACGCACTGCCGCACCGAGTGGGCCAAGATTCTCGCCGGCCGCGTGTCCCTACAAGACTTTATCATCGCCAAGGAAGTCCGTCTGGGCACCTATAGTTCCAAAGTCCCCCCGCCGCCCGGTGCCGCCGTCGCCTTCCGCCGCATCCTCAAAGACCCCCGCGACGAGCCGCAGTACGCCGAGCGGGTGCCATACATCATCAGCAACGCGTCCGGCCGCCGGCTAATCGACCGCGCACGCACGCCAAGCGAGATGCTCGCCTCGCGCGCACTAGCCATCGACGCAGAGTACTATATCCGAAACCTCCTCATTCCACCACTCGCGCGCATCTTCAACCTCGTCGGCGGAGACGTCGAACAGTGGTACGAGAGCATGCCGCGCGCCCGCGCAGCCAAGCGATACGGCGGTGCGGCGGCACGCATCGACGCACACTTTGCCTCCCTCCATTGCCGCGTTTGCGGGGGTGAGGGCGGGCCGCTCTGCGAAGCGTGCATGCGCGCGCCAGACGTTGCCGCCGCCACGGTGCTCGGGCGCGAGCGCGCGGTGCAGTCTCGCGTGAGGGATCTGCACTCTGTCTGCGCTAGCTGTTCGGGCTGCCCACCGGGGGAGACGGTGCTGTGCGACAGCGCAGACTGTCCGGTCATGTATGCGCGGGTGGCGGCCGAGCGCGATGCGGCCGACGCAGCCGACGCGCACACGCTGCTCGCCCAGCTCGACCTCGAGTGGTAGCCATCACGGCGTGTATCATATTCCCACAGCACACAACATAGCTTTGGTTTCCTACAACGTACTGTACTAATGTAAGTGTTGTTATGCAATTACTTGGCCACAAACAGACAACGGTCAGACATGCAACTCGGCCACTCGTTCCGATTCCTAAGTGCCAGATGGCCCGGCCTGTGTCCTAGGCCATCGACCACGTTCCGCCTTCGCCACCACCGTACCGCCTCAGATCCCATTCGACAACAGTCCGCTCCGTGCCGGCATACAGCCAATCGCCGCTGGGATCAAACGCAATCCCCGAGATCCCGTACAGCCCTCCGTCGACGCCGCGTCTAGGCCGGCGGGACGGCGCCGGCGCAGCGCCAACCTCGTATGGCACTTCGACACACACGTGCGTCTGGAACGTGCGCGCATCGATGATGTGGATGCGCGTCAACTCTTCGCTGAACACAAGGAGGTCGCGTGACGCGCCCTCGGGTGAGAACTTGACGACACGCGCTGCTTCCAGCCCAGACTGCGAGCCGACAGGAGGGTCTGTTGTGCGATCGTCAAACTCGCTGTACCGCGATCCCTGGGGCTGCGTGTGGAAGATTGCAAGTGGGCGCGAACTGCGGTGATCCCATACCGTCACCTGCCCGTCCTGACTTGCGACCGCGAAGCGGCGCCCGTCCCGGCTCCAGGACGTGCTGAAGCCCGAATCTGTCGCCGCATTGTACACGCCTATACGCCGGAAACCCTGGCCCCCGTCAAGCACCTCGTGCAGGAACACGTCGGTGCTATCGCCGACGGTCACCATTGTGCGCAAGTCGGGACTGAGGGACGAGTGGTTGACGGCAAGCTTGAAGCGCTGGCCGCCGATGCTCGAGAGCTTGCAGTCACCGTCTTGCGGCTGCTGGACTGGTGCAAGCCCGACCTGTGCCTCGAGGTCAGCGCGTCGCCGAGCGCGCATGCGTGCCTGGAAACGCTCGTCGGGGGCACTGGCCCGCATGCTGCGGGCGCGGTATTCGGCGAGGCTCTCGCCGAGATATCTCGATTCGCGGAGCGCGACGTCCTCTGGCCCAGGGCGCGGCGGGGGGCTCGGCGGCGAGTGCAAATCCTGCGCGAGTATGCCCTCGTTCAGCCCGATGCCTTCGTATCCTAACGTGTTGCCGAATAGGGCTCGCCGTGGCGGTAGTGGCGGGAGCGGTGGGAGAGCTGCTAGCGCTTCGGCGGTGTAGTACTGCTCGCCCCCTTCGGTGCGGCGAAGCGCGCTCGTCGGTGTGGGCACCCACTCCGAGCCGCTGGGCTCGGGATCGCGCTCATGTGGCGGGACACGCTCGTCGTCCTCGCCTAGGCGGCGGAGGGAGAACATCTTGACAGTTTTGTCGTTGTTGCTCACGAGAATGCGCGGCTCGTCAGCCCGCCGCCGGCGAGTGTGCGAGCTGTCCACGCTTACCGGCGACTCGCGCCCGTGCGTCGTGACGACTTGCGGCTGGCGAAGGTGCTGTCCCGACAGCCGCCCGAGACCAGACGGTATCGTGTTGGGGTACGTTGCGACGCTGCTGGCGGGTGACAGGGACTCGTCCTCCTCCTCCTCGAGGTAGTCCATGTACTCGTCATCATCGTCGGCGTCTTGGCCCTGTTCGATTTCAGAATCGTCGAGCTCTTCATCGTGGCCTCGCGCATAGGCAGCATGCGCGCGCTTCCACTCGGCGCGGCGCATCGCCCACCCACGAGGCCAGGAGGGGAGGATGGTGATTGCGTTGTTGATCGAGCGGCTCGGCAGGGTGAGGGCGAGCTTGAATGGTTTCATCGAGCTTTCCAGCCTGCCTTTGCCAGTTGCAGGGAGATTGGTCATGAATAGCTCGCCCTTCTGGCCACCGCACGCGAGGATGCCGTCGCTGGCGTCAGTAGGGCGTCGACTGTGCAACAACAGATATGTGATGAGGAGCCACATCTACGCACTACGAGGTCAGACATGTTGGGACAAAGGAGAGTTTGGCCAGACCACTTGTTTGGCTTGGTGTGTCACCGGGGTTGTTGTCATCCTCTGTCCACAGCTGTTCCTCAATAACTGCTCCGTGAGGGTAGAGGACGCGCCCGCGTTCGATGGGGAGGACGAGGTCGCGTAACTGGGGGTGGATAATGGTGATGTTGGCTGCGCGGACTGACGCTGGCGCCGTCGACAGGTCGCGCAGCTCGGAAGAGTCGTAATGCTGGCCTGGTGAATCGCTGCAGTTAGTTTTCTTTTCTGGGATGGAGAGGAAGGTAGGGGGGGGGGCAAGGGGGCGGAGGATGGGGGTGCGGACGCTTGCGGAGGAAGAAGCGGCG